>CAJQZJ010032218.1:484378-552612 GCA_907164525.1 Lophiomys imhausi | reverse complement strand
ATGCTGGTTTGTCTCTGTAAAGGCCATCATGGCTAGCAGCGGCACCCATGTGTATGCTGGTTTGTCTCTGTAAAGGTCACATGAGTGTGCCTGGCTGACATGACCCCATACAGCAGGGACATAAGCAAGTCTGCCTCCATCCATGTGCATTCTGGCATTCACTAGTTCCTTTTCATGGCATGATTTTTGGACCAATGTTTTGTGCCCTAAGCCAAATCTCATACTTGTCAATGTGTCAACAACATAAACTAAAAGTCTAATGAGAGGTGACACCTAACTGGATGGTAGACTTCTGCGCTTGGAAACCACTATTATAGAAGGAGCCACTTTACATGTGGATTGGGGGGGTGCCACCCAAGGATTGTCTGTCTTCACTCAACACGAGGGCAAGCAAGCCCATGGCTGACATCTGTGTGGTGCCCCTCAACACTGCAAGATTCCAACAGCAAGAACACAGAGACATTTCCATCTAACTTTTATATGAAGAATTTAATTATCTATACAATAACTAATCCAAAAGGTTGTATTACAATTGTTAAAGCCACGAGTTTATATATTTATATATTTTACATTCATATCCACGAAAACACTGACGCGCAAGTAGACAAGGCTGCCCTGTCCTCTGCACCATGTGTGGGGAGAAGGACCATGACAAACCACTAGCAAGGAGTCTCCCCAGGAGCGAACCAGAGGGACGTCATGTTACACTCATTACTAGGACAGCTAAATGGTGCTTCGGGCTTCCCCGTCCCATTTTCCGCGCTGTCAGCAGGGGGTGTTTTTTTCTTTTTCTTTTCTTTTATTATTATTACTATTTTTTTGTTTTTGTTTTTTTTCGAGACAGGGTTTCTCTGTGTATATCTGGGTATCCTGGACTCGCTTTGTAGACCAGGCTGGCCTTGAACTCACAGAGGTCTGCCTGCTTCTGCCTCCCGAGTGCTGGGATTAAAGGTGTGCGCCACCACGCCCGGCTCTTTTTATTTTTTTTATTGAGAGCTTCCAACTAATGTCTAAAGACAAACATGGCTTGAGCTACAGCACAGTTAACACATACACGGATCAGGAGCGCCATTTCATATTAATCCGTAGAAACTCCACAGTCTAGTTAAAAAATGTAAACACTGGAAATTAATTGTAGGGAGACTTCTATACATTCTTTCTTGTCAAGAAAATTACTTGTTCAAAAATTCTGTGAAAAGCAACTGGAATAAAACTTCATGTAACAGAGACTATGTAAATACTGTTGATCGTAACCACCTTGGCAGTGGTGTCTTACTGATTTATGGTATGAAAACACGCCAAATTAAAAACTCAAAACAGAATACTAATGCAACTGGATAAATCTGAGACAAAATGGAAACACAGGTGCTTTCTCATGTGGCTACAAGGTCACTGTGCAAAATAACATTAATGCAACAGATGAGAGCATTGTACACAGCGGCAGCGTTTGCCATGGAAGAGCTACTTCTTCAGTACAGGTGTGTTACATGCGCAACAGGTGCCCGTGACAGTCCCAAACAAGCATAACAGCCTTGTTTAGTCAGGCTCAGTCTACACATATCCAACAGGTAACCCGGCTCCTCTGCGCTCTGTGGTGGGGAGCCCCAAACTACACAACTTAGTTGGTGACACTGCACAAAATGGAAAAATACATCGAGTCTCAGATTTATGGACATTTGGAACAATTTTTAATCGCACATGCAGCATTCCTTGATAGTGGGTCTTTTTGCAAAACCAAAATAGCAAAGAAATAATTGATTGATTTTTATTAAAAGGCTAAAATACACACTTAAAAATAATCTTAAAACTATTGGAAGCGCCTGTGTACAGGCAGGGCAGTCAGTCTGAGTAACGGGGAAAGCCACAAAAGGACCCACCACCCTGTGCACTTTTGCAACCTGCTTCTGTCTCTGCAGTAATGACTCAGACACTGCGGTCACATGCAACTAAGGTCAAATGAGGTTAACTGCTCTGCAGTGAGTTCTTCTGCTCAGAAGGCAGTAGGTGATCATGCTGCAAGTCACATGATCAAGGCTGCATCTCCCATCATCCCTCTGGGCAGTGATATGGGATAGTGGGTCTCTTTGAGGACTTTCAAGCCTGAGGGGGGGATGGACAACATATGATTCCTAGAAAAAGGAGGAAAACAACACATAAGCAAAACAAAACAATGAGCAAAATTCAAGCTAGGAAAATGAGTCAGGCATGTACACAGCATGGTGCCAAAATAATTTTTTAAAAAAGGAAAAGAAAAAAAAAAGAGGAAGGGTGGGGAGGGGAGGGAAGGGACATGCTACAGAAAGAATGAAAATTTAAAAACAAAACCAAAAACCCCACGAGATAGCTTTGCATCACAGAAGGTCTTCAAAGAGACTTGCAAATGCAGCAGTGGCCTGGCTTTAAGTTCTGCAAACCGCGCTTGGCAGAATCAGAGCAATGCTGCATGTTTTATGGGAAGATACCAGAGAGGAGAGGAAGAGAGCCACCAGGGCACTTACATTGCTGGCTCGGGTCCATGTCTGTGGTCAGCTTCACATAATTGGATGGGAAGAGCCCAACTTGCCCGTTGACTTCTCCTTTCCACCAGTCTGGGTCCTCCTTGTTGAGGACGTTGATGATCTGGCCCTTGCTGAAGGCCAGCTCATCATCATTCTGTGCAGAGTAATCGTACATCCCGATCACCTGGCACCCTGCAGGAGACAGAGCTGGGTGAGCGGCTATGCATGCAGCAGGCCACTGGCCAGGGGACCCAAAGGGGCCTTCCACAGTAGGGCAATAGGGGAAGATGGAGGATTGAACGTTAAGACAACAGCAATGTTTTTACACCGTCTTAAATGTCGCAACATCCTCGCCCTTCCATGTTCTTGTCAGCAGAAAATGGGGCCCTTACTGAGCACAGCGGAAGGACTCAGTACAGAGCTGACTCTGGAGGTCTGGCGGGCACCACCCAGTCCCACGGCACAGCAGGGGACACAGCACTCACTGACATTACTTTAACTTCCTCCTGTGTTATGGAAGACTGACCCCAGGTCGCATGCGCACTAGACAAATGTGCTCTGCCACAGCTCGCAGCCCTGGACCTGGCCTTTTAAAGATGGAGTGTAACTGCTTTTACCTGATCCTTTATACTTCCAACTTCAGTAAAAAGTTAAACCAATGCTTTAAAAGGTGATTCTGCTGTACCTTCGTGTCTCAGACATGACTACACTCAACAACAGTTTTCCTTTTCTCCTGTTCTTCCAGCCCCATGGTGGGCTGATTCACTCTACTGCCTGGTATCTTTATCACTATTAACCAGCCTGTATGCAGCTGCGGGGTTCTCAAACTCACCCGCTAAGAGAACAGAATCAGTTCTGCGGATGACTCAGGGCTTCCACGCTGAGAGGTGAGGGCTCTGCCAAGTCTCCCCAGGGGACAGCAGATTTGGATGGCACCCTGCCCCATTGCCTACACAAGGCCTCAGCTCATACAAAGCGGACTGGCTGGGCACCAGAGCTCAGCTACATTTACAGGCTCTGACATTTCTTGCAAGGACAGAAAGTTTAAAGCTAGGTTCACAGGGAACATAAAAGCACAGACATCTGAACACGGGTGATGATAAAACTTCCACACTCCACAGACACCACCAGGTGTAGGGCCTGGAGACCTAAAACAGAACTTTCCCCTGCCCTGAGCTCTACCAAGATCAGGGAAACAGCTAACTCACTGTCTTAGTTCAGAAAACAGGCAAGCCCTCCTCTGCCTTTGCCAGTCCTCTAGGAAAACACACACAACATCCTGTTCACTCGATGAGACCCTCTGTCCCTAGCAAATGCCACAGGGGAGTCATCTTGGTCTTTTATACTATGACCCATGGACTACCATGGCTCCGGCTCCAGCTCTTGACCTACGGAGGCCCCAGCAGTTTATTTTTAGGGGTTCTTTCTGTTGCCTCACCCAATGGCCCAAATCCCAGTTTAAACAGTGAGAAGGAAATCAAGAGAAAAACCTAGCTTTAATGCCACAGCATTCCCAACTGCTTCAGCAGAGTCCATCAAGGGCTCTGAGGTGCTCAGCACAGAGAGGCTACTGAGACCAAATATAAGTGCTGAGTATACGTGAAAATAATATGAGACTTTGGATGAGAAGGCCGAGTGGAAGCGGAGTGACCCGCAAGCGCCTTACCTGCTAGCAGCGCTGCAGACTTGGGTAGCTCAGTTGGGGTGATTTTGCTCGTTCCAGGGCTTAGAAGTTTGACATAATTTGCTGGGAACCAGCCTATCTGGCGCTTTTTCCCTCGAGCCTAAGAAGAAAATAATAATGTTTTATAAAAATTAAAGCCCACATTTCTTACACACTTTACTGTGTAGGAGGGCACTGTGCAATGCTCTCAGTGAACTGAGACACAAAGGGCACGGACACAGAGATCACACTAGGCTGTTACATTCAAAGTGTGGCAGCCATTAGTGTTCTGAGCCTGGAATGTTTCCCAAGGGCTGGATTGTGTGAATCACACATTTAGAATGTCCTGTGGTGTGGGTAAGACAGAAAACTAGGGACTGGAGAGATGGTTCAGGGTTCAGAGAACTGGCTCTTTCCCAAAACTGGGGTTCAATTCCCAGTCCCATGTGGCAGCTTACAACTGTCTATAAATGTAGGTCACCTTTTCCTGCCTCCACGGGCACCAGGCAAGCAAGTGGAGCACAGATATACGTTGAGGCAACACTCGTACACAAAATTAAACTTATTTTTTTAAAAAGATAGAAAACTAGTTAGCCTTGTGCTGCTAGACTTAGGTAATGCAAATGTTCTGGTTAATTCCATGACTGTTCACAAAGAGCTAGGTACCTCAGGTGCCTTTGTCTACTGGACAGCTCTAGAAGGTAACAGTATTATTATTCTTGATTTTGAGATGCCTAAATTGAGCTTGAAAAGATACATGGCAGTCCCAGGGCCACAGACTAGCTGCTGTCAAGCTAAGATGAACTATCACGCCTGAGCTCTCTATGTAGATGTCAGACAATGCATATGTCTACAGAACACAGAAGCTCAACTTGAGGCTGTTTTAGAAACCATCAGGTCGCAAGATTTCAACACTGTCTTAATTTCATGGCATCATCCACATTTTGTACTACCATTCTTCCCTTCTTTATTCCTGGGTCTGATCTGCATCTACAAAGTATTTCTGTGATATCAGGAAAGTTATAAGACATGGAGCCTGTACCAAAGCCAGAGACCATCCTTGTCCATTTATACTGTCAGGAGAAAGAATAACACATGAATGTGCGTGCGCACACAGAAGCACAGAGCACACCTCTCTCCCCCTGGAACACAGAAGCACAGACACGCCTCTCTCCCCCTGGAACACAGAAGCACAGACACGCCTCTCTCCCCCTGGAACACAGAAGCACAGACACGCCTCTCTCTCCCTGGAAGAAAGCTCTGATAAAAGCATCTGTTAGGGCACAAGATCTAGCTCACTGGTCAAGAGCAATGGCTGCTCTTTGAAGACTGGGGTTCACTTCCCAGCACTCCCAGGGCAGCCAACTGTCTGCAACTCTAGTTCAAGAGGATCAGGTACTTTCTTCTGGTCTCCATATACACCAAGCACACATGGTGCATAGACATGCATGTAGGCAGAACACCCATGCAGGTAAAATAAAATAAAAAAAGATTTAAAAATTATAACTTACATTGGGTCAAGGATTAGAGGAAGACTTAACTTTAAATCACAAGACTGTAACACGTATTCACCAAATAAATAAATAAAAACAAATATCACCACGTCATATCTCTACCCCTACTCATGGAGTTATCAAGGAGGAGGACCCTGGGTTTTGTCTAGATAGAGCTCAGATTTTGGTTGGCTAGACAGGAGTCATATTCTTGGCTTAAGGACGGCCTCACTCTGCACTGTGAATATGCCCATGACTACTGTATTTGCCTGGCTACGTGATGTGCACCTGACTACTGCACTGCCCCAGGCTCCCAGTGACTCTTCTTCCCCAGAAAACTCTGTAGCTTTACGGGTAGGTCAAGATCCTTGCTATTCTCCACTGTGTTTCCATGCTGAGAGTCTCCACACAGGGACTAATTGGGCATAGCAAGCTACCTATGTTCTTGTGAGGTCCAGAACCATTCCACACTGTTTTGTATATGTGCCAGAAGCGTGAGGGCTAAAACACATGCTTCTTTAAGGACAAAGCCTATCACCCCAGTGTAGAAACAGAAAGATGCCCCAACTAGGACGCACTGAGTGGTATGAGCATGAAGCCAGCACTGAGTCGCAGAGGGAAGTGCAGTGCTACTTGCTGCAAGAGCCCCAAAGGCCTCTGGGAGAAGTGAGATGTGGCTATCCCTTGAGGAAGCAGAGGTCAGTGGGAAGGAATGCCATGACCCATGGCAGCAAGGCCATGGGGGTTTGGATGTCTCAGACAAACTGTCAGGTAAGGCTGGAACAGGCATGCTGATACAAAGGAAGGAAGAGGCATGGTGGAGATTCACACAAATGATGAAGAAAGGAGTCATGAGAATATTCTGAACAGGAGAGGGACACAAAGACCAGAAGGCCAGGGGCTACACAGGAATGGCTGGCTGGACTGAGTAGCCCTCTCCATAGCTATCCCAGCCATGTTCCAGCGCAGAGCAGGAGCCAAAACTGCAAGTGCAAGCCTACCATTTGAGGCAGGGGAATTTCAAGTGTGAGTCCAGTCCAGACTACACAGTGAGGCCCTGCCTCAAAAGTAAGTCAAGGCCAGGAGTGGTAGTGCATGTCTTTAATCTCAGCACTTGGGAGGTACAAAAGCTGATGGGTGTTTTGACTTTGAGGCCAACCTAGTCTACACAGTGAGCTCCAGGCCAGCGAAGGCTATACAGTGAGACCATATCTAAAAAAAAAAGGAAACACTCCAGCCCCCCCCCCCTCCTCACAAAACAAAGCAGGATGCATTTCTGGGACTCAGGGTTGGATTCCTCAATAAGTATACTGTTCCTGTTCCTGGCCAGTACCTCTGGACAGGGTTCTTCTGGCTGTCCACCAGACAGTTCCTTGTGCGTGTAAGTCTATCCTCAGCTACACTACAGACTGTAACTTTTCTAATGGCCAAGAGCTTCTCTTTCTTCATATGTCCAGCTCACCAAAGCATGGGTCCTCCTTCCTCACTTAGGATTGGCCTGGACACAGCTGTGAGCAGAGAACCATGCATAGCAGGGAGCCACAGCCAGCCTTTCTTCCTTCCTGAGGAGTCTCCCTCTGCTCTAACCACCCCACCCGGTCCTCCACACTCCATGGCCAACACCCACTTGTCTGTCTCAGACTTATCTGTCTCTCTCACACGGTCCTGCTCAGAGCCACACTACCTAATGTGATAAACAGGCCACAGGTACATCACCAGGCAGAGTTATCATGGGCTAATTCTATAGGGACCCTGGGTTCTCTCACAAGGGAGCTGTTATGTATTATCAGTTCACATGCGGAGAGCTCCTGGGTCATGCAGCAGGCCCCAATGCTAGACTCTAAAGGAGGAACACTGTATGCATCCTTTGTATACAAAATCAGACAGCTGGTGGGAAATATAGCCCTTTGGCAGGCCACTAAGGAATGCCTGTGTGGTGAGCCATGGCCCACACTCTCCTTCATGAAGGAGTGTCAGTGGAACAAAGCCAGGTAGAGCATTCAGTCCCAGACTGGAGCTCACTGAGAGGGAGATGGAGGTGGGAGGGAGGCATTTCCTGTTCTAGAGCCAGTAGGCCAGCCAGCCTTTATGTACAGTCATTCCTATGTGTGCGCTGGTTCCAGGCTCCCTGTGACTCCAAAACACAAAGAAGTTCAAGGCTCATCTTCTCAAGTAATGTTGCCTGAGAGGTAAACCCTGCTGTTGAGGCTATAAAACTGCAGCGGCTATAAAACTAACTCTTAAAAAAAAAATCATTTATTTAGGAAAAAAAAAAAAGAACTCACAAAAAAAGCAGCAGTTACAGGGACAGGGCACATTCTTTATGTGGATTCTCCCACTGCTGATGTGACCCCAGCTGTCCATCATCTGTGTCTGCTCTCGCCTTCCCTTTCTATCTCCCTCTGTCATTTGTTTCTGAATCACTTGATTACCTGCCTCTTACATAATTGTTCTTTCAAAAAAATAATCTACTTTTATTATTTGCATGTGTGGGTACCCGCAGAGGCCAGAAGAGGTCATCAGATACCCTGGAGGTAACGTTACAGGCTGGTGTGAGCTGCCAACTTACTTCAGGTCGCAACCACTGAGCCATCTTGCCAGCTCCTAAATCATGGTTCCTTTTTTTTTTTTTTTTCCTTTTTCAAATAGGGTTTCTCTGTGTTTCCCTGGCTGCAATTAATGGTTCTTTAATCCTACATATTTCAATAGGCATGTATTAAAAATGTGAGCCACAGTATAAAAACTTGAACTACAGAACACCTAGCTTTAGTACAGTTAACAAAGATATAGTGACGATCTAATCTGGTCTCTACATCCACAATCCTGCCACATATTTTCATTTCATACAGAGTCTAGGGGAGACTCAGATATCACCACTATCTCTTTTCTGTACTTTAGTCATGGATGTTTCTGAGATGTGCAGCCCATCCCTGTTCCATTTTAGTTAAATAATTCTCATTTTGCATTTATCTTATGTTTGCTCAGGATTAGACTCAGTTGGTGCAAGTCTGCTGACACAGTGTGGATGGCATGCCCTTACTAGGTGGCATGTTTGCATGAATAACATCTTTTGTCTCCACTGGTGATGGTCATTTTAATCACCTGACTAGGTGGTACCCTAGTTCTCAACTGCATTATCACTGTATACTTTCAAATAACAAGCATTTATGGACCCATTAGATACCATACACATTTTTTTTGTCCTTACATAAATTTCCCCTTAAATATGGGACCATCCTGACTCTCTGCCAGGATGATACAATAACAACACTTCTATGATAACTTTGTGTCTGAAAGTGAGTACTAAAGGAGGTATTTGGAGGGCTGGAGAGATGGCTCTGCAGTTACAAGTATTGGCTGCTCCCCAAAGGACCTGGGTTCAAATCCCAGCAACCACATGGCAGTTCACAGCTGTTAGTAATTGCCTGGTGTGGTGGTGCATGCCTTTAATCCCAGCACTAGGGAGGCAGAGGCAGATGGATCTCTGTGAGTTCAAGGTTAGCCTGGTCTACAAAGTGAGTCCAGAACTACACAGAGAAACCCTGTCTCGAAAAACTGGGGGAAAAAAAAGGAGGTATTTGGAATGGTGAAATGAATGTGACTTCGATACACACAGGAACTGAAAACAATATGATGAACAGATGTGATCTGCATAAAAAGACACCTGCCATGTTAGCAGATCTTAAAACATCTCTAATGAAACACTCTACTTCTGTGTGCCAGGCCATGACCTGTGAGGGTGTCTCTATGCAGGCCCAGATTTCATTCAACAAATTCTGTCTCCTGCACTCCCAATCTCAACTTGGTGAACTGCCGGATGCATCTTCAGCTGACTCGCAGCTCTCAGAACCAAGCGCATTAGACACAGGATCCCCTGATCAGGTGCAGGGTTCAGACAATGAAGGCTCCTGTCCCCTGAGGAGACTGTACACTCACACTTAGGCAGAGAGTTCTAAATGAACACACAGACACTAACTTGCAGCTCTCCTTCCCACCATCCACCTGGGTTCTTTTTTCGGATCAGAATCAGCTGACCGGGAGCCAGGGTGAGTTGTTCGGGACCAGTGGCGGTGTAGGAAGCGATAACCTGGGCGATTTCTGAAAAACAAGATCAAATGTTGTAGTGCATTGTCAGAGTGAGAAGGAACTGCTATGACAGCCATCTCCCAGGATCAGCGGTCAACATCACCTGACTGGCTGGTTCCCACTCTGTCCTGGGGGCACTGGATCCCTGACACCTCTCTCTTGCCCCTTCCTGGGAGCCATAGTTAAATGCACCCACCCGTTCAAGGACTCTGCTTGTCTTTCTGATTAGCTTAGTCTTCTGTGGGTCCCTCATGGTCTTATGACTCACCAACTCCCTGCCATGAAGTCGAATCCTGCCTGTCCTTGCATGTTTCCTGTCAAAGAGCTCCCCACAATTACTATGAACCTAGCTCTCCCAGCTCCATACATCTGAGGGATGCTTCCCTCTGCTTGGATACTAATAAGAGAAATTAGATTTTCCTCAGAAACCCAGAGGAGCCTGGCTGTAGCTCACAGACACATGGCTTAGGACTTTCTGCAGCTCCCACCAACATAGCCAAACCAGCAATGCCTCACATTCTAGGAACAATCCATGAATTTCTGGTTTGAATCATGGAACCATGAGTTTAACTTCTTTTTTACTTCAAGTTACAAGAAGAACACAGAGTTATGAGAACTTTATGCAAAACGGTAATTCAGCATAGAGAGAAAAAAATGTGAATAGTTCAATAGTTTTCCTGAATCTGAAAGATCCCATGGAAAGACTCCCAGCAGGACCACAGCCCCGACTCTGGGGCAGCTGAGGGAACAGCTCCCTGAGCTTGTGGAAGCAGTACAGAAGAAACTGTTCACTCCTCCACCCCCATCAAAATGAACCTGGAAGAGTAGAAAGGACAGAAAGAAAGGATGGCAAGAAAGAATGAAGTACAGAAAGACGGAAAGAAATGTGGGAAGGCCCCACACCCTGACATCTCCTTCTGTTCTGTAGGATGAAGGGTGGGAATAAAACCCCATCCTTTAACAAGCCCCTATCATTCTGCCCTGCAATCTGAGCTGGCCACCACAACAGGAGGGGCAGAAACAGCCTGCCTGGTGCTTCAGAAAACACAGGAAGGCAAAAAGCTTGGAACCAAACTCATAGCTTATCTGTCTCTAGCTGAGAGCCTGAGCAGGGAATCTGTGCGGGGTGAGGACACTCCTCTGGCATGCCAAGGACAAGTTCTAGATTCCAATTTTTTGGTTTGGAGAAAGTCCCAACTAGTGTCCTATTTGGCATAAGCTGTTTCTGCTCCTCAAAGGACCCAGCATATGAGCCAGCGATCTATCTTGGCATTCTGAAAAGCCCCTGTGTCCTTGAACAGCTTGCTAGTTCCACGGTAAAGTGAGGCACACCTGAGCTTTGTAAGTGAGCTCTCTGGACCCTCTGGAAAGACAACTGTTGAACGCACAGACAATTCCCAGTAATAGCAGAGTCTCAGCCACGAGTTCTGACTAAAACCCCCTTTTCCTGGCCATGTGAGCCCAACTGGAGCCGAGCACACAGCCCTCTCATGCCCATTCAAACCTATAATTTCCTAAAGATATGATAGTAGAATAGCACCAAAGACCTTGGCCAGGAAGACAGATCATACTAACCGTATCATTTCAAAGCTGCTTCCTTCTCTCTTTCATGCCACTACTAATAGAACATGTGATTTTGCTTAAATAAACTAAAATTTTGATTCTGAGGCATGACTATCATTTTGTACCTTCAATGTTTGCCCGGGGAAAACCAACTGATTCTAAACTAATGAGACCTATCATCTGATGATGTCCGCTGCACCACTGATCTCCATGGCTATGTCACTGGCTTCGTGTGCTAACAGGAGCCAGCAAGGGCTTTCCAAACCCAACCAGATGATGCCCAAGGAGCAGCTGATCCTACACTTTCCCAGCTCCATACACACCAACTTCCCACCATCTTGTCTGGAAAATCTCCACTCCCCACAGGTGCAGCAACAACCACACTTCAGAGGCATATACATGTAATTAACGGGGAAGGATCTAGCTGGCACTGTCAGGAAGATCCCTTTGTCCCTACTGTAATAAACAAAGACTAGGGAACAACTGTCAAGTACATTCATTGGCACTGAAACACAGCATAGGGGTTTGTAACTTACCAGGTTTTTTTTCCTAAACTCCCTGTTTTCCCAGCAGTTCCAGAGCCCTTAAACAGAGCAAAAGGTAGTCTCATTTGCACACGGAAGAGTTCATCAAGCAACTTAAAAAATGATTAATGATACACACCCACTGGAGCCCTAAAATCCCTCTTCTTTCTGGGGAGACATGGACGCACCTAACAAGGGGAAGTGTATCAGGGGAACCAAGGGGAAGTGTATCAGGGGAATGGGTGGCACTTTGAGACAGGTGGCCTTTACTCTGTGAGCAAGCAAAACTGTGGCCCCACAGGCCAGGAGGCTCAAGGCTGGGCTGCATGTGGCGGCACAGGCACATCCTGGAGCTGGGCAGGTTCAACATGAGGCGCTGTGCCAGCAGCACTATTAGCCCTGTTGGCTTGGCTCACCTCCACATGGCTAGGCAGGAAATATTAAAACCCAGACACTACTGCAGACCTGAATCTACCACCCAGACTCAATACATTAAAGTATTGATATTTCACTGTATCTGTACTAGAATTCTCTTTAAGAACTGAGCCAGCACCGGGAGAAAAGATCCCATCCCTCTCCCTTCACTTCTCTCTATCCAGAGGGGCCCACTGTCCTGCATGGTGTTCCCCAACTTCACACTGACTGAGCACCAACTCTCCATGCTGGAAGCACAATCATAGGAGCAACCCATATTTTTTTCCAACAACTAAGAGTTCCAGAAACACTCTGGGGTTGAATTCTTCCCAGATACCCATGGAAGTGTAACCCAGTTGAGTAAGCCAGCAGAGACCACGGGAGCCAGGACAGCGGCCAGAATGCAATCTCTGTGACAAAGTGTTTATTGTCAATTAATGCTCCCCTTTGAGTGCCTACCTTGTAGTAAATTAAGCATTGCAATTGAAATAAAGCAAAGGGTTTAATAAACCAAGTCAGTTACTGCAAAGATAGAAATATGCAGTATGTTTATAAGACATGCATTTTGTCATTGCTGCTATATTCTGGTCACTGAAATTGAATGACCATTGAAGAGGAAAGGTTTGAAGTATATTTCTACTCTCATTTATGAACACAATTATAAACTATTAATTTTCTTGCTATTTTTATAACCTGTGTATCAGATAAAGGAATAGCAATGAAGAAAAAAAGATTGCAGTTGCTTCTTGTTTCCTCCCATACATGAGCTTATAATAACTCCCCATGTTCTACACACAGAAGAAGGGCTCTGTGCAGCCATAGAAGTCAGGTGGGCCCAGTGTATCCCTCTGAGAAGCCCCAGGCAGTAGGGGACCAGGTTCTGTCCTGGCTGAGTCTACAGAAAAGTTGCCCCAGAGATGGACAGCAGAAAGGGCAGCCCCTCAGATCTATGGGTCCAGCCTGGTGTCCATACCAGGATGCGTTGTTTCCTTTCAAGTTTGGTGCACAAATCTCTCACACTGAACTTTGTATTTTTAATGTGTTTGTATTCCATAGCCAATAATTAAATGACTGGAGACCCTGGTAAGAAACACCTCACAGGTCAGTTGGCTTTTAAAGCCACAGCTGGTGCTGTTCTTGTTACAGACTTTGGACACTTTTAGGCAGAAAGCTGTAATTTATTAAAATGTAACAAAAGAAACAGCTTTTGGTTTTTCAGCGTAACAGCTTATTTTTAATATGTTACTTAAATATGTATTAAGGCTATATCTATCTATCTATCTATCTATCTATCTATCTATCTATCTATCTATCTATCAAACTTAGGCACAATTCCAATGAATAAAATAAAAATAAGTTTAGATGTGAACCGAATGGTCTTGTATTTTCTCTGATCCAAAGGCAACATCACTTTCAGGAGTTTTCATGCCTGATGGCAGAAGTTGAAGTTTCCTACCCCTGAAATGTCGTCGTCTTGACCTTAATGGAGCCAACCTGCTGGCCTGGAGGAAGGGTGGATTTTCTCTTTCTAGGTCTATGGAGTTCAACAAGCCAGCTGTCTTAAAGGGAAAATTATTTCTTCCCAGCTCCTTTCTGCCAAATTCTGCAAGGGTGGATAGACTCATTCGAACACCTGAAATTTAGCAAGCTGCTCTCAATTCCACAGGCAAGCAAAAATCCCCTAACAATAATAACTTGGGCTTTTTTTTTTTTAAACACATAAAATCATTCCTGGACTGAGAAGGTCAATGGAAAATGTACTACAGCAAGTTACAAGGCCCAGCCTCAGCAAAGCCACTTCCTAGTGGCTACAAGGCCTACAGAAGAAGCCAGTATGGACTCTTCCCTGGCATTTACATGACAGTGAGTGCCTATCCACTCACTTCTACGCAATCATGTAGCTTCTCCAGCTTCTGTCAGCCATTCTCTCAGTGCCTAGGAGACGTGAGGGGGAAAGAAAGCAACTGAGGATTTACTGCCCTTAAAAAACTAAGGTTCATTCCCGCTGACTAGTTTCTACTACATGGCTATAATTATACTATGAAACTCCCTTAAGTTGAACTTGATCACTATAAAACACCCTCCAACCCCAGCCATTTCATTACAACTGCACCACCTCAAGACCACAACCTATGCAATCAGAAATCTAAGGAGCCATTGCCAGCCTATAAGGATAGTGGCATTGCCCAAAGCATACCAACCTCTTGGAACTTAATGTCTTTCTAAACACAGATCTGAAACTTCCCACTGCCCACTATTTATGGTCAGTATCATCAGAAGACCTTCATTTACAAAGGCAAAGTGCTGCTGTGAACATCTAAAAACCATAGGCTGAGAAGAGCTAATCAAGCACGTTTACTCAAAATCATACACTGGTTACATGCAGGAATACCACCAACCCCAGAGTGATGGAGAGCAGGCCCCCAAGTGTAGCCTGCACTTAACCCAACAGTTCTGCATGGAGGCGGACGTGTTTGCCGTCAGACAGCTGCAAGTCACTTTAGTTACCATCAATCACATTCCAGAATTCAGCACAACCCAACACAATGTTCCACGGTCAAACATCGTGACTCCCCATCAAGAAAAACACCACACAGAGAAGAGAGGAAACAGTTAATGGGGTTTACCTCTGAATCTTTAAGCCTCACATAGTTAGAAGGGAAGACTCCGGACTTGTCGCCCACCGTTCCTGTCCACCAGTCACCATCTTTCTTGGTAACCAAAATCACATCCCCTTGCTGAAAGGTTAAATCTCCTTGCTCAGAACTCTCGTAAGTGTACATGGCAATAAATTCTGGAGAAATATTGAGATACGGAGAGAGCTTGATTGTTTACTGATATCCCAACACCTTTGCAAAAGTAAGTTTATGATTCAGGAATGCAGGGTAAGATCCATTCAAAAAATATTAGCCACAGATAAAAACACAGGGCTGTGCCATTCCTGGGCTCCATGTTTCCCACAGCACATACAAATGCAGCACATGCATAGGCAGACTGCTGAGGACCCAATCACAGGTACTCAAATCAAATGCACTGCACATCTCCCGATTGAACATTCAGAATGATTTATTGACAGACATCATCTCTTTAAATGAAAAAAGTTTCCAAATTTAGCTTTAGTTAACTTGAGTGGGTGTCTACTTTGTGCTATGTACAGGGTAGGATATGTTCACAAGAAGGCACTTGGGGGTGCAAATATCTGTATTTTAGTTTTGAGGGGAACATGTTACAATTTTAGAAGACTTTCAGATATAGTTCATTCTTTATATCAATCAAGTGATACACCTTTCACTATTTAAGTGCCTCAGTGAACACTTGAAAGATATAGTGCATATATACAAGAGCCCAACAAAATAGTGGGCATCTGGTTTATGATGGGACATCTGCTTGTCACTCACGTTACATAAGCAGTTATGGTGGATTGATGACAAAAGTAACATCTCCCTAACACTAACCAATCATTTCTAGCAAGCTTATTAGAAATTACCACTCATGGGACTCAGTCTTAAGGAAAAGGAGCTGCTGTTCTCTAGTGAGGCCAGTTGGAGGTGTGTGTTCTACTGGAACACCTCCCTATAACTGTAAGTAGAACTCTGCTTTGCTCTGAATTGGCCCTGAGGCTCAGAAC
The DNA here is from genome assembly GCA_907164525.1 of Lophiomys imhausi. Classification (NCBI taxonomy): domain Eukaryota; kingdom Metazoa; phylum Chordata; class Mammalia; order Rodentia; family Muridae; genus Lophiomys; species Lophiomys imhausi. The sequence goes on along the minus strand of CAJQZJ010032218.1, from coordinate 536,743 downwards.
AGTCACAGTCAAGATCGGCAGACACAAATCCTAGATACTAAGTACAAAAGATCTACAGAAAGAGACACAGATTTCATCCATATTGTTCTAGGTCTTTGTGTATTTGAAGGAACAGAAAGGAAGCATTTTAGAATAGACACTGTATTGTCACATTGTAACACACATTACATCAGAGAACACCCTTCTGTGCAGACTGCAAGGCTGGCTAGCAGCTGGATTTTGGTTCAATTTTACATTTACTTTATTTTGTGTGGGGTCAGATGGCAACTTGCAGGAGTCTGCTCTCTCCCTCCACCATATAGGTTTTGGGTTGTCACGCTTGGCTGCAAGTACTTAACCAGCTGGGCCATGTGGCCAGTTTGGGAAGAGCTTTGTCCTAATGAAAACTAAAATAAAACAGAACAAAAACCCTAAGGTCTCAGTTAAGTGGGCATCCCTAAGCACAGGGGTTTCCTTCACATGTGGGGGACTAGTGGCCTGTGCTAAAGCCACCAACACTGAGTATTGGAGACAAATTCTGGGCCCACAGCTGACAGGTCAGTCAACTGTCCTTGGGCAGACAAGACTATCTTTGACTCTTCGTGCTGGTAACATGAAGCTCCATAGTTAAAACTGAGAGACCATCTCTCTCTCTTTCTCTCATACACACACACACACACACACATACACACACACACACACACACAGAGAGAGAGAGAGAGAGAGAGAGAGAGAGAGAGAGAGATCAAAGCTCTAACAGGCATTCTTTTTTTTCTTTTGCTTGCATAAATTTGCGTTCTCAATATTCTGGACACTGACTGGTCACCTCTGTGCCCTTTTGCCGCTCATTCCCACCTGTCCACTTCTGACAGGATGCTGGATATCTTATACATTTCCTGGATTATTCAATATATAAATCCCTTCTTTAAATCCATTTAAAATCTTGGAGTATCCTTTGAAATGTCTAGGAAACCCAGAAATGGTACCTCTAGCTGATAGCAGTATTGCAGCTCCAATGTAAGGGGCCTGCAAGGACTAAGGCCTTCAGTGCTCTGCCCTACCCTGCATATGGGAAAGCCACTTTTGCTGGGGGACTTCATAAGGCTCCCAGCAAGCTCCCTTTCAGGGGACATTTAAGGGGAGAACAGGCTGGTCCCAAGCTAGAGCTATCCAAATGAGTAATCTGTTTAAATTCAGTTTGTAGTTTAAATTAGATGATGATTATTATTAACAAGAAGTTAATTAATCTGTAAATAGCCTTTCTCTGAATTCTTTTCTTGTCTCTTTCTTTTTTGGCTTTTTGAGACAGGATTTCTGTGTAACCTTGGCTCTCCTGAAACTCATTCTGTAGACCAGGCTGGCCTCAAACTCAGAAATCCACTTGCCCCTGCCCGAGTGCTGAGATTAAAGGTGTACGCCACCACTACCACCTAGTTTTCTCAGAATTTCTGATGCCAGCATCCTCCTACAAGCTTTCTTTCCATGACAGCAATCTTTCCTGGGTTTTCTCATAATGCCCACCCATTTAAAAAGCCATTTAAGATGGGTCTATTCTGCCTCTATTCTGTCGCCTGACTTTAAGAGTAAGTATGGATCAGCTGGGACCTGTTTATTAAGACCTCAAGCATTGCAGTCTCTGAACATGTTTGTTCTGCACTGCTGTCTGGTGAGAACGCCCACTGCTTTACATGGCTCTGTAAGCAAACAAGGAAACAAGGCAAAACAGAGTAGGAGCAGATATTTACTGGCTTTCATTCTAAAAGCTTCAAATTTCTTCTCATAATCCTATAATAATTTCTCCCTCAAAAGGTAGTTATTACGCCCACTTCACAATGAAGTTGAGGCAAGACTGAGATCATGTAATTACGATGAGAGAACCAGAATATGAATTCTTCCACACTAGTGAGACCTGCTTACATATAATACACTTAAGTTTTTGCTGTTGTTTTGAGGAAGAGGTAAAATCTGCTTTTGATTAAGCTGAAAGCATGTTATATCTAAAGAGATTTTTGCCTTGTTCTAATAGGGCTAAAATAATTAGGAAAATGTGAATGTGTAAAGGCGATTATCTTAATAGATTTCATATAATAAAACATATATTCACATAAAAATAAATAATAGTTATGTTGAAAGGTTGGACTTTTTTTTTTTTTAGTAGTGATGAGGTTTTATAACTATGCCTACAAAGTAAACAAACAATTACTTTAAAAAGTCTTCTTGAGAATAGAACTACTCCTGGGAGTCTGAAGCAGCTAAACCTTCATTTTGCTGCCTCTGCAGAAGCAAATGTTCCAAGAATTCTATTTTCCATCAGAAAAGTCTCTAGGGAACACAACATTCACAGCAGTGCACTAAGCAAGCCCTGCCACACGTAATGTATTCCAGACACCCGTGAGGAGATCGCCACACACCTCCGTTGACTTCCGTAACCACCGCACCCGCTGCACGGATGCTTAACTCAGGTCACCTGGTACCACATGACGACTGCACTGAACAGTGAGGCCTCAGATATGTAAGTCTGGTTCAGTTTTAAAACCTTGAAATAAATACTACCTTCTTTTTATAGCCTGGATTAACATATCTAGGACTATGCTGTATAGCACAGAGCAGAGGGAAAAAGCAATTACTTGTGTAATACTGAAAATGAGTGTTTCATGCATAAATAATCTGGCTTGGTTATTTACACAGGACAGAGAATCGATCTTCTACCTCAGTTGGGGTATTCCAAGAGCTTTGTTGAATTTTGTAATCAGTTTGAAACCAGCAGTTCTCCATGTAAATCAGAGACTCCTACGGAGGAAGCAAGGCCAGAACTGACACGTGTTCAGAACTTGATCCTTAGGGAATGCAATGGGCTTCTCACTGCCACATATGATCACAGAACCCAGTTTTGGATGACCAATGCCTCCAGCACTATTTGGAAAGGACTTCATAAAGTACTTTATGTAAAGAGCTCAACCTCTGTTTTACCTCAGCATTCAGGAGGCTAAACAGAAACTAATAGCCTATTTCACAGTGAATCCAGTCATTATGAACATTTACAGTCTGCAGTGAATAATGTCCCCTGTCCCCTAAGGAGCGCAACACACTCAGGCCCTCACCTTCTCCAGGAACGGCTGGCTTGGCTGCTGGGGAAGCCACTCTCTTTAGGCTAGCAGGACTTTCAGTAGGACCAGGGTCAATGCTGTAAGAAGGGAAGAAAGAGTATTTGAATTCTCGTCTGAAAATACCACACGACACTGCTTTCTCTTTGAAAGCTCTGAACAACCCACAGCTGCAACGATCGCCTGCATCTGGGTTAGGACACAGAGAGGGGCAGACACGCGAGCCACCAAGCCCACCCCGAGGTTTGTCTCACTCACTCCACTGGACACCCAAGCTCAATGACGTCTCTTCAGCATTGACTAGAAGATGCCACAGGGTACTCCCACTAGTTGTAGCCTCTCACAACCCCAGCTGGTGTTGGGCATCTTTCTACGCTGGAATAACCAGCAGCAACCGTGTGGGTGGTTCTATGCTACACAGATGAAGAAAGCCATTCGCACATTCTTCCAATTACTTTCCCAAGGCCTAGATCTTAAGTACTTGCATGTATTTGGTACATGCATAAAGAATCGCAATTCCCAAACAATTCAGGGATTCCTATGCAAGTCAACGCAGAACACAATGGCTCATGAGAATAGGCTCACTTCCAATACTTCATAAACACATTCTAGCTTTCCAGAAGACAGTCATCCTGCAGTTAGCTCCCATCCATGAATCTTAACTAGCACAAACAAGAATTTCTAATACTGTTTTCATCAAATACAAGCAGATAAATAAAAATACCTTGTGGATTTCCTTACGGGCCCTGAAATGAGTTTCACGTAAGACTTGGGGAACCAACCCTTCTGACCTTGAACTTCTCCAAACCACCACATGTCTTGCTGTTCCAGAACGGTGATGACATCATTTTTGTTAAAATTTAAGTGGTTGTCTTTTTTGGCTCTCCAAGGATACAGGGCTTGTGCTTGTAGCCCTTCCACTTTTTCACCCTTGTGTGGAATGACATAAAGGACCTGTGATTATACTGCAGTCTGTTATCAACCAAGACAGGCGAGCATGTGGTGCACACACACAGCTACAGAGGGTGTTGGCTCAGCCAGCATGAATATTAGACAAATTGTGGCTTCTCAGCAATTGCTCATTTCAAAAGGAGAGATAAAACCCTGCCAGCCACGACTAGAGCACCCATCAGGCTACACTTCTTCAGCTGCACTAACTGTGTGTCTTTTATATGTCAGTGTGGTGGGTAGGCATTGTAGGAGCTGACTGCTATTTCAGTTTGGGTGGACACATGCAAACAGGCAAGGCACTGGACTGTGCTTTACTTCCCATAATTCCAGACACTGTGGGATTAATAAGGATAAAGACAACATCATTTCTGTTCTCTCCACATAGTTTGAATCAAGAATTTTATTGACCTTCAAGTGCTATATGAATACCCTCTAGTGAGGAACTTAGCTAGTGTGCAAGGAAGAGATAAAAATAGCTAAGTATATCATCTGGTGGCGTGAAGTATGCTACACAGAAGCTCTGCTTCACCGAGGGTCAGAGAGAAAAGGACAAATCCTGCCTCAGGGCACCGGGAAACATTGAGCCAGGCCTTGAAGGGCGAGAAGGGTTTTGAGAGCTAGGGCTGCAGAAGAGCACTCCAGGCCAAAGGCACAGCACAGGCACACCTTGAGGTGGCGTGTGGAGTGCATGGCAAGTGGTCCAGGAGGAGGAGGAGGAGCAGGATAGGGGCTGTGGGCAGCCTAGGCTCATGGATGGGTGGAGCAGGAGACAAGGCTACAAAGGCAGGTGAGGCACTTATTATCCATTTAAAAATCACTACGATAACTTAAAGAAATAAAGAAGTCCTACTTCAATTATCCATGTAAATGGATAAGGAGCAAAAGTTAATGCCCAAGAAGACTTGGTCCAGAGCTGGTGAACCTGCCTGAAGTGGTGTTTATTTTTGCATTAAGATCTGACTGGATAAAAAGGAAAACTTCTAACTGGTCAGGAGTGTCCATGGTATGTCTGTGACCTCTAAACCTGCTCTCCATGGGTCCAGGCGCTTGCTATTTAACTGATGACTTTCATTCCTTTATCATCATTACATTAACCAAAGGAGAAATGTTCACAATAATAACCCCTATGCTTTCAGAAATACTGTTCCTTAGCAGGGCTTCCCATTACCCTGAAATTGGCTTACCTGTTCCAGTAGATGGACAAGGTAGCCGAATGTGCTGACCCAGAATTTTCTTTATATGCCCCTGACTCTCCACATGGCAGTGTCAATACCTTTCTAATCTATCAACACTGCAGTTTATGCCAATTCTCAAGGAAGCTTCTCAGAAAGACACAGGCAGGATAGTTTAGCCTTCTGAACTATGAGGTTTACAATAAGTCTCAGGTTTCTGAACTAGGTTCAGCCAGCCAACCCAGCTTCATAGGAGACTGCCTTTAAATGACACTGCCAACAAATGTCTGCCGAAACTGTCGGTGTAATAACACTAGCTGAAGATCACACTCAGTCTGCACATCATCACTAACTGACCTACCTGGCCCAGGACGGGAGATGGGGAGGAGCCAGTGGCTGTGGCTGGGGTGAAGGCCGATCTCTGCCTTAATTGGCCAGCACTGGGTACGGTAAGAGAAGGCTGAGCCGCCCACGCATCCCAGTTATCCGTTTCTGGTTTCTCATTTGTGCTGCTGGGCCACCTAGAAGGAAAAGCACAAGCCATAAGCCGTAAGTACCTCATAGCATTACAGGATACCACACCCACACAGAGGGCATCCTGGGTAACAGAACTCTATAATATTTATGTGGCTTCTCTAGGCAAGTACTGAGAGGAGGGAAGAATGCTAGGCTTAGGTCTGGCTCTGCTACACACACTAGCAAAGCTGCATAGGCCAATTAGAGTGCTATCCTCCCTCAATGAGTCCTCTAGACAACACCCCAACACTCCAGATTAGTTGTGATGGTTACTTGGATTAGAAGGCAGGAAATAATTAAAAGTCCTACCACACAGCAGCTAAGGAAGGAGAAAATGAGCGTGGATACGGAGACACTGCATCTTGGCAGCCAGGTCTCAGTCCCATGTGTTCCACAGCAAACTAAACGCCTGTCCAGATGCCGAGGTCACAGTGACCACAAATGGCACATCTAGCAGGCCAGGTGTCCTCTCAGGACAGCACCAATTTTGTGATTTTACACTTTTAGATAAGCTCATCTGTTTGAGTTTAGATCTGAATGCAGCACAGTTTATATCTTTATAAGAACTATGAGAAAATTTGAAAATCAAAATAACTCCTCCTGAGACTGTGCATCTTGATTTTTTTTGGTTTGGAAAGATGCTTGTATGTATAGTAGAAGACTTGCAGGCCACAGAGATCTTAAGGAAGGGACAGTGATCTGGGTCACAGAAGAATTAAGACCAACCCCAAACACAGTATTGGGGCTGGGACTGGAGCCTGCCTCCATGCACAAAGCCCCAGATTCCATCCCAAGCACCGAGTACAGTAGGTGTGGTAGCACACACCTGTAATCATAACACTTGGGAGGTGGAGGCCTTAGGAGAAGTTCAAAATCATGTGATGAGTTTATGAGACTGTGTAAGTCAATAACCATGGTACCAATTCTGCATCTTAACTGGAGCTTTGTTTTGGGAAGTCAAGAGCTTTTCAAGCAAGAACACAAGTAGGGGGTCTGATTAGGGCTCAGTGGAAGCCTAGCTCTTAAGCAGAGACTCCCTCCACAGCAGGGACTTCTTCAGCACCCTCAACCTTTATCTGAAAAGACACATGGGAATGCATTGTGATTCCCCACGCCCTTCCCTCCACTTCTTCCTGTCCTTGGTCATTACTTTCCTTTTCTCTATTTGTTCCATCTAATCTTTCTCTAAAAACATGACTTGACTCCCCACCTTCAATGTGTTTTTCTAAAAGGTTCCTCATTCAACTTGCAAAGAAATTAAAAACCCTTCCTGCTCATACTCTTATTACACACTAGTTTAAAATATATTTGGACAACTGCACATATAGGCCATAGACCTACAAATGGAAGTCTAGGCAGTAGCTTCATCTATCATCTGAAACTTGTGATTACATGCTGCTTGCTAAATGCCATTCCCTGATGACCAGGGGCAGAGAGCTCACAGCGGGTCAGGGCACATAGCCTTCTCTACACTGCACTCGCTCAGCAGAGAGCTTCTGTATAAGCAGCCTCTGTCTTCTTCTAAACCACATGACTGAGTGTAGTTTGTGTTCCTGCCCAACAAAACAGTGCCATTTCCCAGCCTGCAGGAAATAACTGAATTTTTTGCTGACTGACATGAATGTCAGCACAGATTTTTAGGAAGTTGCATTTCTCCATTTCTTCCCCCAAATGAGAGATACATGTAGATGATGAAACAAAACACAGCTGGTTTTACTCTGACCCTGGTAAATCGCTGTTTGCAATGGTAGGGCTTACTCTGATTCAGAGGGTCAACCAGAGGAAGGGGTCATGAACATACGCCATCTCCCTTTCAAAGAGGGACAACTCAAGACTCTACAAACTGGAGGAAGAAGGAAGAAAGATGACTGCGTACAGACTTCAAAACTATCAAAGGCAGCACATGAACACATACGTGGAGCTGAAGTCTGCCCAGTTGTTGGGGGTGAGAGAGGGCTCTGAAGAGGTCACTGGCAAAGGAGCAGGGGTCTCACGCACAGCCAGTTTGGGGGCAGGGGCAGATGTCAGATCAGTTGCTGGTTTGGCCGGAGTGGGAACCTCATTTTCCGGAATCTTCTCTGCATAGTTTGCAGGGAACCATCCTGTCTTTCCTTTTAATTCTCCTCCAAGCCATCCTGGCTCTCCAGTTTGGCTTTCATCCACCTGTGGGAAGTCACAATGTCTCATTTAAATGGAAAGCAATCAACCCTTGAACACACCAACCATTCCACCACAACAGAGCCACAAGCCCCTGTCCCGACTGACTCATGGCACAGACAGTTCCTCATCTTGGTCTCAGTGGCGCAAGCTCTACTACGCATGCTCCTACTCTGGCTTTTCTCCCCTGAGTTCCTAACGACAGCTGAGATAAAGGTTCTTAGACTTCTAATTCAAAGTGTCATGTATTCTTAATTGTGAATCGATCTGACAGACTTCATTACTCAGGAAGTCACATGGTTATTAAAAATAATAACCTGGGTTTATTATTTCAAGCAAAGAATGCAACCAACATAAAGCTAGAACTAAGCATTTGTTTAGCATAGGGACAAGGAGGATTAAAAACAAAAACAACAGCAACAGCTGGTTTTGCTGGGAAGCTAAGATGACCCATGTGTTTAAGCATTTAAGAGCTCCAAAGATGCTAGATGAGGAAATGAAAGAGTGCTTATTTACAGCCATCACCAGTTTTACTGAGACTATAATTTTCTTTTGTACAAACTAAATTTTAAAATCCATAAAATTAGACAAAGAATAGACCCTTCTGTTTAAAATTTTCAGAGGGGTCACCTACTATGCCAAGTGCATTTAATGCTTGTATATAACCTAAGTTCTGCCCCAAAAGAATCATTCAGAATAGCTCAAGCCATCCTACATCCCTACAGTTACCCTGCTGGCTCATGAGCAATGGAGATGGCTTTGGAGGACACCACACTTGCAATCAGAAAACAGGCTCCAGAACCAGGAGCAACAAGTCCTATCCTCGCACCTGCACACATGGCTGGAGTTGACCATCTGACACTCCACTGACTTTTCAGCAACCACAGGAATAGGAGAGGCCTAAACAGAAAGCTTGAACCAAGCCTGGGCCCACTGAAAGGCAGCAGGCGCTCTTAACTACTGAGCCATCTCTCCAAAAAGTAATTTTTAAGGCTGAGAATTGTCCACAGAAAAAGGAGGACTCTCAGGTCTGGCACAGTACTCCTAATGGGGCTGGCTTTGCTGTTCCGTTTAGTCACTGCTGCTAAGACTCACACCCTGCAAGCATACTTCCCGTTTAATTTTCTCCGTTGTTTGCTTGTTCCCCCTTTCTGGGCAGCCTCAGTTATTTCTCTACAAGAGGATTTATAATAACTGTGCTCTTCCATTTGGATTGACTTTGGTGCTGAGCTCAAATGGTTTATGCTTACTGATGGCATCGCACCATACTGCAGCTGCCGGGCACTGGGAACAGCTGCTTCTAAGCACACCAGCACACCCACTCAATGGCCAAGCTCTCCAACCTCCAGCTTAGAACTAATGGAACTGTCAGGTGGGAGCGAGCTGGGAGTTTACATAAACACAATGAAGAACAGGGCTCTGCATTTAGACTGCCTCAAATTTTAATACAGGTTCTGCAGCTATTAAATGTACAAACTGGGCAAGTCTGGATGCCTCCTTTTAATTGTCTATTCCATGCCTGTCTTAGTATGGATACATCATTGTTGTTGTTTTTCAGACAGGGTTTCTCCATGTAGCTTGACTGTCCTAGAACTTGCTCTATAGACAGGCTAGCCTGGAATTCAGAGATCTGCTTGCCTAACCCTGAGTGCTAGAATTAAAGGTGTGCACCATCACACCTGGCTCTGAAGCCTATTTAGACCTCTGGCATCTCTGGCTAACTTTCTTGCCTGGGTCATCTCCTATAGGGACCCATTTAGTATCTGATTACTGACTGTCTGGAACTGTCACTGCCACAAATGCCAACCACTTTATCTCACCATGACCTAGGATTTACTGTCATCCTTTCATCTAGTCAACGAGGCTTTGGGTGGAGATAAGGAATTAGACCGGAAGTCCAGAGGAACTGTCCAACTCCACACCCCAAGGAAAATCTAGGCCCTACCCAACTAAGAAAGTACAGCCAATCTGCCACCAGCAAGGACAGAAATCACGCTGCACCTCCTAGTATCCTCGAGAGTTAGAGGAGGGTCCCTGAGCTGAGTCAGCTTCACCAGCAAGCGCTCCCATTTCCAAGATAATGGTTGAATAAATCATCATGGGCTTCACTTTCAACTGAGGAAATTTATTGCTCTCAACAACAGCCCAGATATAGTCCCAGGAATGTGAACTTACTCTCATGGGATCCGCTCATTTAAACGACTACATTTAAGGTCCAGAGCAGGCAGCAGGAATTCATTCTTAACACTTAAGCACTTAAAAAACAAAGGGTCAACATGAAAACAAGAGATATTTCTTCTTGGATTTGGAAAGCTTGGCCTAAAATGCCAATCAAATCTTGGAAAAATGTAAGACTGTGGACAGACCAAGAGGCTAAGCACATAAACTTTGAAACATGGCAAGCTATGACACAGACTTTTGCACAGAGCACACTCACATGCAGGTGGCTTTTAAGAGGGGTTCTCATCCCTTTTAATGAAGAAATTTAGTCGTAATATACTTTATCTAACCAGGTCTATCCCACTAATCCCAGTTTCTCCAGGAGTAATTCTGATACAGAATCATGGAATTGCAGCATAGACCCTTAATTCTGCTTACACTTCTGAGATTTGACTCAGGGTTAGTCTACAGAACAGTCCTACCCAAACAGTGCACATGGTGCCTACTGGGCATAAAAGTTGGATGTCCACAGTAGTCACTTCAGATTTAAATTAATTTGGGTAAAGCTTGAACTCTAATGGCCACAGGCACACTGGTCACCTCTTCATTAGGTAGCTTTGGCTTTTCTTAAGTGTCCACTTTGACTCTAGGGGAGGTGCTATTACATTTGGGTCTTGAGCACCTCGAGCAACCTTCCTGGCCATGTGTTATTATCTTCTTCTTCAGGGTGAGAGGAAGAAGGGCCAGCCTTTAAGAAATGGGATCCAGTGAGAGATCTTTAGGTTTTTGGGGATATGACTTTGAAGGCAGACGGTGGGACTCCCGGGTCCATTCCTCACTCTTTGCTGCCCTGGGGTACATTATTCAACTATCCCTTCCAACTCTTAAGTTTTTTAACTTAAAAAAAAAATTGTGTGTCTATGTGAGCATAGGCATGCATGCACAAGTGTCTTTGGAGGCTAAAAGAAGGCATCAGATCTCTTGCAGCTAGTTAAGAGTTGACTGTCTTAGCCAGGTGTGGTGGCGCACGCCTTTAATCACAGTACTCGGGAGGCAGAGGCAGGCAGATAGATCTTTGTGAGTTCAAGTCCAGCCTGGTCTACAGAGTGAGTTCCAGGACAGTCAGGGCTACACAGAGAAACCCTGTCTCAAAAACCAAAAAATAAAATAAAAAATAAAAAAAATAGTTGCCTGTCTCTTGGTGATGGGAACCGAATTTGAGTCTTCTGGAAGAGTAGCTCTTAACTACTGAGCAGTGTCTCCAAGCGCTCAGCTTTGGCTTACTGACCGGTAGACTTCCATACACCCTTCTTCAGGGTTACTGTCTTCAACACAGCCCGACCCTGGTTCAACGTTCCCACCGCCAGCACTCCCTTGAACTCCTACCAATGTTTTTATGTCATTTATATTCTACTAGCCCCCACCCCCTGACATCCTCCACTCCAGTGACCCCTTTGTTTCCTGGATCCCATAGCTACTCCAAGTTAAACAGTCAACACTGAAGTTTCCAAGCTAGGGTCCACACATGCAAGAGGACACACGGTGAGTACCTGGCCTCCAGTGCCTGGATTGTCTTATTCAATACAATTTCCCCAGCTCTACCTGTTGCACTTTATCTTCCTCACTCCATTGTGCATGTGTCCCATATTGTCCTTATCCATTCATCAGCTGATGGACATCTAGGCTGATCCCATGGCTCTTAGGAATAGTGCAGCAGAGAACACAGATAAGTCAAGCATGTCTGTGGAGGATGGAGTCCTGAGCATACATGTCCAGGAATGGTACAGGGGGGTCATATGACAGTTCTATTTCTAGCTTTATTTATCTCTTAGAGATTTATTTATTTATTTATTTATATGGGTGCTCTATCTGCATGTACACCTGCATGCCAGATTACATCATAGATGGTTGTGAGCCAACATGTGGTTACTGGGATTTGAATTCAGGACCTCTAGAAGAGCAGCAGGTGCTCTGAATTGCTGGGCCATCTCTCCAGACCCCATCTAACTTTATTTTTATGATTATTTTAAAATTTTATGCACGGGCACTTTGCTTGCTTATATAAGGATATCAAGTGTCTTTCTAAGGCAGGGGCCTAGAGGACAGGGAATTCTTCCTTTAGTTTAACTAAGCAAACCTGCTGTGGTATGTAGACAACCTATGAATGCCATGAGTCTGGCTATGTTCCAATAAAATTTTATTTTATATGTGTCAGATCTGGCCCCATACCTGCAACTAGGTATGTACTCTAGTCTCTCAAATCAACAGTGATATTCAAACCAACTGTAAACATAGCTGAGCTCAGATGTTAAGATTGTGGAAATCTCAGAGTGAAAGAAAAATGTTATAATAAGTAAAATATAATTTACTTTAAAAAATGTTCATTGGTGTTTTGCTGGCATGTATGTCTATGTGAGGGTGTCAAAAGCCCTGGTGGGTGCTGGGAATTGAACATGGGTCCTATGGGAAGGAACAGCTGGTGCTCTTAACCACTGAGCCATCTCTCCGGCCCCAGAAGAAAAAGTTTTTGTTTTTTTGTTTGTTTGTTTTCCAAGACAGGGTTTCTCTGTGTAACACTGGCTGTCCTGGAAGTCAATTGGTAGACCAGGCTGACCTTGAACTAACTATCAGAGGTCCACCTGTCTCTGCCTCCTGAGTGTTGGGATTAAAGGTGTGTGCCACTGCCACCTGGTGAAAAAGCATTTTATTACTTTTTTTTTCTTCTCCCCAAATAGAAAAAGAATGTAAACCATTGTCACACAGGCATGAGAACCTGAATTTGGGTCCCCAGAACCCATTCAAAAACCAGGAGTGGTGGCACACACCTATAATCCCAATGCTGGGGAGGAGAAGACGGGGTGAGGGTAGCATTTAGAGGTCAGCTTTCAGCACAAAATGACCAGGTAGCTAGCTGGTAACCCTTGACCTTTGGACTGTTTTCTAGTAATGATTTAGGATTGACTCTAACAGGACAAAAGGGCAGGGCTAGATCACTGGTTCCTGAAACTCAATCCCTAATGAAAGTACTAGAGAGAAAGGGAGGAAGGAAGTTTACGTATATAAGAGTGCACTTATCTGGGGGTGATATATGGCAGTAGGGGATGGGTGCATGAGAAAGCTAGAAGACAACTTTGTGGAGTTGGTTGTCTCCTTCCACCTTTCTGTGGTTACAGGGATCAAAGAGGTCAGGGTCAGGTTTGCATGGTGAGCTCCTTCACACACTGCACCATCTTGCCATCAGGGTTACTTTGTTGAAGTTCTCCAAGTAATTCTGACACACCTGATGCTACTCCCAACTTGATACCAGCATCCAGATGTTCAGCTGGTGTTTGTTCCTCACATAAATCTTAACAAAAATGGCACTGAGTGAACTCTGACAAGTACAGAACCTGCAGACTGATCTACAGAGTCCAGCAAATAGAAACTAGTTTCTATTTTCTCTTTTACACTTGTCTTTTAAGCAGAACCCTGTAGTACGAACCCCAACATGTCTCCACTGCCACAACATCCAAAGATCTGCTCACTTACACAGAATTAAAGTGGTGCAAAGAACAAGACATGGAGTGGGAGGCAGATTTCCTGACGGGGCACTTACCCATTCCCCTTTAACCTCCACCAGGAAAGCAAAGGTTTAAAAGCAAGGCAAAAGATGTTTAATGAAATGTTGTACCTTACAACACATCTACACGCTACTTATTGAATCAAATCAGGAAAGGAGTCAGTGCCACCATTAGCTGCAGAGACAGTAGGTCCCCCACTAAAGCAAGTTTTTCATTTAAAAAGATCACTCTTTAATAGCCTAGTATGAAAAACACATTTGTCTCAGTTCTTAACTTTCAGTTACTTTTAAGTTAACCAAGAAGTTTAAGTTGTCATTTAGAAAATAATTTAGAGCAACCACAATGCTTTATTCTCTTTTTAAAACTAGTAGTTCTTATTATGTTACAATTCTAAGACTGTATTGAATTGTTAATATACATAACATATAAACTACAACAAAGCAAAACTGAACATTTTTGTTAATTTTCTAAATAGTAATTTAGATTTTTTTTATACTTAATGTATTATACTTTATACTTAATGTATTACTTAAAAAACAAAACCTAACAGCCCCCAAACACTTTGGCTCAAAGGTAAATACATTATTATGGGCACCTGTAAATGAAGAAATTCTGCATTTCTAACTGTTTCTTAAAGATTCTAGTAGTATGTTAGTCCAGCCTTAGACACTATCAGTCATTATAATATTAAAAATGTTAAGGGGGCAATATGAACATTGTCTCTAATAACTATATTTAAAGTGTTGTTAAGACACCCTTTTGGAACAGAGTTTTCATTCTGATAAAAAGGAAAGAAGGTTGAGTTTCTGCTTCAAAGACCTTGAGCCTGTATGCCTGGATTTCCTCTTGTTGGAGATTTCCTAATTGTGCAACAAAGTGCAAAAAGGGGACAGACGATAGTCTCTGGCACACACTGGCTGCCATCTTCTTACCATGACTATATCTCCTGGCTGGATGGTGATTTCATCGTGACTTCTGGATTCAAAGGGGTACAGTGCTCGGTAATACACCACTTTTGCATTCTCCTGTGCAGAAATTCTAAGCGGGCCTTTCTCTGTTTGGGAAGAGGAGGGACACATTACAGGAAGCACTGACATATGCCAAGGCCAACAGGTGTTAGTACTCTAGACTCCCTTATATTGCAAATATTTCCACCTATTCAAGGAATTTCTGAAATACACACTGAATGCCAAAGAGAGCGGAATCTGACAGGAGCACCTAAGAATGCTTGGAGTTCATCTCCACAAACAAGTTGCCAGAAGTGAGTGTGGTGGGCAGAGAGCCTTTCTCTGCCTCTAGGCGTGGGCTCTGGAAATGCACATCTGTAACCGATCAGCAGGCTCTGCTCCCCACCCAGGGCATTGCTCGTATATGACAGCAGATCTGGTTTGCCAGAGAGCGTTCTTGAAGGGGAAGAAGAGGAAGAGAAACACAACTTTCCACATAAACAGAGGCGAATGTTGGTCTTTGGGGCACATAAACCTAAGTGCTGACTTCACATAATGTCCTGACGACCCGGGAGAACTGAGTCTTCTGCATTTCTGGGGAAAGAATAAGCCCAAGGGTAAATTGAAATGAAAACAATTTAGACTTTAAATCAAATGAAAAAAAAATTAAAATGCATTCAGGCAGAGGACTCCCTTGGATTCTGGCTAACAGTTAATTACAGCCCTCTGAATTTTACTACACATAAGCTGCAAGGAACTTGACACCCATCTTATCTGAAAAGCAGTGAGGTAGATTATCGTCTCTGTGTGGGATGCAAAGGTTACTACTGACCCAAGGGGAAAAACCAATCCTCTGAACAGAAGCATACGAACTTCAGCGACCCCTGAGATTAATGTAATGGTGAATTCCTCTTCAAACCACAGAAAATCCATCATAAAGTAAGCCTATCAGTCTCCTCTGTTGAGCCCTGGACCCTCCTACATGCCCAAGTCCATGCCCTTCTTCCGGCTATAGCACCTTAGGAAGGGATGGCTCCTGACCCAATTCTACACCTCACTCCCATTCCCTAACTGTGTGGTGAGGGAGCAAGAAAATCAGTTATGAAGTGGTGAGGGAGCAAGAAAATCAGTTATGAAGTGGTGTGAGGGTATTTGTCGATTTCTGTGTATCACAGTGGTGAAGGAGTTTGAAAACACATTTTAGCTCGCACCTGATATTATCTAAGGGATAGCTTACTTTCCCAAAACAAGTTCGATATGTATTCTGCTTTAACAAAATGAGCCAATTTAAACCAAAAAGTATAAAGGCAGGTCTATTGGGGGCAACTTTCAGGCAGGTTCAGTAGTCCCAAGGAATGGAGCCAGGAAAGTTAACATGCAGGCCAGGAGACAGAGAAGGGGTTGAGGGGGGTAGAAAAAAAAAGACTGTACATGCAGAGTGAGAGAGAAATATGGGGTGAAGGAGAGAGAGTGCAAAATGTTTGGATTGTACAGGGGGAGGGGAATCCCAACCCCTGGGTTGTAAAGCTGAGGCAGAGGGCAGAGTGTGCCAACCATGCCCTGTAACAGGTAGGGACTGAGGGATGCTGGGAGAACCTAGAGGCCAGGTCTACTTTAATATGTTAGTCACCTCAGCCGAGGGTCCTGAGTCTGAAACTCAACAAAGTTAAAGTCAGCCTCTTATTTAATTATTTAAAGAGGCAAGTTGTATGAAAAAGCAAAATACCAGACTTACACTTTTCAAAAGATACAAAATCCAGTGTAGACAAAAACCAGCTGACAAAGCTCAGCAGTTTCAGGGGAAAATAAGAAACTAGAGAAACAGTAAGTGATTTTTGCAAAATATGTCAAGTTCAGCGTTTGTAACATACACACAAATAGGGTTTGATGGTGGAGTCCATGCCACTTTGGATCAAGTGTGCAGAGGGTTCCTGCATATCAGAGGGGCTGCCTGAAGACACCTTCGGAGTAAAGAACTACAGTATCCAGACAGAAACAGGCATCTCAGTTCTATTCATGTAAATGCCTGTAATCCCAGCACTCAGGAGGCAGAGGTAGGCAGATCTCTCAGTCTGAGGCCAGTCTGGTCTACAGAGTAAGAACCCGTCTCAAAAAAAACAGCACTCAAGATAGAGCGTGATTAGGCATGGATGTTGCTCAGGGGTTCTGGGGGAAATGACAATGATAGCCTCAGCCCTTCTGATACCTGTGGTAGACCAGGGTGCATGGACAGCTGGCTTAGTTGGCTCTTGGTGAGGGTGGAAAAGTCGGCTCAGCTTGTCCTGCATTTCTGGTTTGGGTCTCTCTTCAACCTCCTTCTTTTTGACACTGTCTTCCCTTCTTAGTTTGTCCTCCTCATGGGGCTTTCGAGGCCTCGGCTGGTCCTCCTGCTGCACGAGCTCCATCCATTGCTTATCCTTTCCTTGGACTCGGCTGCCAATGAAGATGTCTGATTACATCAGGAAGCAACTCCAACTGAGGAGTCTGCCCCACCCACACCACCAAAAAGCTCCCTCTCGTCAGAGAGCAGCGAAACATCTTAGGAATGTTATTCTTCACAGACAATGGACTCCATAAGATGAGTTCTGTCTCTGAGCAAAATGAAATATATGATTGGAAAAAAAAAACACACAGAAAATTGTGACTTATTTCATAAAGTAGCTACAAGACTAAGAAAAAGTACATCTCAACTGAGATTAACTGATATAATGGATTGAAACTGATATTAAACTACAAAAACAAAACAAAAAATAAGCCACAGACACGACACGGATGGACATAAACTTTATGAAAACGGAGAATAACCAACATGATTCAAATGGATGCTGCTTAAGAGAACACATAACTATGAGAGTCTTATGGCTCCTCCCTGGCCAGTAGGTACGACACTGAGATGCTGACATGCTGCTCCCAAACCTGAAGGTGAAACAGATTAAATGACCTCTGGGGCTAGTGAGGTGGCTCAGCAACTAAGAGCGCTTACAGCTCTTGTAGGACTCACCTGGTTCCCAGCAGCACATGATAGCTCACAGTCACCTGTGACTCCAGAGCCACAGGGTCCAATGACCTCACAGGCCCTGAGAGCACCCAGAGCACATGGTGCAGATACACATGCAGAAAAAACTCCATACACATAAAATGTCATTTAAAGAGCATAAAAAGGCCAGGTATGGTGGTATACATCTTTAATCCTGGCACTCTGGAGGCAGAGGCAGGAGGATCTCTGAGAGTTCAGGGCATGCCTGGTCTACAAAGCAAGTTCCAGGATAGCCTAGGGCTAGATAAACTGTCTCAATAACCAACCACCCCCGGAAATCCCCCTGCCCCAAAAGCATCCAAGTACATTTACTAGAGGGTAAAAAAGTAAGAGCTTTCTGAAGTTAAGTTTTGGGTACTATTTACCAATACAGTTTGATGTATTACATAGAATAGCACTTTCTGCATTACATTTCAGTTTATTTGCACTCTGTAGGAGTGTAGTGTCATGTTGTAGCATTAGTAATGGAAGCATTCCATAGACTATAATGGCAGAGGTGTGGCTCGACTGATAAAGGCATTCCTATCCAAGTCTGACCTCTTAAGTTTGATCTGAAGAACCTACATGGTACAAGAAGAGAACCCACTCTTGCAAGATGTTCCCTGACCCCCACAAACGCATAGTGACAGAAACCTGTGTGAATCACAGGCACACACATACATACCTCCTCTAACAGTTGAAAATAGAAAAAGAAAAGCTGAGTTTGAGTTAATCAACACATACAATGTGTCCCACTCTAAAGGAAAAAACCAGATAAAATGAAAAAGAAATCCAGTCTGATAAACTGTTATGAGATTCCTGGCATTAAAAATAAAAACATACAAACACAAAACAAGATCAAAGGATCCTATGTGCCCAGAACAAAGCAGGCCTGACAGATATGTGCAGGGTCACTGTCCATGATTCCCTCAAGATATCTAGTGTCCAACTCTTTTCAGTGTAATTTCAATAACCCATTTTTATAGCATCTCCCTGGGACATTTGGTCATTCTTGTTTCCTGGATTCTAAAATTAACTGAATTTCAAATAGCACACACCCACAAACAAAATCAGAGACACTAAAAGGTAGCAAACAAATTTCTACAATGACTGCAGAATGTTACATGGAAAAATACGAGACAACAGGCACAAATATCCCAACAGAAACAGACAAAGGTGTGTTTGTGTTCCAAGCAGCGGCGGCTTTTGTGCTCAAGTTTAATTTGCAGTTGCAATAAAGAAGAAAAAAGCCATAGGGCTCGGCACAACCCTGGTCCTGCTGGAGAAACTGTGGGGAGTAAACTTGGGCTTTGCTTTCAAACCATGTACTTTGACTATCACTGTTATTAAGAGGCTGTGAACTGGAAACCTATTCTGGTCATTGGCATGCAAATGAACGAACAAGTGTCCCCATTTCCTTGTCTACTTCCATTATGCCCATAGGGGAGTACTGGGACCTAACCACAGACTTCAGAGGGCACCTCCAAAGCAGAGATTTATACACTCGAGTCTGTCTGCATGCATGCACACGCCCACCCACATGTGCACGCGCACACACATATATTAAGGAATGAAGGCATCTTTTCTGGTACAGTAACCATTTGGAGAATGAAACAGGAAGAGTAAACAGCAGTTTCTCCACAGAGGCTCCTAAGGCCCTGAAGACTCACCTTTGAGCTTCTTCCTTTTGCTTTTCTAACTCCAGGCTCTTCCGCTCCTGCTCCTTGTGTCTCAGCCGCTCTGCCTCAGTGGGCCTCTGCTTTTCTAACTCCAGGCTCTTCCGCTCCTGCTCCTTGTGTCTCAGCCGCTCTGCCTCAGTGGGCCTCTGCCTCTGCAGCTGCTGTTTACTATGTATCTCTCTTAGTCCCTAGAAGGGATCACGACAGTTTATGGACAGCCAGAGCTGGTGAACATGAACTACTCCACCGCTCATCTCACAGGGGTGAACGAAGCCCTGGGCACTTGGCAAGTGACTTTGAGCGGTGACAAGTGCTCACTTAGAGATCACAATCACTACATTTGACATGACTGACCCACCAGTCATTGTCCCAGATTATATTCCAGCAGGCCACAACACACTATGTCATTTCTCGTGATGTTTACTTCTCTATAGGGCTGGGCATTGAATCTGGGACCTCACACACACTAGGCCATGGTCTACCACTGAGCTACACCCCCACACCTCCATACCCACCTCCAGGATCTGTTTGAAAACGACCTTGCTTGTGAGGGCAGCAGGGGAGCTATACTGGGAAAGATTCAACAGTACTAGAGGGTAGTTTTATGATACAATGATTTATGAATAAAATTAGTTACTATAATTAATCCACACCAAATCCCCAAGCTTTGAAAACACACAACACTTCATACACAGTCAGTTAAAAACTCAGCTATATACAAAAGTTTATCATCCATGGATTTGATGGTCTGTACCTGGGAGCTTCAACACTCACCAGTACACACTGTGGAGTTTTTCTTCAAATCGCAACTATTGGCGAGCCTCCATTCTCACAAAACCCATGCATGAAGCTGCCAACTGCCCCATACCAAAGCAGCAGCTAGTTTCAAAGGGAAAAGTTAGAATTTGATAGTGATCTCTCTGTATCTGATTTCCTCATTTCATAGCCACCCTTAGAAATAACAGCAATTTCCCTGCCAACCTCCTGAAAACAAAATGAATTATGTGATAGAGTAATTAAAATCTGGAGAATAAACATAATATGAACAACCACGGTAGGCCGGTGGTGTGGTTTGGTGGCACAGCATCTGCCTAGAATATATGAAGCCCTCGGTTCAGTCTCCCTTAAGAGAGAGCAACAATGAGATAAAAAGGTTAACTGGAATTAGGGTGGTAGAAAGTGGGAGGAGCTAGAGAGGACAGGAGGGGAGGAGCTTCAGTGGGGAGAATTTGGAAAGCTTGGCTAGGTGCAGCTTGGGCCATCCCTTAAGGCAGCAGCCCTAGGTACGTGGCTGCTGCGTCAAGGAAGTATGTCTGGGCCAGGGGTTTAGCTAGGGAGGGAACAGAGGCATCCAAGAGGCCACTGGGAAGTGATGATGAAGCCCTACTCTGAGTAAAGTTGTCACGGAAAAGAGAAAATCACCTCTGGGTGGTGGAAAAGAATTTCATTTTTCGTTACCTTCCAAACTAGAATTCTGTGGGATGGTCACAACCTAATAGCATTATGTCAAAAATTCAGCCACATTGCCTTCCACAATGTAATTTGTAATGAAAAATAATGATCCCTAATAATGTGGGTGGATAATCTGGTTACTGATTTAGAGCTGGTATTTTTATGGCAAGCAGAAGAGATCAATTTATCCTCTCTTGACTAAAGCTAGGTGTTACCACACAAAAGGAACAACTGCAGGAGTGATACAAATCAAACTCTAGTGTCCCCAGGAAGGGGCCAAGATCCAAAGTCAGGATATACTGTAAGAGGCTGTCTAATCCATCACTGGCCCAGGGCAGAGACCTTATCAAAGGACAGAAGTCATGAAAAGATTTACATTTTATTCAATTTAAAAGCTTCACCATTAGGGCTGGAGATGGATGAGTGGTTAAGAGCATTGACTGTTCTTCAAGAGGACCCAGGTTCAATTCCCAGCATTGACATGGCAGCTTACAACTGTCTCTAACTCCAAGATCTGACACCCTCACACAGACATATGTGCAGGCAAAACACCAATGTGCATAAAATAAGAATAAATTATTTAAAAAAAAGCTTCACCATCAACAGCATAATCTCCCCATTTTTCTTGCCATGCTAAGAGAAAAAAAGTGTGTGACATTTAGGAAACTGACTGCACTGTCTTATTTTATTTGTAGTGTATGTTCATATGGGCAGGAAGATGTGTGGCTATGAGTGCATGTGTGTGTGGACATGTGGACGCCAGAGTTTGCCCTTGGGCACTATCCCTATAGAGCTGTCTACCGTGGCTCTAACAGTTTTACTTTGCATGAGTGTTTTACCTACATGCATGGTCTATACACCCTGTGCATGCCTGGTGCCTATGGAGGCCAGGAGAGGCCAGGAGAGGCCAGTGGATCCCCTGGCTTTGAGGCTTCATGTGAGTGTCTGCAATCGAACCTAGGTCCTTTGGAAGAGTAGTGAGTGGTATTGGCCAATGAGCCATAGAGCCCTGTTTACCTTGTGTACTGAGACTGTCACAGGAAGTTGGGCCTCGATAGGTGAGTGATCTCCAAGAATGTACACGGCTTTGATTATGAGTCAGCATCTCACTGAGCTTTGTATGTGGGTGCTGGAGATTAAAATCGGGTCCTCTGGCGTGTGTGCCATCATGCATATGTGGGAAGAGTTGTCTTCTCAGCTCCCATTTATGCACTTAAAGAATAAGAGTTATTTCATCAAGGGGAAAATTATCCTTAGGAGGATAACATTCAAAATATTTAACAACAACAGGTACTGTGTCCAAGAGGATGGACACTGGCTGTGATATCCCTATGTATTTGACATGAGACCATGCACACAACTCAAAAATTTCATTTTTCCAAAGAATTATGCACATTTCCTTTCTATATTGAACTCCAGGAATCAGGTTTAGACTAGAAGCTGGCTAATGAGCAAACCAGTTCAGACAGATGGACGTGACTAGAGATGTTTAGTAAGTGGCATAAAATGAAAAACCATCAAGAAGTGATTTAAAGAATCAACAGAAGACAATCACACCAATGAAACAGCCTTAAAAACAATAGATCAGTGTATCAACCACACCACAAATTCAGAATCATATTTCTTTTTAAAGACAATAGCATCACAGTCCAGGCTGAGGCTACCTTGAGAACTATCAAAATGGTAGTTTTGTGATGTCTCAAGTACCTCCAAGGAAACAGAGCTTGTAGGAGCCATAACATAACAGATGTCGAAGAACGTTAATAGAAGGCTCCAGCAGCTTAGGATCCAGATCGGAAAAATGCAAAGATTTTCTACTTTCATTTCATCCAAGTCAAACACTGCTGAGACATGCAATCATCTTTAAGGAAAACAAGGTGACCTGAACATGTTCAGCTGGCTGGCATTCTGAACTTTTTTTTTTCTTTGAATTTGAGCATTTCAGATAGCATGAAACAATAAAGAGAGTATTCCTAATTCTGAGACAGTGGTTCTCAACCTTCCTAATGCTATGACCCGTTAACAAGGTTCCTCATGTTGTGGTGACCCAAAGTATAAGATTATTTTTGTTGCTACTTCATAACTGTAATTTTGGCACTGTTGTGAATCATAAAATATTCATGTTTTCCAACAGTCTTAAGCAGCCCCTGTGAAAGGGTAGTGACATTCAGGTTGAGAAACACTATTCTAAGAGGATAAGCTTTTGTACATAGCTGGGATATGCACTAAAAGATAGCTTTCCTCCTTAGCTGTAACACCGGGTCCTGTCACACGGGGTGGGTAACTGCTTTTCTCCCTCTCCTTTCAACACCAAGGAAGAGACTGGAGTCAACTGCAGTAATTTAAAAGTGCCCCTTTCACTCTCTCAGGGTACACTGTAAGGTGGCAGATATGGAGTCGAGTTATCAATTTATCAACTTTTTTTTTTTTGGCCAACAACCTGATTGAAGTGGCCCTCAAAATCTCTATAAAATGCACATGCCCCTTAAGCACATTTCTCAACTTCAAAGCTAAAAAGAAATTACAAGGTATCAAAAGACAAGAATCTTATTTGTAGCTTTTTCTCATATTAACTTCTTTCTAAAACTAGTTAGTCATAACAATTACATATCTTGTGGCCAAACACTTAGTATCAAGTGTGTAAGTTCACTGGTTTCTCTTTAATGAGTTCCATTCAATGGTATGAAATATTTCACAGTAGATATGTAGGCAATACTATCTTCTAATATGGTATACTTCTCTCATGCCCATGGTGTTGGGGAATGGATCCACTACCTTGTGCATGCTACACAGCATCTTGCCATGTGGCTATATTCCTGGGTTTGTTTTTGGAGGGTGTGTGTGTGTGTGTGAAGCAAGGTCTTATGTAGCCTCAATTTCACTATGTACTCAGAGATGATCTTGAACTCCCAAATGTCTGAGAAATATATACCACTGAGGAAACAGGCACATGTAACACATATGGATTTAAATAACTTTTTGGTTATTGTTGTTTATTTTTGAGACAGATTCGATGACGCTCTAGTTAGAACCAAACTTAAGAGATCCACCTGTCTCTGCCTCCTAAGTGCTGTGATTAAGGGCATGTGCCACCATGCTCGGCTAAAATGGTGTTTTTACTACCAGTAACATGAGCAGAAATTTAACCCAAGTCCATAAAAAAGCTTTGGCCCTGTGAACGCTGCCAAACTGCATGCACATTTGAGGTGAATGGGCACTCTTCAGGCAGAGAAAGCTCAAGGCATTTATCAGATTCTCAGAGACTCTAATCAAACACAAATTACAAACCATAATTTAAAAATTGGCAAAAGTCTGTCTTGTATTAAAGATAAAATAAAAATCATCTTGCCTTTATTATTCTTCCCAAGTCCAAATGAGAAATATCACTTCTTTTCCCTAAATAATTAAGATTTTTGACTCATAAAACATCTTTAGACATCCTATGGCATGTGGCCAAAGTAATTCAAAAGGAGTATGTCTGACAAATTGAATATCCAAGAAGATCCAGCTACTTTCCAGTGATAGATATGGCTCAATCTCAAGTTCATTGGGTTCTTCTCCACAAAGATGACTTTACACAAATGCCCTTATGTATATGGAAAAACCCAAAACAAACAAACAAAAACAGTAACAGAGGCTGAAAGGAGAGCTGCACCCAGGGAAGTGTGCTTGCTAATCTGGATATCTAAGTTTTTAGAATTATTTTGCTGTTGTGTGTGTGCCTCAGGCTGTCCTTTGGAGATTAAAAGCAAAAACATATGTTGATAAACTAACTGGGACTACCTGAACTTGACAACACAGATCTAAAAAGTTTTATTAATATTAAATTATTCTCATAGGAAACTAATCTGGGCAGTAAGATGAAAACTTCCAGGTGTTTGTTTTATTTGTATTTCTCTCATCTATCTATTGATCTATTATCAATCTATGTATCTATCTATGACCTATCTATCTATCCATCCATCCATCCATCCAATCTACTGATTGATTGTATGTGTGTGTATATATGGGAGCTAGAGGATAACCTTTGGGAACTGATTTTCTGCTTCTATCTTTCAGGTCCCAGGGACTGAACTCTTTCATCAGCTGAGTGCCTTGCGGGTCCTCTTTGGAGTTTTGAGATACAATAATATTTCCCAATTAAGTGATGAAACAAACAAACAAAAGAACAAAACAGAAAACAAGTCAATGAGCCCAGAAAATACAGAAACATATCTGATGGAAAAAAAATCTAAAAAGAGTTATTTCAAGACATAAAGATGTATATAGTCAAGGAAAATAGACATTTAATTTAGCTCCAAATTATGAAGTTTATTCATGTGATGGATTAAAAGCGGAGAAAGCACAAAGGAAAAATTTTAAAATTTTCTATCTAAATTCTAAGAAGGTCTAAATTAATGTTGAAAAAGCATGTTCAAAACATTCCTTCAAAACTGAAGTCAACACTCACCAAGTACTATCCCCACACCTAAACCATCAGCCAGTGTGGGCAGTGTCTGACCCTGTCCCTGCTGCACCAGGAACCTTTCCGAGGGAGCTTGAAGCACTATTTCCATAGAGAAAACTGACTCTAGTTTCTCCTGAAAATCCTCACCCCCCAACTGTCTCAGCTTCATACACATGGAAATAGCCACTACAAGAGGGGCATGTCGCCTACTACGGGGCGTCGCCTCTAAAGCATAAAGTCGCTGGACACCTGTCCTTTTCTCTGATAACCTTTTATTAAATACTTTCCAACCTTACATTTAAAAAGCCCACATTTTACCTAAAAAAAAAAACAAAAAACCCTCAACCAACTGAACCAGCCTACTGGTGTGACATGAAATCTAGTATGTAACACCTGCCACAATCACAAGGAATCGGTTATAGGACTTTATTATGTCTAGGCAGAAGTGGCCTTTTCCAAAGGACACATAAGACTAAAATTTCATGTTGAACAGAGTGAGATGGCGAACTTGACCCAGAGGTGTCTGTCAGACACACCGCTGCTATGTGGGCTTTCTCCTGATGTCTCGGAAGCTCCTCTTCTCGGATCTTTTCTTCCCATCACTGTTTCCCTCCGCATGCATCTATCTGTCCTGACTTCTCATTCTGCTCTGTAGTTCTTTCTCCAGCTCTTTTTCTTTTCTTCCCTCGCTGCTAATACTCTGCCTTTCACTGCCTTCACAATGAGTGGACCTGCCATGAAAGCCTGTGTCTGAAACCAAGAGCACAGAAGCTTCAGGTAAGCAAGCAACCTCACTGACCACAACTGCACTTTCACCTCAGGGTCCACTCAGTTCCTGCCATCATTACGGACAGAGTCTCTGAAGATCTGCCCTGAATGGAAGAAGCCACATTTCCTGAGTATATTACTGATCATGATTCTTAATTCTGAATCTTCCCTAAATACTCAGAATTCACCGAGAAATAAAATGCTGTCTACTTCTGGAATAATATATCAATCGTATATGTGCTGGAAATTCCTCATAGACATAACTAACCACCCTCTTTTACTTTTTTATAATGATCTAAAATGTTAGTCATAAAGAAATTACAATACCTTGTCCAGCTCCTGACTCAGTCATTCAGACCTCCTCACACACAACTTGCTGGGAGGAAAGAGCAAGTGTCTCCAGTCATTAAGATGACTCAGTACTTCTTAGTGACACTATCTCAGTGTCTGGGCACTGGACAAGAGACTGAAGAACAGAGCTGGGGATGTTCATCATTCTGAGTCTGAGAAAGACTTGAGCTGGGCATGGAGACCTTTAGGAAGAGTCTCGTGGATGACTCAGCCCAGAACTGCAAGGCACTCCCACAGAACACTGCTTCCCCCATTGCCACTGACAGGAAGAAGAGATCTTCAAATGTTCAAATCTTAGGACCTATCCAGCAGCACACAACCACTAGATAGGAACCAACAAGGACTCAATTTCTGAGTTGAGCGGGAAACACAAAATCTCATGTTTGGGCATTGGATTCTCTGTATTTGGAATACAGTAAAGTTTTATAAAATATAAGCCAACTACTCAACATTATGGTTAAGATATTGGAACATTAGACAATTGGTACCAAGAAAAACTATCTCAGTAGCTACCAATATTGCCAAGGACAAGGCAGATCCCAAGAAGGCATCTGTGCAGTGCCACCCGACCCTCTTCTGAACTGTGATTCTGCATGTCTCAGCACAGTGAGTTAAAAAGCCTCCATATTCGCATGCAAGTCCCATGCCCTTTAGACACCGCAACTTGTCTAAAAAAGCCAAAACTTGATTTCCTATAAAACGGGATGTAATAAGAAAGTTATAGAATAAATAATTTAAAATTTGTATTTCAAGAGCACAAATTTGAGATGTATTTGCTGTATATAAGACATTTTATAAACAAAATTATGGAAAATAAATTTGGTCACTGAATGAAAATGTTAAATAGTGGTAATTCAGCTAGGCATGGTGGTCATGACTGTAATCTCAGCACTCTGGAGGCAGAGGCAGGACATAGTGAGTGTTAAGACAATCAGGGCTACACAAAGAGACCCTGTCTCAAGCAAGCAAACAAACAAAAAGGGAGAATAATTTGGTAGCAACACACTCACTATCAAAATCTGCTCTGGGCTAGTGTACTGGTTAGATGGTTCATCTGACCTTCTAGAGGCTAGTTTTTAAAGTTCCTATCAAATTTTTTGAGTCTGGAATTTTAGGCAAATCAAACCAGGAATTCCCAGCCCAGGAAGGAGTCCCTGAATGTTAGGATGTTGTACTTCTGGCTCTCCCGATCTCCTTTTTAAAATGACAGCAAAGTCTCACTGCCTCGGTGAGATTCTTGGCTTGGTGACAATGCAGATCTAAGAGCATCTTGAGACCTTGGTAGAGGCAATGTGCAGACAGGGTGAGCCATAGCCTTCCTCTTGCTCTCACTGGGCTGTAATCATCTCCAGCTCTGGATGGTCTTTGGAGTATATGAACACCTACTGGTAACACATCTATTCAAATGTATGGAAAATACCCTTTTGTGAAAGGAAAGAAAGGGCCTGCATTTTTAAGAGAGAAGAATGAAATGTAAAGGATTGGAGGTCATGTGTTAAACCTGAAGTCACCAGTGCTAACTTACTTATTATTTATCTGTTCTACAGTGGGGTTTGAACCTGTGGCCTTGTGTATTTTTGGCAAATGCTCTATCATTGAACTATAGTTTTATAGTTTCTTTGTTTTTAAAGATTTATTTACTTATTTTACATATATGAGTGTTCTATCTTCATACACCTGGCATGCCAGAAGAGGACATCAGATCCCAGTATAAATGGTTGTGAACCACCATGTGGTTACTGGGAATCAACTCAGGACCTCTGCAAGAGCAGACAGCTCTCCTACTCACTGAGCCATCTCTCCAGCCCCTGCTTTGTAGTTTTAATACTCTGGTTCCAATATGAAACAAAGGCCTGCTAATATGCCTACAGCAAGATACTGTTCTCATTTTAAATAAAAGCTTGAGAATTTCCATCATTGCTTATCAGATAGAGAAGATAGAAATGTAATGCTTCCTAAAATAAAGAAAATAGGGAAAAAGCCTTCATAGGAAGTATGAATCTGAAATAGACATTGTAGAGGAAAGAATAAAATTAATTATGTGATTATGTTATTTGTTTATAAAAAGGAAAATTAATAAACATCCTTAGCCTTTACGATCTCAGTCATAAAACTAAATGCCTTTATACCCTCAAATGTGCTGTCTTACACTTTACAATTAGGGCTGAACCAGGGTCTGATTATTCCCTGTTGGGTCCAGGTGTGAGTATGAATAAAGGTGAGTGAGTGAGTGAGTGAGTGACCACAGCAGCGAGCCTCACTGCTTCACCTGGATTTAGTCCCAGGCAACTCAGTCACTTTAAAGCTTGTTAGTTGGTCAGACAATGAACTTCGTCTTTTTGTGTATGGACGCACAGCCTTCGTGAACATGAACTATATCTGCTAAATGTGTTTCTTAACTTATTGTCTGGGCTCCCTTTGAGAAAGGAAGGTTGAGAATACAGCAGAAGCACAGCAAGCTAGATGTGTGGGGAGAGTGGGCATCGGCATTCCTTCTCTGGGAAGACAGAAGTAAATCTCATTCCATGTGCAGATGCCCAGAAGCACTGCTGTATGGAAAGAGAGGCAAAGAAACACCGAGGGTCAGGCTGAGGTTCCTTCTGGTCTAATTTCTACAAGAAATTATATTGCTACCCAACATATGCTCTAAAGTCTGAAAAATGCTTTGTATTTCCTAGTGTGGCCGAAATAAAGAAAAACAGCAGGAGATCACAAAGAAACTAAATGCTAACTCAGTCTCTCAGTTGTCTCAACAGAATTAAAAATCTTTTGATTCTTCAACAATATTAGTGTTTGGCTTTCTACAAGAATTCTAGAATTCTCCAGAACACCCCAGACAACATACCCCCTTCACTGGACCCTGCAAGTGGATGCTAACCCATGAACAACACAACTGTGTTTTATATTTGAACATATGAACTTTACAGTTAAAAAGAAACCAAAATAAAAATTAAAAAGCCAGAAAGAAATGTTATAATTTCAAAGTAAATATATTTGGGAAAGGGCCATTGTGTTGGGGGAAGCTAAAACTAGCTTTTGTATAACAACCTCTGATACCACGGGTAGCGTCTGTCAAAAACTAACTAGTCACAAGAGCAATTCAACCCATCTGAGGGTGTTCTCTTTAGCAATGGCAACAGCAGTGAGCGCTAACATCATTCAATCCACAAATCTGAGCATTAGTCAAAAGCCTTTGCCTAGAGCATCTTTTCCTAACATCCCCACCTTGTCATAGGCAACATTTCTAGAAAAGTAAGCATAAAGGCAAAAAGCTGTACTCCTTTTGTGTTTGGAAGAAGCTGAATAACACTCAGTGGTTTATATTCTTAGGTGCCACTTGAAAACACTGTAGAATTGTTTCAATGTTAAGTTATTTTTGCTTAAAACAGCAATAACTTACAATGAGAGCAAATGTGAACATTTCTTATTGTACTGGGCACGGAGAACTCAGAGTCGCACCTCCAATACCGATATGGTACACATGTGCTCAAATACAGAGCACAGACAGCACTAGGTGTGTGTGTGTGTGCATGCGCACAGTAAACATCAAAGTAATGTGAAGAAAAACACCAAGTTGGCTACAAAGTACTCCCATAAGGGCTAGCACTTTCCTGGAACTGTACAATTGAGAAAGTTCATTACCCAATGCTGAAAGAACTGCACAAATACTTGGATGTCTAGACAATCTGGCATGGATTCTCAATACAGAGGGCAACAAAAAAATCCCAAATATGCTTTATAATTTAAAATTCTCTTTTAGTAGTAAAGGAATTTTATTTCTTAGTATCAGAAGCTATATGGGCTATACATAGTAATGTATAAGGGATTTTAAGGTTAGAAAACTAAGGTATTTAGGGGGGGACATAACATCCAATTTCTAATAAGAACATAAAATCTACTTAAATCTAAAATATTATGTAATTATTATTATTATTATTATAAGAAATGGCTTTTTCCATTCTGGTTTTAGTTTGAGTTAACTTTTTATTTTATTTTATATTTTAGATTTTTTTGTTTGTTTGTTTTGGAGAAAGGGTCTTGTGTAGCTCTGACTGCACCTGAGGAGATAAAATAGGTCTACACTTAAGCATGATCTTAAAGGAGTGGCAGAAAAACCTCGGTTTTAAAGCAGGAAAGTATCTGGGCAAGCCTCAGTGAACTCTCTCTCTCTCTCTCTCAGAGAATGCTTCAGGCCTTGCTTTTGGATGTGATATGGTTATACACAGGCCAGGAAGAGTGTGCAGGATGGTAATGCAGAGCAGGGTCACAGACATTACAGAAGCTGAGTACAACCGACGGGCGTAATGACGTGCATTTGTATGGAAGACCTGAACAAACCAGTGCAACACATCTTCCTGCCTGAGATTCATCGGGTAGGACCAATTAAAGGACAGGACACACTGCACAGAGGAGTCACCTTCAGCTGGTTGTTGAAAACATCAATCTCCTGCAGCTTTGACCTGGTCTCTCTCTCCACCTCATCCAGTTGCTCCCGAAGCTGCTGCCGGGCCAGCTCTTTTGCTTCCAAGGCTCTTTTGAGAGTAAGGAGTGAATCTCCTATTTCAAAAGAGCATACAAGACCGGAGGACTTTAGCTAGCAGTGAGGAACATGTTCCACCTTCATGTCACTGAAGGGAATTCTTGCTTCCTTCAGGAAGGTGGGAGAGGGGTGCATGGGGGAGGGCAATGAACACTACTCAAAGATGAACAAATGCATGGCACTCATGAACCCAAGGATCGGCCGATGTCAGCATTTTAAAAAGAAAACACCTTTCAGCATTTGGGAAGCTCAGGGAGATGCAGCTCTGACTTTAAGGCAAGCCTGGTCTATAGAGTGAAACCCTGTCTCAAAATAACAAACAAATATACACATAGATAAGACACCTACTATGCAAACTGTTCTGCTGAACTTGTTTTAATTGGTCATTGAGTATCTGTTTCTCTGGAATAAGTCTTCCAAGCATTTGCTGGGATTCCTAGGAGAAAGGAAGGAAAGCAGCAATTGAGTGAGTGAGCCTCAGACACCAGGACCCTTGTCCCCAGACAATCCCACTCCCACCGATTCATTATGCATGTCACTGCCATTCTCACCAAGGAATCAACTGCCAAATGCTTTTCCCTAGGATGAAGTTAAGACAGTGGCAGCTCCTTTGGTTCTGCTTCCATGGTTGCTGACATATCAGGTATTTATAAGCTTTAAAAATGCAATTCAAGAAAGACAAACTCTCTTAACTGCACGGAGAACCAGCACAAAAACCACAACTTGGCTGCAGGTTAATGCAGGGCAGTGGGAGTTACCTGGTGCACCCACTGCCCTGTTCTGGGCGTTGATGCTCACCAACACTGAACTGAAGCTGACTGCATACCTGCAGCTGAACACAGAGCTCAGAAGGACGTCTGTCACAACTAGAATCCTACCTACCTGCCACCCGTGTTTTCCCATCACACAGGAATTTTAAACATAAGATTCCTAAGTCAACCTCTTTTTTGCTTTTTGTTTTGTTGAAACTATCATAAGAAAAAAGCCAAAACCACACCGTATAAGGAAGGCTATTTAGAGTTTCAATGGGTAACATGTCAAGCACATTATTTGTTTAATTTCAGCTGAAATGATCTTGTAGTCACTGGAGGCTCAGGACCAGTCTCTCTGGAACCCACCTGCAGACACACAGTGGTGTCTGCAGAATGAACTGTGTGCTAGCCTGCATGGTTGGAGGCTAACTCATGAGAGAAGATTTAGAAATCTCTTAGGTATGAGTAACCCACTATGGACTTTCACAAAACAAAATACACAGCAGACCTTTGTCCTGGGAAGCAAAGCCCACTCAACTGTTCCAAGGCTTTCTTACCAACCCCTGGTCAGGAGGAACCTGCTCTACCCATTGTGGTCTGCCATGTAAACTAACTTATGCACTTTACCATGCATAACCCAGGCTGGTCATGGCTCAGGGGGTTAAGAGCAGTGCTGTTTTTGAAAAGGACCCAAGTTTGGTTCTCAGAACTCAACACTCACAACCAACTCTATGGGCAGGTGTTCATGGACACATACCCACACCACAGAAGCACATTTTTTTTTTTTTTACCACATACAGACACTTAAGTACAATTTTTTTTAAAAAAGTAAACCTTTAAAAAATGTATTTTCTCTCTTTTTTATCCTCTATTCTTCTTTCTCTTTTATGTAGGGAGAAAAGACTTAAAAGGAAAAAATGGGGGATATAGACATGATATAGGAATGAGAAAGAAAAAGGGGTAGATTATTGAATCCACTCATATCTTTGTATATTGATACAAAATTAAGGTTATATTTGGCTACACTGGTATAGATCTTTGTATACAAAATTTGACACAAAACTAAGGTTAATTCTTTTTAAGGTATTGTACCTATGTAATTCTTAAAAATGCAATGAAAAGTTCTAGGCTTTTTCATAGTAACTATCACAAACTGTTTAGGATAATTAAGAAATCCAAACTAACAGTCATTCAAACTTGTCGTTTTGTTAGGTACTAGTTTAGTGTATCACAGATGTTTTCTAAGTTAAGCAGAAATCAAGTCGCTAAGAGACAAGCAACACTTGCTTATTCAAATATATAGAGATAGACAGTCTTCAAAAACCTCAAAAGATCTATAGACTATGGCATTTAAAGATGTTTTCTTAACTTAAGATTTTTTGATATTGAGACATGTAAGCTCCTGACAGCAGCCCCCCCCCCCTTCTTCTTCAAGTAGATGATGAGCATTGAAGAACCTCCATTTGGAGATGGCTGCATTAGTGGTAAGCTAGCCACTGGGCAAGAAAAAGCCCTTGCTTCAACTGTAGACAGAATGCTGTCCCAAATGGACAAAACTTGGAACAAGGTAAGTCAATAGCCTAGCTCTGCCAAGACAGGGTAGGGAAGTCCTTCTAATTCCTGCTTTACAATTAATGTCTGTCAGAGAAACGGGGCCAAACGGCTGAAGATAGATACTTTGGTGTTATAGAGAGAAACTGGGGACTGTCTAGGCGGCCAATTGTCTGTCATTTCTTAGTTTTGGAAGCTGCTGGTTCTGTACTTCCTGACTATTCACATATATTTATCCCTCTCAGGTCTCTGATGTGGTTGAAGGAGAAGGAGAAAAAAAATGTATGCTCCAAGTTTCTAAAGTAGGTCACATCAATATGAAGGGCACCAGGACTGACTGCACGCAAGAGTGAAGGAAACCAGTCCACTGCCTGTGTGCTTTTCTTCACTAGTCATTCAGAATCTACATTTATCAACAGTGACCAACCACTTTTGTGTTTGGTAATAAATGTCATAAAACATTCAGTCACAATAATGGCATACTGAGCACACAACCTCTACTGTAAATAGCCTTGGATAATATTTTATGATTTCTCAGTAATAGTTAATTTAAGAAAGCTACAAGTGCAGGGTGTGGTGGCACACTCCTTAGGCAAGTGGATCTCTGTGAGTTCAAGGCCATCCAGGGTTATAGAGTGAGACCTCCATCTCAAAATAAATACAGACATATAAAAAGATAAATAAACAAAGAGCTAAAATACAGAAGAACATACTTCAAAAAGTGAAAATAGTTTTTAATATTTGAAAACATTATCTGGGCATGAACTCCTCCTATTGTTTACATGTTCATGGCCCCAAATCTGAAACTGATGACTACTTTCAAGTACATGAAACAACAACCAAGAGAACAGAAAGGGAACACACAGACAGTCTCAGGGAGGCTCTGAGTGACAGCTGCAGTCACAAGGGTGAGAGGTGTTACTCAGCAGTGTTTGCCTAGAGAACACTCGAAAGACCCTGTGTTTGACCCTCAGCACTGCCACAACTCCAAAAAGGGCACGAAATCAGTAAGGAAGCTTGAACTCTATCATCAGTCAAGTTGCTCTAACTGGCTTATAGGACACACCACCAAAACTGAAACATAGCACATGCATTTCACTAATATTATATACTTGGTCCAAAGTCTCAATATATTTAAAAGAACTAAAATCACATAAAATATTCTTTCAGATAGCCTAAATAAACAAGAAACAAATAAGATAAGTACTTAGAAACCAGTGAAAGTCCACTTAGCCCATCAAAGAAATGACAAAATATTTTTTGCAACAAAAAAACCTGAAACTGCAATTTAATTACCAATTGTAGTTATTAGTAAATATAAACTGTAGGATTAGGCCAGCAGAGCGGCGGGCGTCCTGGCCCGCCTTAACCTGTTGCCTGATTTGTCCTGGGGAAAGAGCCCCGGGACCAAGGGTGGCCTACACAACCTGTAACCTAAACTCTGTTAAGTAATATAAGTTGTTACATTAGGCCAGCAGAATTACCGGTGGCTTGGCGGGAGATTTGCCTGGGTTTGAGGGGAGTCTGAAGGCCTGGATTGCTTGGACTGAGGGCCTATAAGCTGCTGTGGTCCTTTCCCCAATAATTAAATACACCAAGACCTTTTAATGTTTCAATGCTTAACCCTTAAGTAGGCAGACTCTCAATTAGCTACTCTAAGTTAACCCAGATCACCTAATCCCAAACCACTATGTACCTGTGATTACCTTCCAGCATTCTCAAACATGTATCTCTGCTTCTGTGTCTTCTGGTGGAATGAACTAATCCCCTGTATAAAGCACAGGGTTCCTGTTTTAATCTCAGGAAGTCCCGCCTTCCTATACTCTTTCTGCCCACCTAATTGGCCATAAGTGACTTTTATTAACCAATCAAGAGAATGCCTCAGAAGGGGCAGTAACCAGACCTCAGCATTGAAATTAGCCTATCAGAAGCAATGTGATTAGCCCCTACAGAAACCCCAGAGCCTTTACTACTATATGTCAACAAAATGTTTCAACATCAATGTTTTCAGAGTATGGGAAGAAGAAAATGAAGTACCAATTTATATCCTGAGGACTGTAGTAACCTGATACCAAAATTAGACAAGGACATATACAAGAAAACTACAAATCAATATCCCCATAAATGTAGATGAGAAACCCCTAATAAAACAATAGCAAATAGAATCTAATAAAAATGTTTATAACTAGCCGGGCGTGGTGGTGCACGCCTTTAATCCCAGCACTTGGGAGGCAGAGGCAGGCGATCACTGTGAGTTCAAGGCCAGCCTGGTCTACAAAGTGAGTCCAGGACAGCCAGGGCTGTTACAGAGAAACCCTGTCTCGAAAAATAAAAAAAAAAAATGTTTATAACTTATACACTGTGACTAAGTGTGCTTAATCCCAGGAATGGACTTGCAGCTTGATGTTCAAAACTCAATCACTATAAATCACCCTATTAACAAAATAGAGGGAAAAAAAATCCATAGTCACCTCAATAGATGGGAAACAAAAACAAACCCAGCTAGCTACCATCCATGACTAAGGTCCAAGACAAGCCCTCACATCTATATATAACATATATACCGAAGCCGGGTGTGGTGTTGCAAGCATTTAATCCCAGCATTTGAGAGGCAGAGGCAGGTGGATCTTTGTGATTTCAAGGCCAGCCTGATCTACAAAATGAGTCCAGGACAGCCGAGGCTGTTATACAGAGAAACCCTGTCTCAAAAAAAAAAAACCCAAAAAAACACCCAAAACATATATATATATAATACACACACACACAAACATACATACATACATACATACATACATACATACATACATACCCAACAAGCTATTCCTATAACTCATTTGGAAATCTAATGGACTAAGACTAGACATAAGGAAAAAAGAGCGAGAGAAGAGGAGGGAAACTAATAATAAAAGGAATTCACACCACTTATAGACGTAATTCTCAACAGATTGGGAGAGACAGACAGAACAAGGAACACAATCCAGAACACACCTCTAAAAGAATATTTAATTAACTTTCCATGGCTACCTAGGAACTTCCATAAATAGTGTCAAGTATCTATCTTAACCTTTATCTCAACCTGCATGTAATAATCAACCTGAAGTGGATTTGACCCAACCACAGAAGCGGCTCAAAAAGCACAGAGGACGTACTTATCTCATTGGGAGGCAATGATTTCTTAGAACCACAGGAAA
Source organism: Lophiomys imhausi (assembly GCA_907164525.1). Classification (NCBI taxonomy): domain Eukaryota; kingdom Metazoa; phylum Chordata; class Mammalia; order Rodentia; family Muridae; genus Lophiomys; species Lophiomys imhausi. Next base: position 500,450 of record CAJQZJ010032218.1, on the reverse strand, counting down.
AATTAGCAGACTGAAGCGTATCAAATGTAAAACATCTGTCCTTTAGAAAAACACCACAAAATGACAAGCAAGTGGAGCATATAGGCACATGCCTGTGAACCTACACTTGGGAAGCAGAGGCCCAACAGGCGCAAAGCAGGCCTGGTCTACAGTAGTTTCAGGCCAGCCAGGGATACATGGCAAGGTCCTGTCTCAAAAACCAAACAAACAAAAAGAATAAGTGAAAGCCGAGGGTGGGGTGGTTGAAAATAGCATATATCAGCAAAACAAGTTATCTGACAAATGGCTTGCAAATAAACAAAAAAATTGCAAGGAATTCAACATTCTTCACTCCAATAAAAATGGATGAAAAATTTGTTCCAATGCTTTGACAAAACACACAAGACACATGCCAATGAATGCCCCAAATGGCACATATTAGAATGCAGAGAGGGGCCAACTAAAGGCACAATGCTACATCCCCACCAGAAGAGGTAAAGTTCAGAGTAATAGAGGAACAGCCACTCACCTAAGTGCTGGTCACAGAGTAAGTGTACAAATACCACTGATGCTTGCTCCTGAAACTCATGAATAGCAATCACACTAAAAAGTTTGCTCAAGGGCAACAGAAGAGATTTCCACACAAGACTTGCACATAAATTCTCATTGCAATTTTACTTATAAGAAATCCCAAACTGAAGCCAGCATGATGGCTCAGTGGATAGAGACTTGCCAAGCCTGACAACCTGAACTCACATGTTAGGAGAGAAAGCAACACCCTCACATTGTCTTTCACCTCTACATGCATGCTCCCCCACATAATAAATAAAAATGTTGTAAAATCCTTTCAAACTGAAAAAGTGGAGCTGGAGAGATGGCTCAGAGGTAAAGAGCAGTGGCTACTCTTCCAAAAAAACCTGGGTTCAAATCCCAGGACCCACATGGCAGCTCACAGCTGTCTGTAATTGCCAGTCGTGATTGCACCTGCCTTTAATCCCAGCACTCTGTGAGTTCAAGGCCAGCCTGGTCTACAAAGTGAGTACAAGACAGCCAGGGCTACACAGAGAAACCCTGTCTTGAAAACCCAAAAAAAAAAAAACCACCCCAAAAGCCCTCCCCAAAATCAAAAAACTCCAAAACTGGGTAAACAGTAGAATACTACCTAGAGATACAAAAGGAACCTACTTACTCACTCAGTATGAAGAGATCCCTTAGCCAACATGCTGAGACAAAAAAGCTCAACACAGAGCATCTCAAAGGATAGACAACCTAGATAACAGCTAACATCAGCACTCACTGATGTCCGCATGGCTCAGCATTTGGTAGGAAGACAAGGAGTAACACCACGGTTTGACAGACACTAAAATGGAGGCAGAGCGCTGCAGGACTGCACTATACCCTGACCTGGTCATCTACACCCGCACCCTCCCACACCCACTGAAACACTTGGTCCCATTAACTTCCTGTAATTCTCAAACCACAGCCACTATCCCACTGACTGACAACGGGTCAGGGCCTTTGTGACCTGACCCCCACCTGCTTCAAGTAGTGGTCTTGGTGCTGTATCTGGCTTCAAGAGCCTGCGACAGCCTCGAGGACCAACACTGCTATTCCCTTCCTTGCCTTGAGTCTGCTCCCCAGATGTCCCAGAGCTCAGGCCACCGCCACTTTCAGACTTTCACTCAAATGTCACCTCCACAGAAATGACTGCCCACAGGACCTGAATTAAGTCAAAGGTTTTCCTACTCCCAAGATCCCTCCTCCCCTTCCCCAATCAACCACTGTGGCACTTTCCACACTCTACTGGAGCCAGGTTGAACACCCCTGATCTGAAAACCTGCCATCTGAACTCTACAATCTGAAATGCTTTGAAGACAGACATGAAGCCTCAAGTGGCCTGGTAGTTACAATGTAGATGCACTAAAAATACCACAAAATTATTTTCAGGTTACTCATAGAAGGTATAAATTTCATGTCTAGACTGGGCTCCTTTCCCTAAGATATTCATTATACTTACATAAATACTCTAAAGTCGAAAAAGGAAAATCTGAAAATTTAAACAGTTCTGGTCCTAAGAGCTGTGGGAGAAAGAAACTGAAGCCTTACATGCTTATGTGGCTAATGACTGCCGCCCTACAGAGAACAGCTCCCAAAAGGTAGCAGACTCTCATCTCAGCTGTTCCCTTGGCAACCTCTGGACCCACAGGTGCCTACCCCAGAGCAGTGTTCAGCAAACAGTTGTGAGTTTACTTGAAAGCTCCTAGTCAGGCAAGGATCCAACCTGTCTACTTCCTCCTTGCCACCAGTGCCTAATGAATGGTAGGAAATACAGGCACGCACCCACCTGTAACTGCTGCTGTAGGTGGGTGATTTCGGCAATTCTCAACTCTCTAGACTTGTTTGTGCTCTCAATTTCCTGCCTTTGAGTTGTCAGTCGACATCTGATATCTTGAAGTTTTCCTTCTAGTTGATGCTTTTTGTCATTCTTCAATAAATAAAAACAACAGAGGTGAGTGTGATGCCCAGTGTCTCCAGTGCTGGGCTGAACCTAACACAAGATGCACTCACCAGAGCTTCTAATTCAAACTCCAAAGTCTTCCTCTTTGCCTTCAGGACCACAATGCCCTCCTGCTCTTTGTTCCTCTGATTCAGGAGTTCTTGTCTCCGGTTCCGTTCCCATTCAAGTTGTCGCTGCCGTTCAAGTTCCCGTTTTGCGGCCTGTGGTTAGACAGCTTATTAATTTCTTAACTCTAACAGTATGCAATGTTTCTCTTAAAAATGTCTAGTAAGCCCTTTCTTCTAAAGGTGAAACCTGGTACATTGTCAGAGGTCACATAACACCGGGCATGAGAACTGAGAGACCCTCTCACACTGGAGCCCACTCTTCATGCCTCCCAGAAAGCAAGATAGGCTAAGTAAATGTGTTCACTGACTCAAGGAGGAGGGAATTTTTCATATCTAGTAAAATCAAACTAAAATCCCTCAAGGATAAAAACAAATAATCTTGAATTTCTTCTGTTGAAAGAGAAGTTGTATGTTCCTTATCCAGATAATGATGGGGACCATCTCTGAGGTGTCTGCATGGGCCTCACTGGTTAACTGCCCCTCATGTGAAAATCCCAAATGCAGCCCAAATCTAACTGTTTGAGTGGAGTCTTGGATTAAGATTTTCACATCAGGGACAGAAAGATGAGGAACAGCTTCCCCTATCAAGTATGGCACCCAGTTCACTACTTCTGTAGAACAGCAGATAAAGACAGTACACAAGTTAGCAATTCCCAGGCACTGGGAGAAGAGTGGATGGGGGAAAAGCTGCTCATTGGGTCATGGAATGTTCTGGAATAGCTGGGGGTGATGACTGAGCAACTCTGGACATGCTAAAACTCACACAATACAGAACAGGGTGCCTGACTCTGACCACCAATTGCACCAATTGCAGGAGTCGCTGCTCAGCTAGCTGCCCACCTCTCGCCTCTCAATCTCTCTCCTCCTCTCTTCCTCTCTCTGCCGCTCCAGCTCCCGCTGCTTCTCCAGTTGCTTCTCCAGCTCCAGCTGCCTTTTGCGCTCCTGCTCTTGGCGCTCCCTGTCTTTCCTCTCCTGCTCGGCCCGCTCCAGCTGAGCCAAGCGCTCCTGCTCTTTGCGCTGCTGCTCCAAGAGGGCTTGCCTGCGCTTCTCCAGCTCCAGATTGCCACGCTCAAAATTCTCCCGCTTCTTATCTTCAAATGTTACTTTAAAACAAGTCAATGATGAAAAAAAAAATCATTTCCAAAGAAAATCTTGGGTGCATATTTACAATACAAACCAAAACCCAGAGCTGCCCAAGGTCCCTGTGATGCTCTTGATTGGCAAAAAAAAAAAAAAAAAAAAAGAATGAAAAGCCAAAGTACCCTGATACTGTCCTTTTCTGTTAAATTCATAAATGTTTACTGCCAACAGAAAAAGACACTCCTAGATCTAAGAAGTCTTGTATTCACTTGACATGACACTTTATTTCCACCATTATCAGAATGGAACAGTCCTCACATACGTGATGATGATTCATCTGTAAGTCTCACTAAACCGTGACTACTCTATGGAGGCACAGTTCCCACATTGCTCTCCCTCTTGGCCAGCCACAGGTAGGCCAGCGCATGCTCACACACATTTCCTCCAGTCTCTCTCTGTGGGCCTTAAATCCTAATAGAGACCAGCTGTGATGGTACAGACCTGTAATCCCAGCCAGGGACAGACTCAGCTAGGAAGACTGCTGTGAGATCCAGCCCAGCCTGAGCCATATATCAAGACTCTCATGTCTCAGAAAACAATCCCCTCAAACTAATATAGTATTCCTGAGAGTATAATCATAATATTTAATTTTTTCACTATACTTAACACACACCCTTGCTCATAGATCATTTACAATAAGTACTTTATCACTGAACATAATTGAAAAGCAATTTAATCAGTTGGAAGAGTGAGTGTCTCAGCCAATCAATTAGCTGGGGAGCACTAAAAATGTAGCCAAGTGACACTGGCAAAGTAGTTAAGACAAAGAGACTTATTAATAAATTTCAACTGCTTCTTAGTATTATTATCATCTCATTAATAATTCAGAGTCGCCGGGCGGTGGTGGCGCACGCCTTTAATCCCAGCACTTGGGAGGCAGAGGCAGGCGGATCTTTGTGAGTTCAAGGCCAGCCTGGTCTACAAAGCGAGTCCAGGACAGCCAGAGCTGTTAAACATAGAAACCCTGTCTCGAAAAACCAAAAAAAAAAAAAAAAAAAAAAAAAAAAATTCAGAGCCATCTCATCTGAGACTAGTTTAGTAGCATATTAGATGTGCCATTGAAAATGAGGGTTATTTAAAAATCAGTTCACATTTAAATTAAAATATGTTCCTTCTGTTTATAAGTCCCCAGTTCTCCTAGGCTAGCAAAATAAGTACCAATGGGTGACTGCAGTTTCCATTGCTGCACCGTGATACTAAAAAACCACCTTAACAGCAAAGTTTTGTGTTAAATATTCTGTAGATAACATACAGAAGTTCTGTTTCGCAGGAGGTAATCAGATTCCAGTTAGACGATGGAATAAAGGTGCAGAGTACACGACACTCTCAACAGCAATTCCAAGATGCCTGCTTTTAAATTTTAAAATGAAAGGCAGCTGCAGCAACGGCAAAGTGTCAGAAACTAAGTGCATCCATCTCCATTTCTGCCGCCTTGTGCTAGAGTTCTCCCTCAGCCCATGAGCTTCAGGGTCACTCACCAGGCAGTTTCTTTTCTAACTGCTGCTCATCCTCTGACACCGGCTCCTCGGGCAGCCTCTGATCCACAGATGAGGAGCTTATGATGGACATTCCACTGCCAGAGCGAACTCTTCTGCAGAGATAGGAAGAGCATCATATAAAGCTGTGGGTGGCAGGGATCCAGGCATGGGAAGGAAGGGCCGGGCCGACTAGCGCACACCATGCAGCAGGCTTAGTCACAGTGAGAGAAAGTAAAGATTGGGTTTTTTCTTCTTAAAAAGTGGGCAACTAAATGCCATCAAATTCCCAGTACCAAGCTTGCTCAAAATGTTGGTGCTAAGGCCAGGCGTGGCCTTTAATCCCAACACTAGGCAGGCGGATCTCTGTTGAGTTCCAGGCCAGCCAGGTCTACAAAGACAGTGCAGGACAGCCAGGGCTCTACATAGAAATGCTGTCTCAAAAAACCAAAACTAAACCAAACCAAACCAAACCAAACAAACAAAAAAAGTTCATGCTAGAGATGTAGCTCAGTGGTGACACATGCTTGCACTCGAAGGATCCTGGAATTGATCCCCAGCACTCTCCAAACCACTGTGCTCCCCTAAACCAATGAAATACTTAGAACTGCCATATGCGTTAGAACAAGCCATGAGGGCTGACTTTGTAAGCACTCAGCAATTCTCAGATTTCCCAAGGAAGGCAACGGTGCAGCTAACTGGAATCAGGGCATTCCCTTTAGCAACTCTATTTAGTTCGTCCTGAACACAAAATACATTTATGATTCTGAAAACAAATCAACTCATTTATTAATAAGTATCACATTAAACCTTTGTGTTTCAAAACAATCCCTTGTCTGGGTGTGGTGGCACATGACTTTAAGTCCGGCACTCAGAAGGCAGAGGCAGGTGTATCTCTAAGAGTTCAAGGCCAGCCTGATCTACACAGCCAGGTGGCTGTGTCCTAGAGCTCTAAGAGATCTAGGACAGCCAGGGCTACATCCTATCTCAACAAAGCAAAACAAAACAAATTTCTCATTCTTTTGAACACTGTCCTGAAATGTTTAGTTCCTCTCACATCGGTTCCTGAGGCTGTGAGGTTTTGCAGCCTGCGGCTTCCTACCTGTGGAGTTTTGTTTGCTCCCAGTACCTCATGGAAACAGACAGAGAGATAGCTCTATGGCTCTTCATTTGACAGAGACTATGCCCAAGTCTCTCCTGAACTCTGAGGACTCCAAATATAAACTCAGATCTTAGCTGTCTGCTACCAGCTAAATGGAACCTTCTGGAATGTTGGATTCATATACTGTGCAAGTGGGGTGACAATTACTGCAGGCTTCTCCTGACTAGATCTGGGGCAACTGGAGTTTCTCTTGACAGCTCTTGAGTCTGTTTAGTCCAGGATAATTCTTAAAAATTATCTTCCTGATTATAAACTTCTACATTACCATCATTTTTGTTACTTCTTGACTATGTGATTCCCAGGTGCGATTTTGGCCTCCTACATGTCTCCTCATTCGGGTTCTCTTTCATTGTGAGCTTTGATAACAGATGGGCACAGACTTGACCACCCATGGACTTGGACTTGATTGCTTCTACTGCACAGAGTACATCAGTGCTCCGCAGGACAGAGTGGGACCAGGCTCAACACTGAGCTGAGATAAATCTTCAATTCATGGATACCTGATTTTCAAAACAGGAAAGGAAGCAGAGCCAAGTCTGGAATCCATGCAAATTCTTTTAAGAATCAAATATTACTTACCTAAAGGAAGGAGGGATGTATTCTGGAGGCAGGACAGGTGGCAGTGGCTGACCAGACATAGCAACATCAATTAGGTGCATAGCCAGGATAAATTCTTCTGCTGTGAGTTTTCCATCTTGATCAATGTCAGAAAGATTCCTAATTCAACCAAAAATTCAGGCAACCAGTTCAGGAAAATATACACTTACTACTCACCAGTGATTTGCAAATTCTATTTCCTTACTCTGACTCTAAGCCAAAAGAATCTTTCTGTGTGCCAGGCTGTAGAACCAGTACTATTTCAGACTACTTGAAGGATAAAAAAAGGTAATGCACCCAGTTGGGACTGTCTTTAGCCTTCGACAAATGCTAACTATGATAGTAATGATCCTCTTCTTGATCCTTGCAAGTCCATTTAAAACATATTATACTCAGGGAGTAGGGAGGGGATTGTGACTGAGATGTAACTTGAAGAAATAAAAAACAAATACATTTAAAAAAACATATTATACTCAAGTTCTTGTAATGCTAAAATTCTACCTGCTAGATAAAGGACTGACAAAATAAAATAAAGGTAACATCACAAATTATGCCATGATTGTAAGACACACCAGCCCTGTAACACCAAATTCCACTCTTGATGACAAGCCATAGACAGTATATAAATGAAGGGGCAGTCTGTGTTTACAGTAAATCCATCTATAAAAACGGGAGCATGTCAGACCCCGCCCACTGGCCACTCACTCACCTACGGGTGATCTAGCCTCTAGTCCTCCTCTAGAGTTGGGGCATTTCTCTCTCCTATTCTAGCAATCCCATCACCTACGGGTGATCTAGCCTCTAGTCCTCCTCTAGAGTTGGGGCATTTCTCTCTCCTATTCTAGCAATCCCATCACCATCAGGCTTAAAGACAAACTTCCCCAAGTAGATAATTTCAATAAATAGCTGATTTTTTTTTATCAAAATCAGGAGATGTGAGAGCATACTTGTATTTATGAGAAGGTCAACAACTCCTTTGCCAATGACAACCAATTGAGAAGCTCTTCTCCTCTTTCTGAAATGTCTTCAGACGTCTCCTGGCTGCTATCACTGAGGTGTAATCTCCACAAGGGATGAGTTGCCCTCTGCAAAGGGCAGTTCTTTGAGTTTCTGACACACATGGTCAGTTGCTACTATCACTATGGTATACAGAAGCCAGGGTCACCCAAATCTCCACATTTCCTTTGTTCATTTCCTCTCCCTGTTTGGCTCCATGGATCTGTTTTCTGTCCTCTTTGGATGCTGCACACACTCTAAATGGAACAGAGAGAGCCACAGACCCACCCTGCTACCTTCTTTATATGTTCCACTCTCAGACTAAGCGATAGTTAAAACTGGCTAAGCAAGGGTCACAAAAAGGAAAAGATAACATTCTAGTAGAGATACCTCAAATGTCTTAGGAAGTAAGTCATCAATCAAAAGCACAAGAAAGCATGAGAACAACCTAATAAACTGTCAACCAAGCTCCACAAATGTTACATCTTAGACTTGATTCAGAGGGCCCTGGGATACTGATGGTACCAAAGCTCAAAGGTCTCACTGTGTCACAGGTAGGAAGCACGCGTTGGTCTATTTTAAGTAAAAGGCAGACTCTCTGCTACACAACATAAGAGGAGAGTGGGGAGCAGTGGGCTGCAGCTTGGTCCCTTGCAGAGCAACCCTATCAATCCCGGCATCAAAAGCTCAGACTCGGCAAGTAGACACCAGGCTTACTTTCCAGGCAGCTAGCAACACACAGCTAAGAGTCATGCTTTTTAAATCATTCTCAACAAAAGAGAATAAGTAAGTAAATAATTTTGGTTAGCATTTAAATATAAGAAAACTTGCCCAGCTGGGGCAACATCCACCGAGAGCTATTAGTAGTCATTATGCACTAATAGAAACATTGTGTGCCTCTCAACAAAGTATACAGAAACATCAATAAAACAGTCTTACCCCAAAGAGCAAAAATCAAAGTAAAATCTGATCAGTGGTTTGCATGCAGGCGTGATGGAGTACCTCAAGAGGCACATGCTAACATCTGGAGACATTTTAGGTTGGCTACCAGTACTGACAATCTGATGAATAAAGGCCAGAGATGGTACCATGCATAGGGCAGCCCCAAATAAAGAATTATTGCCCCTAAATGTCACAGCACTACAAATGAAAAGCCTCACTCTAGATCTAATTGTCATTTTACAGGCAATATAGAAACAAATTAACCACCACCAGAGGAATACAACAAAGTCAAGCCATTATGAAACTATTCAATAAATGACCTCATTTGTTTTGGGAAGACTTGGGGAGCAAAAAGAGAACAAGAAAGGGTAATGCAAAGATTAAAGGAGATTTTTAAAAAATATATTGATTATTGTCGAAGAGATGGTTCAAGGGCTAAGAGCACTTATTGCTCTTGCAGAGGACCCAGGTTTGGTTGCTGGCACCACAGAGTAGGGCTCCCAGCCATCTGTAACTCCAGATCCAGGGGATCTGATGCCCTCTTCTGATTTCCAAGGATGCCAGGTATGCACATGGTGCATAGACATATATGCAGGGAGAACACACATACATATAAAATAAAATAATCTTTAAAAGAAATTTAAATATATTAATTAAATACTGTATAGGTTTGTTTCACTGCTTTGAACATATGAAACTATAAAACAGTCTTACCCCAAGAGCAAAAATCAAAGTAAAATCTGATCATTGGTTTGTATGCAGGCATGGAGTACCTCAAGAGGCATGTGCAGAGTCTGGAGACATTTTGGTTGGCTACCAATACCAACAATCTCATGAGTAAAGGCCAGAGATGGTACCATACATAAGGCAGCCCCAAATAAAGAATTATTGCCTGATGTAAATTGAAGGCATTTGAAGATTAGATCACTAATTTGATATGAATGACTATCCAAATATTTAGGTGAACTACTAGCATTATGGTTATAGTTAAAGAAATAAACTTAAACATTTATGGGTAAAACAATACAATTGGCCTGAAGTTATTGAGAAAAAAGAAACTGGCCTTGTGTTAAGAATTTGTTGGGCAGGGGCTAGGAGATAGCCTAGAAGTTAAGAGCAGTGGCTGCTCTTCCAGCGGACCCAGGTTCAAATCCCAGCTTACAAATGTCTTTACCTCCAAGATCTGACACCCTCAGGCAAACATACATGCAGGCAAAACACCAATGCACATAAAATGAAAATAAATGAATTATTTTTAAAAATTGTTAGGTTATGCCTTGAACTCTTAGGGCTCATTCTGTTAATATCCCTGACCCTGTAGTGAGGACTGATTATCACAGCTCACTAAAAACTAAGCACGTTCATTCCATCCATGTCAATAAGAACGTGAATCTAAAATCCCATGAGAAAAATCACCCTAAGTAAGTAAGTGTCTACTTTATACAAGACAAAGAACTTGTACTTCCTTACCATATTGAAGCCAGCTGAGCCTGGGGTAAACTTGATTGCATGAGAATAGTTCTTGCCTGGGGACCTAACCAGAGACCAGAGAAAAGACACAAAGATGAATCATCAAACATTCCCACGAGAGCAGAGGTTGCACACAGGTTCCATGCAGTCCCAACACTGCACTTAGTGCTTTCTGAGAGCAAATTAAGTTCCAGCAAAAGAGAGGCACCAGAGAAGCACAGACAGTCACACTCAGTTGAACAGATGGCAGCAAGTGAGTACATAAGAGACTATTTCAAACACAGACCACCCTCTGGGCAAGACTATCTCTCTGTTTGTGTTGGGCTTTTATTTAGAAATGGAGACTGAATAGCGATGGGCTGAATACCTTCTGCCACAGCTCTCCCCTGCTGACTTCAACATGGCCATCATCACACAGATAAGGGAAGAGCCAGAGACTCTTAGAGGAAGAAGCCTTAACAGACCCCTCTAGTGCTATCGCTACACACACTTCACTACATATGCATAAGGATGTGAGTAACTAAAGGTGGCACAAAAGTTACTAGAATTTCAACTTTCCCTTCTTCAAAAATCAGTTTCTGTTGTTAAGCTAATGATAATCATCTTTACTTCTGGCATGGAATTGCTTTAGTTATGAGATAAAAATGGTAACAGCAGGTTTTGGATTCTTGACCGGTGTCAGAGAGGCAAATAAGTCAGAGTTCCAGCACTGTCTCAGAGGTGTAGTCTCAGGAACACCCATGGACCAAGAAATAGGAAGCCATAGTGATGGCACTGGGAAGATTCCTTCCTCGTGTATAAACTTTAGATTTCCATTAGTTTCCAAATGTCACCTCATTGTGAAACACAGAAGCTGATGTGTTCTTTCATAGCCAGGAGTAGAGGCCATGATGTCCTAAAATAAAGGGAAAAGTACTAACAGGCAAGAGTCTGGTGTATACTCTGCTGAGGGACTCAGGAGAGGCAGCGCCTCACTCAGCGGTTTGATTATTTCCAGGGCCCCAAAAACACATCTATGACCCACTGCGTACAGAATCACACCACTGAGCTTAGCACCCACGCAAAGTACCCAGGAGGTGATAGTTACCATTTCTACTAGTGACAATATTCTAACTTTTATTTACATATAAAACACTGGCAGAAAAAACGCACACTAATGTACACATGTAAACACATACAATGTGTATATTTTCTTAGAATCCATTTTCTAAGCTGACCATCAAACAGAATTCACCTGGCACCTCAGGAGCGCTTCTTTGCCTCTTCTTGAGGACAGCCTCCTAGCAAGAAGAGTCAACTTCTAATTGCTGAGTGTATCTGTGTTAGGCCTGGCCAGCTCTGTTTAGTGTATTACATGTGGCTGTAAAACAGAATCCTCATTGCTGTATACAGTTCATCATTGTGATTATGTCACAATTGTCCCCTAGACTTCAGTGACATTTAGGCAGCTTTCAGTTTGGGGTTCTTGAATGGTAAACAGTTTGTTTTAGCGAACATATGAACCTATTGGGGGAGTGCTGGGAGTATCTAAGTTTTTTTTTTTTTTTAATGATTGTGCAGTCTCAAGTTATTATGGCATCCTGAAATGAAGAAGGCTTGCTGCGCATTTTCTTCAGTCTGTAACACTATTCAGACAGTTTGCAACATCAAAGTAGACCAAAGTCTGAGGGAACATCATTGATAACTTGTTACAGCTCTTCCCATGTCAGAATAACAGGACAGAATAAGCATGCATCTGCTTCAAATACAAAGTGCACAATGACTATGGAGAACTAAGTCTACCCAGATGCCAGGAGACTTGGATTCCAGTCTTTGCCTGATAGTGGAACAAGTTGCTTTACCTTTGAAATGAGAGAAATAGCCAAAAACAGGGTTTGGCAAATGATGGCTGGCACACAGGCCAGCCTGGACTGCTCATGTTTTATAAATACTTTTATTGAAACTCTTTTGCTCACTCATCTAAGGATGAAAATCAGCTGCCTTTGGGAAAAAGTGATAAAGCTGCAAGAACTGCAACACAACCTGCAGCTCTACCCAGGACAAGAGTATATTGTTCCTCATGGAAAAGTTTGCTGACCCTTGTCCTGGAAGATCACAACCACCTCTAAAATTGAAACTCTTCTTGTGAACATTAAGATACATCCAACAACTAAGATAGGAATTTAACAGAACGCCATAAAATGGAGCTTTGATATGGCAGAACCTGTCTGTAGCAGCATATGTGCACAATGGGTACCACTGTTCTAGTACCACTTCTGGAGGTTCTCAGAGACAACTGACATCTCAACTTCACAAACTCAACTAAGGTGATCACATGAAAGAGATGCAAATATGTGGAACTGATGTTTTGTATCCAATGGTGACAAACTACCTTTCACACTTAACAGATGAATAACCAAATGACATACTCATATTCAGAACAAACTAAGCAATGAAACACCTCTCCAAGAAGAGGAGAAAACACTAACAAGATCACAAACCTCCTACAGCAGCCACATGACCTAAAGAATTAGTTCTCTCTGATTTGTTTGCTGCTTTTGATCATGGTATAAATATTCTTTTTGAGATTACAGTATCCTAACATAATTTGTCCCTTCCTTTTCCTCCCTAATTGTTGTTAAATATATATAGATAAATACACACACGTATGTATATATTCCACATATATACGTGTAACAATTTTCTAAATAATTATAACCTCACTTCCTATAGTATTATTTGCATGGGTATGTTTCTCAGGCTCTTCAACTGGCTACATAAACTAACACATGTGAGCACAGGGAGTGAAAATGATAGGATAAGCATAGACTAGATTTTCCTCTAAGTCACTGAAAACAAACTAGCTGCAACTTTTGTATTTTAACTGGTATTTATAACACAGGACCATCACAATTGCAAGGTTAAGAACTACTGAACTAGATTAAGAAGCTATAATTATGTGTTTTTATTTAAAAATACTCAGTTCATTTAAAACATACTATATTAATTTTCATTCCTTATTAATAACTACAGAACAGTCTGACTTGTAGATAAAATTTACACCTTAATTCTTGCTGAAATAAACTAGAATACTTCAAATCTTTGTGCCTCTGATATTTAAAGGTTCTATATTCAAGTGTCTAGGTCATATCTTCAGGTTATAGGCAATACATTTATCATTCATAAAAAATAGATCCCGACATGAAAGAACTTCTAAATCAGCTCATAACAGAACACTATTAATTAGCTTACAACGAATGCTAATAATGTCTGAAGAAATATCAAGTGTGTATGGAGTGCGATGTCAAACATGCTCAGTGAGAGTCACATTACTGAGTATTTCTTCAGTGCGTGCACAGGCTACTGTGTGTGTGTGTGTGTGTGTGTGTGTGTGTGTGTGTGTGTGTGTGTGTGTGTGTGTGTGTGTGTTTTATGGTACCTAAGAACACTGAGGGCTGCCACATTAGGAAAAGCATGGTATACAGAGAATTGTCTATCATTTTCTATTTGGCCCTTTAGGTGAATGTGTTTATCTGAGGTGACTGCTGAGATCTATCATGGAGACAGGGTTCAAGAGCAGAACAGATTGAAGGCTTCATTCAGTCATTTTTAAAAAACAAGGACTGATTTCTCATCTGGAAGTAAAAGGTATGATCATAAGCAAGTGCAAAGCAATGTATGAAGAAGCAGAACTTAACATGTTGTGTGTTACAGCTCAAACCGAGAACTCGCATAGGCCAGGCAAGCAATTTTCCAATGAGATGCATCCTCCACCACTAGGCACTTTTTCCACTGGGTGGTGTTCCCATTCCACCCCTACTTCCTTAACGGAAGCATGATCAGATGGGTGGCTGGTCTGAGAGGGAAAGAAATTGAGGCAGGACCAGCTAGGGGTGATGGAGACCTCAGGCCATGGATGAGCTTGACCAGACAGGCTTTGTTGAGCAGCTTAATTGGGGTAGGGGGAGAAGAGGCTATCTAAACATTTGGTTTTTGGGATGAGTGCATATCATTGGCTGGGGCTATGGTGCTAGGAATGCCTCATTTGCATGAAGAGGAATTTCAGGCTTTTGCTGGATATTACCTTATAAGGAGAGAGGAAGTTTAACTTGTATCCTGGCCAACAGGCTACATGGCCACCTCAAGGGTGGCAGAGGTGGGGGCCATAAGGCTACATGCGCCAGGACATGCAGAACTAGAGCAGGGAAGGAAGTGGTCCCTACTCTTACCACTCTCAAGATGAGATTTCTGGGGTTGGACAAGACTTGAGCCCACTCCTACTACAGACCAGCTCTTCCCCAGTTCCATACTACTCTACCCCCACAACTGGGTAAAGCTTAGCTATGTACGGTAAAGACAGTAATTTCTCACTCACACCAAAACATAAACAACACCTTTCTGACTGCCCTCATGCCAAAGTCTACCAAGATCATGCCATAATAAAATGCTAGAGCAGATAGGATTCAAATGCTTAAAAACTGTTTTGTGTTTTATGTATAACGGTTGGCTCAATCAGCTCATTCTTTCACCCTTGTCAGGACTGAACAATTTATGACAGGTCTCTATTTGCCCTCATTAAAGATTATGCCTTCTACACAGCATTCAATTCCATAGTTTTAAGTACTCACAATAAAGACTTAGGATGGTTTCTGAAATGTTTCTCTATCTTTCTGACCTGGATAACAGAATCAATACGTTTTAGAAAACCCACTGAGATCCTAGAAACTAATTCTTAGCCTTTCATAGATGAAGAAATGAGATTCAAAAAGATGATCACCAGCCAATCATGACAGAGCAGAGTTCCTGAATCCCACACCCTATATCCTGATTCAGCCTCAAAGCCTGACCCAGGGAACAGACATCTTCAACAAAAGGCACACTTCAGAAGCTCAGGACCTTTGTTCACAGCCCCATTTTCTTGCTGCTGTCCCACTTATTTGTGCAAAATGGCCTGGATTATGTTCTATTTTATCAACAAACGATATGGTGAAGACCAGAAGCAGAGAATAAGGTAACTATGGATGGAGTTACCAGTAGTTGAAAACACAACATAGCAGAGAATTAAAACTTAGTTAGAAATAAGGAAATACAGAAGATGTTTGGAAAATACTTTTGACTCAGTATCTAAAAACAATCCACTCCAAAGCTATATGGAAATGTAATGAATGACTGTATTCCACTAAACTTTTGTTTGCAAATACCTGTTAAGTGTCCACTCATGGTTTTGTCATGGCTGTTGAATAACTGCCTGTATTTCAGTCTTGATGACTGAGGCACAGCCCATTCTGCTGCTGGAGGGGCACTGTGGGGAAAGAGGAAAGACAGGGTGACACAGTGTAAGAAAGCTGCTGAGACTCGTGTGTTTCCTTTTCCCTCCTGGTGGTGCTGGGATCAAACCCAAGGCCCTACGGCAGGCCACTAAACCACACCTGAGGTGCTTTTCTTAAGCTATTTCTTAACTACATTTCTTAAGCTACAAACATCTTTCAAAGGAGATAAATTAGGGGCTGGAGAGATGGCTCGGCAATTAAGAGCGCTTGTTTTCAGAGGACTCAGGTTAAGCTGGCAGCAGCCATGTCATACAGCTCACAAATGCCTGTGACCCAGCTCAGGGGCGCCAACGTCCTCTTCTGGCTTCTGAGGGCATCTGCACACATATGGCACACACACACACACACACACACACACACACACACACACACACACA
>CAJQZJ010032218.1:442426-484368 GCA_907164525.1 Lophiomys imhausi | reverse complement strand
CACACACACACACACACACACACACACACACACACACACACACACAAGCAGAAATCTTTAAAACAACTAAATTGTTTTTATTTTTCAGATATAAAGAAAAACAGATCAGGTGACTATTTCATATTCTACATATAACTTAATAATCCAAAAATTCCAGTAACATACGGAAAATATTCCCAGAAGTGAGACATTGCACACTGCCCAGGTTTTCCCATGCATTTAGGAATTTCTCTTTTAGTTAAAAAGCAATGCTAACCATTGCCTTTTTAAAAGTACACTTCAAAATACTTATCTTTCTCTATAACAAAATATGGACTTATTTTTTTTGTTTTCTATTTATTTATCTATTTGAGGTGTGTGTGTGTATGAAAGAGAAAATGTACACATGCCATGGCACATGTATGGAGACAAGAGGAAAATCTGCAGGAGTTGGTTCTCTTTGTCCACCCTGTAGGTCCTGGGACTTGAACCCAAGTCCTCAGGTTTGAGGCAAGCACTCTTAGCCATCTTACTGTCCCTAGGACCCACTTCTTAATGAGGTAAAATATTTCTCTGGGAGGTTTAAATTCCTAGCAAATGGAAAACCTCCCAGAGAGGAAACAGGGTATGTCAGGGTCCTGGTGAACCAGGGGAGCAGTCATGGACAAAGCTCCCTTTCTTGACTATAATTCAACACTGGAGTCTCCTTGCCAATGGGCTACAACACTGACCTGAGGAAACCCTGCTAACAGTGAGTCTGGGCACGATGCCTTTGGCAATTCCTCCTGCAGATACCACAGACCACACAAAGTATCACACTGACTCAGACAGCCTGGATGAGTCCAGCATCTACTCAAATGACTTAAACACAATGGAGACAGAGGTGGGAGAGGCACAGGAAGCATTCCACCTGAAGGATAGATAAGTTAAGGCTCCATATGTAATCTCCTTCCATATTTACAGAGATTCATGGCACACACACCAAGATTTCAACCACACATTCAAGTTTCAGTTATCATTTATTAACATATGTGGTCCCCATGCAGTTACATTCACTATGCAAAGCTCTTGAGAGTCAACTATTAGCACTTGAAAAGTAACAGTACCAATTCACCCTCTTTAATTCCTACTAGTTTCTTAATGAAAACACTTACCAAGATGGATTCTGCTGTAAGTACTTCTGCAACACTTCTCTCATTCTGTCTAATTAATGTTTTGCTGATTCTAACCCCTGCCTATTTATTACAAGCTATCTCGCCCCTGCACTGCAAAGATACAGGGTGTGGCACACGGACAGTCTTCCAGATTACACTTATCAAGCCACAGCTTTCTACCACACTCCCGAGAGTGTAAGCAGACTAAAAATTTAAGGGGCATGCTACCTAAAACTTAGGTTAAAAGTTACAACTTCACATTATTGGAAAGATCACTGCCCACATGGAAAACCCAATTATCTAGAAGCACTAATATTCGCTAATCTTCAGTAATAGTCACCCAAGCATTATAAAGCAACGTTAAGGTAGAATTCACATTTATGTGAGAAAAATTAAAAAGAACATGAAACTTCAGCTTGAGACAGGGAAGAAATTTAATATGAATGACCTTAAATATCAGCCCTAGGAAAAAGTAAGGGGTAAAAGAAACATACAAAATAATAGGAAACTATGTTTGGCCACATATAAGCAATTAAATTGTATGCATTCTCTCAAACGGAGCCACATGTGACTAGTGTGAACACTAGTCTGAATAACTCATTTTATTAAAATCAGTGTTTACTACTGGTCTACTATTATGTCAGACAGACTATGAGATTATGACAGTACTAGAAGCAAGTCCAACTTTGGTTTAAATACCATAAAAAAATCATAAACTTTTAAATGATTAATATAGGAACACTAATTGGCTTTTTTTTTTTTAGCTCCCCAGAGTCTGTTCTAGTCCATCAAATTCTATTTCCTTTCTGGTGCTGATGCTGTACACAGTTACTAACACATGCTGGGCAAGCTCTCTACTGCTGAGCAGCACACCCAATCTGTACTATCTTTTTTTGTTTGTTTGTTTAAAAAAAATTAGGAAAATGACACGTTCTTGATTTGTCATCTCAGCAGTAAATAAATGATGAATTCTAATAGCATTATGTAGAATTTTAAAATGCATTATTAGCATTCTACAAAATTAAACAAGTTAAAAATAAATGAAGGGGGCTGGAGAGAGTGGTTTACAGCACTTACTGTTCTTGCAGAGGACTTGGGTTCAGTTTCCAGAACCCATATGATGGTTCATAACCACCTGTAACTTCAGTCCCGGAGGATCCAACACTCTCTACTGACCTCCATGGGCATTGGCATGTGGTGTGCACACACGCGTGTGCGCGTGCGCACACACACGTAGGTACAAGCAGGCAAAACATCAAACCCATAAAATAAATCTTAAAAATAATTAAGATGGACAAAATTCATTTAAAAAGTATCAAATAATGTTTTAAGTAACCTTCCCATTAAAAACAAGTAGTCTTACCTGGCTACATCAAATGATTGTGCCTTCTGTAATTTAGTGTTTAATTGTGACCCTGGACCAGATCTGCTGAAGGAAGAACTCTTTGGCAATGTGGCTGCTGTAAAAATAAAATATTGAATAATTCTATAAAAATAAGAAAATTTCCTATATTTAAAACATCCAAATACTGAATCAAAAAATCTGAAGCAGTGGCCACCCTTTTTTTTTCTCCAGCATGGAGTCACAGTTACTCCCCCTGTACTCTGTCTCTTTTTGCCAAAAACATTCGTAGACTTATTTGTTCTGTTGAGAATCATCTGAGTCATAATGCCAACATCCATAAAATTTTACTCTTCATTGAACATTTAATATCACATTTTGTAGGTACTGTTCCAAGTAAGATGGCATTTTCTTACCATCAAAGGAGCTAAAATATTAGTTCCAGATGTAGCAGCCAAGACTTCACAAGCTGCCCAGTCTTGGCCAGACAACTTGTGGTGCAAGGGAGGGGCAGATTTGTGTATGATTATTTGACCTGATGAGACCCTAGCCATGGCTTTCACCCTCAACCTTGGCTAGTGTCTTGTAACACTTGCCACAGCACAAAAGAAAACAAGCCAGACTTGTGGGTTCATTTATTCCACTTAACAGTTGCATTGCATGAACTATGCTGGCTGTTATCATATCTACTGTCTTGCATGAAGGACTGCACCAGGCAAACAGAAGAGGTCATTAGATTCTGTCACTTGAAACACACACACACATAAGTGCAGGCTGCTCAGGTGCAGCAAGAGTGACACAGATATGCTAAAACTTATGCTGCTGACACTACTGAAGTTTCTCAGATATACCAAACAGCTTTTAGAAAGAATCCCATATTGCTATGCATTCATTATGATTTGTTAGACCAAGGCTATCTATATTTACAGTTGATGCTTCCTTTTAATTATAGGAAAAGACTTTGAATAAAGTCTCAAAATGAAATTAACTAAACCAAGAACTAAAATAACCACATCCTTTTTTTCAATTAAGCAACTGTTTAACACTGTGACCTTAATATATTTGGTCATTTAACTGACTCTCTTCTCCACTTTGCCAAGTTAAATCTACTTGCTCAACAATGCTCACTTTTCCTCATAATGGAATTCCATTCATAGAGGATGGGCTTGTGTACTGGCAATTCACAAAACTTAAAGAAGAAAGTAACTGATAGGTGAAAATAAAAAATGTTCAAACACTGCTTGATCTCTGTTGCTCTTATCAGGACCCTGAAAGGCAACTAAGCTCTTGGCTTTCACCACTGGGGCTCTCTTTGGCTACAGAGGTAGCCAAATTGTGGATCCAAGGTCCACAATGACAATCCCTTTTTCTCCTTCTACTCTTAGCATGTACCATGTCATATGTTGGGAGGAAATGAGAAATCAAATAGAGGATTTACAATCCCTTCCCCTATAATGAAATATCACTTAGATATAACTAGAAAGTGGCAGAACATTTAACAAGAAAGACCAGAAACAGTAAGCAGTGGTAACAAGTCTGTATGTAGGCATGTACCAGGATGAGCAAACGCAGGCAGAGGCTGTATGACGGGAGGTGCCCCGTTAGCCAGGGGAGGCACTGCTGCTGGAGGGACAGAAGAGACTAAGGGTGGAGACATTCCAACAACTGGGATGGAGCCGATTGGCACTGGAGCAACAGCTGTCAGTGGTGGCATGCTAGCAATTCCTCCCATACCTAGAAGACAAAAGCCCCAGCAAAGTCAGCCAGTCACATGGTCACGTTCAGTGACATTAAACTCAGTACAACGAGGGGAAGAAAACCTTGTCCCAGATGCAATTCATCCCCACACAAAACAGTCACAGGGCTGAGAGCATACCTCGCCTACATGCCTGCTTGCTTACACACACAGTTCTGGCTTCAACACTGCACAAAAAAATTCATTAAATTTAAACACACACACCCTCAGGTTAAATAGCTGGAGAATACAAAAATTGATGTCAAGAATCATAAGGCCTTAAGTTCTCTTAACCATGTGGCCCACTGTCAGTGTTTACAGTTTCTTCTGTAATCCACACTATTCTTATGGGGAACAATAACAAAAAGACTATACACTCAGTTTGAAGAAGGATTCATCAGGAGGATTAATGCTTATTGGGGTTAGAGATGTAGCTCAGTTGGTAAAGTGTTTTCCTAGTATACTGGAGGTCCTGGGTTCAAGTCCCACCAGCACACAAACCGTGAGTGGACATACATGCTTGTAATCCCAGAACTCCAGAGAACTGTAACCTCTGATCCAGACAATGGTTGTAAATTCAAGGTCACCCTCAGGTACATAGAGAGTTTGAGACCAGCTTGGGCTACAGAAGATTGTGTTCAAAACAAAACAATTTACTGTAATGGCAGTAAATTTAAAGGCAACAAATATACTGTACAGACTTTGGGTCTGGTTAATTTTTGTGTGATGTTTTTATTTATTTGAAAATTCTTAAAACATAATAAAATTTACAGAACAAAATAAAGTTACTAAGGCCAGGAGTGGTGGTGCAGGCCTTTAATCCCAGCACTTGGAGGCAGAGGCAGGCCAATCTGATCTACAAAGTGAGTCCAGGACAGCCAGAGCTATTCCACAGAGAAACTCTGTCTTGAAAAACAAATAAACAAAAAAAGAAGAAAGCAAAACAAACAAAAAATGAAATGATAGTAGTAATACTAATGATTAAAGGTAGTAGTAATACTAATAATAAAGGTACAAAATATAAAGGCGAGCAACAAATCAGCCATTTTACCTGTCTCTGTGATATATACTGCACCTAATAGTAACCAAATAGTCAGTGAGAGAAATAATCTTTAGAAATGTATTCCAACCAACAAAAGAACATTGGAACTAAAATAAATGCTCTTACCTTTTACATCTGTCCCACTTTAATAGCTTCATGAATTTTCTAAGGCAAAACATTCCTGTAAAGTATGGCTGACAGTGGTGGTACCACCTATAACCCTAGCACTTGTGAGTAGAGGCAGGAGGATCAGGAGTTCGAGTACAGCCTGAGCACACAAGACACAGGTTTAAGAACACACTAGGAAGTGTACCTCATTACTAAGCTCGGCACTGAAGCTCAAGGTCCTCTTTGGGCAGTGCAGCAACGCAGTTTCCCCAGGCTGGCTGAGCCACCGCTCCACTGTCCTTTGACAGCTTCCTAGCTAACCACTGTCAAAGAACACACCTTCTAAGTTCATCACAGATATTTCACACTTCAGGTCTACAATCAGATTTATTTTCTAAGAAATTTTGCTTTCCTACAGCAGGAAATGCTATTTCTAGTCCACAATCTGGGGATACCACTGTTGCTGGGATGACGAATAGACAGAACAGATGGATAAGTGAATAGATGAACAGGCAATAGAATAGATGACTGAAGACTGGAATACCCCTGGAGACCCTACAAGTTGGTAAGAGTTTGCGTGTGCTTCATTTGAAAATCACCTTTTCAGGACAGTAAAAATCCGTAGCTCATTCTTTCCCTAAGAGTCCTAAATATGATAAATAATTTTCTTTTGCAACAAAACACTGCTGTCAACTCTGAAGTTAATCTGTTTTTCCTCATGAACCACATGATTTCCTTTTCTCTATGCTCAAATACATTTAAAGTAGACTATACCTTAGGGTTAGTCTTCTCTGGCATATTCTTTCAAACCATTTCAAAATAATGGTCCTGAATTTGTTGTACAATTTGCTTTGTTCCCGGGAGATTCTTCATGAACTCCTATCCAACCTCTTTTTATCTCAGTATCTGTCATTTTGCTAAGTCTTTTTGTGTGTGTGTGTGTGTGTTTCATTTTCTTCTAATTTAAAAAAAGGTTTTACTTCTCTTAAGAATAGTATCTCTGAGGCCGGGCATGGTGGCGCATGCCTTTAATCCCAGAACTCGAGAGGCAGAGGCAGGCAGATCTCTGTGAGTTCAAGGCCAGCCTGGTCTACAAAGTGAGTCCAGGACAGCCAGGGATACATACAGAAACCCTGTCTTGAAAAATCAAAAAAAAAAAAAAGAATAGTATCTCTGAAGTTGCTTCTAGCTTCACCTTTGTTTTTAGAATAAAGGTTTGCTCACTCTTTGCCAAGTCCTGCCTCCTCACTTCTAGAATGTTTAAGTTGGTCTCTGAAGTCCTAGTACACAGCATCCTGAGGCTTGTTGGGAACAGGGGCGCCATGGTCTGCAGGGGTAGAGCAACCTTAGCTGCACAGGGTTTTTCTAATAATAACTTGGTGTGGATGACCCAGCTCAAACCTTTCTGTTGCTTGTTTGTTTTGGGGTTTTTTTTTTTCTTTTCTTTTTTGGTGTTGTTTCATTTTTTCTTTTTTGAGACAGTATTCCTGGCTGTCCTGAACTCACTTTGTAGACAAGGCTGGCCTTGAACTCACAGAGATCTGCTGCCTCTGCCTTCCAAGTGCTGGGATTAAACGCGTGTACCACTACACCCGGCCTTTTGCTTATTTGTGAGTCCTGCTTTCTGGAATTTTCTGCCCCCACCACAACACTTTTCTTCACACTTCCCTCCCTTGTCTCTGTGGCATTCAACTTTGATTCTGCTCCCACTCTCTTTATCTTGGGATGAGCCTGCACCCAGAAAGGGTCTGGATGAGTTAGGGTTTTGGTTTGCTTGTTCCGGTTTTTTGTTTTGTGGTGCCAGAGATCAAACCCTGGATCCCACACAGAGGATGAGTACTGTAAGTAGGGGGTTGTGGAAATCGGACCGTTCCAGATCTTTCAGGCCTTCTGTAGGTCCCTGTGTGCATGCAGTACCCGAGGCTTTCAGATGCACAGTGCTCTGACTGGCTGGATCTAGTTTCTTAGGAATGGCTACCAATTACTTTGTTGCTTCTCTTTCTCAATTACACCAGATAGACAATTTTCTTGGTTCTGCTTCCTACACTGTGGTAGAGTAACTCATTTCTATTTTATTTGTATTCCTTTCTTCAGTCTTTCCCTGTGTTTATGCATGGGTGGAAAGTGTGAATACGTGTGCCTGCACATGTGTAGAGGGCTGCAGTCAACTTTGAGTGTCTTCACTTTATTAAGGAAGGGTCGCATGCTGCAGCAGGAGCTCACCAGCTGCACTGTCTGGCCGGCAGTCAGCTTGCCTTGGGAATGGCCTCTCCCTCCTGTGTGTGGAATTACAGTCGTCATGACACCTGCAGCTTTAAAACGGGCTCTGGGTGATCCAGACTGGCTCTCATAAGCAGCCCTGAACTCCTGCCCTCCCCCTTGCATCTCCTTTTCCTAAAAGTGGACATGACTTCTGTACTTCTTAAATGGGGCTCTCTTCCTGTGACACATTATCCCTGGGTAATAAGATAGTAACTTTTACATATTTTCTTGAGTTCACTTTGTGTTTTCAATTGGTATCTATTACTTATACATGAGGAAAACTCCCCTCAATCCTCTAGGCTAGGGAATGAATCCAGCGCTTCAAGCATGCTAACCATATGTTTTATTCCTGAGCTACACGCCAAGCATAGCTCCTCATTTGGAAAAACAATACTAACAATGTTTATCATTATTGAAAGTACAACAAAGAGAAGAACATTTCTAACTGAGGTATAAGTTTATTATTTACAGACTTCTAGAGGGCTGGTCCACAGGCCAAGCCTATCTAACCCTTACCACACATCTCAGCTGAGGCAGATAAACTTTATGTTGACTTATGTCAATGTGTATCAGGTTAGCTGTTGCCAGGTACTTGATGGTTGTATTAAAAGACACTCAATGTGCTAAAACAACGCTAAACACCACATAAATCTTTTAACTTTCAAAAGGTTCATAACAGCAAACTTTCAAGACACCTCATCTCTAGAGCTACAAATTCTTTTTTTTTTTTTCAGGCTAGAAGCACAGCTTTATTTTCTTCAGCAACAAACAAACATCTGAGCACCAGACCAAATGATCCTTAAATACCTGAGGACCTAATCTAGGTAGGCCGCCACACTTAAGTAGCAGCTACTATTTCTGGAATCTTTTTCCCTAGGGAAAGTTGTTCTGCTTAGGAGGAGAAGGACATAAGCTCAGACCTAAGCTCCTTTTCCCAGACAGGCTTAACGAGAAACTGGGGGCCCAAAGCGCTGTATAGTGTTCACCACTATGGAAAGCTGGTCAAGAAAGTTCATGATGGAAATTCGGAGGAGGCGAGAATCTTCTGCGATCCAGTGTACCTCCAGCATGCTGCCACTCACTTTAAGCTCCTTCCCAACCAGTCCTAGGTGCAGTTCAACATCTGGAGCTAGGGACCCACAGGCGATTTCTGCCTCCAAAGAAGTTGGGAAAGGAACGATGAGGACGAATCTATGATGTCGGTTTCCGGGCCTTTGTGTCAGAGGCACAGTGCTTTTGCTCAAACTCCAGGAGGCTTCCGGTGCTCGTGCAACAGGGTGAGCTCCACTGGGAATAGAAGCCACTGTGTCTGCATCACCAGAACAGCAGCCAGTCGGGCCATCGGTGCCATCTGCAGTGTGGATTAAATATGTGTGCACTGCCAGCATGTCTGCGGCCGCTCCACTTCCAGCCCACCCTCGTGTCACCAGCCAACCCCCCTCTGCTATTGCTGCCAAGCTACAAATTCTTCATCTTAAAAATAAAAATGTCAGGAAAGTAACCTTGAAAATGATGTTGACAAAGATCTTAAAATAAATAATATCTCAAAATTATTACCAAAAAGACTATACAAAACTAGGTAACAGTTTTTTAAAAAGATCACCAAATGGCAAAAGCTTAAAGTCTCCAAATGTTAAAACAATGTTACATATGTTATAACTCTTATATTAGAGTTCTGCCATTTTGGGGAAAAAAAAAAAAAGCTTTGAGACCCTCTCTGCAGCCCAGGCTGGCCTGAATTTGCATCTCATCCACCCCTAGAAGCTGGCACTACAAGACTGTGTCACCACACAGCTCATTTTCTGTTTGAGCCCCATCGCAGAGCTGAGACAGAACACCTGCTTGGGGCACCAGGATCCAGAGTTTGATCTCCAGCATGACAAGCCAACAAAAGCAAAACAACCCAATTGCAGAGACTACCCTCCTCTCATCAAATCAGTGCATTCTGTCTGTCTGCTGAGACAGTCTGTCTGTGTATCTCTGAATGGCCTGGAACTCACTATACAAGCCAGGCTGGTCTTGACCTTGCAACAGTCCTCCTGCCTCTGTCTCCCCAGTGCTAGATTGTCAGCTAAGGAATGATTTTCTGGTTAAACACATTTACTGGAGGCTGGTTCGGGATGCCATCACTTCCTACCGTGCTCACTCTTAATTCTTGGAACCCTGTACCTCCTGCTCTGCACAGTGCTGAAGTGTTTGTCAGTCCTGCCGTCCCCTCAGTCAAGCCCTCCTCCAGCCCACACAGGTACTGGTCTTCAGACACTCCAACGACCTCGCAGTCACTCACTGAGATGTCCACAGGTCAAGCTCAGTTACCACTTTCCACTCCTGTTCTTGCCTCATCTCCCAGGAACAACTCAAGCAGAGGCTCCCTCACTCCTTGAACCACTTTCCTGCTATGGGAACTCAGCATCTCCCATTCGTTCTCCTCAGTCTGCACTGAAGGGCATTCCCTTTCCTACAGCTTTTACTGCCACATGTCATGTCAGGCTTTCCATTGCTGTGAAGAGAAACCATGACCAAGGGAACTCTTATAAAGGAAACCATTTAACTGGGGCTGGCTTACAGTTTCGGAGGTTTAGTCCACTATCACCATGGTGGGAAGCATGGCAGTGTGTGGGCAGACATGGTACTAGAGAAGGAGCTGAGAATTCTACATCTAGATCTTCAGGCAGCAGAAGGAGACAGAGTGTAGCTTGACCATATAAAACCTCAAAGCCTGCCTCTACAGTGACCTACTTCCTCCAACAGGCCACTCCTCCTAATAGTGCCACTCCCTAAGTATGGCCAAGCATTCACACACACGGGGGGAGGCATTCCTAGTTAAGTCACCACACCAAGATTTGGTTCCACATGCCTTCACTACACTTCCTCCTTAAAACGCTGTACCCCTCCCTAACACTGGGCAAGTTTCCCAGCCCACCTCACTTATTCAGACTCAGTGACAAGACTGCTTTATTCCTCTTCAAAACAAAGCATACAAGGCTAATATGAGCTTGCTAGTATCACCATCCAAATCTAAATCATTACTCACATTGAGCTGAGAGTGGGACTAGAAATTCCAGTAAACACTAGCTCTTCGAGTAAACTATATGGACATCTGTACTTTTAACTTCTTTTAGGCCCTCGTGTTTGTTTATTCTCCTGAAACAATTTATTGAGAATGTTAATGTGATGAGAACAAGGTGACAAGAACCAGGAAAGAGCCTAAGAAGAGTTATAGCTGATGTGCACGCTCAGGCTGGCAATGAGAGGGTTCCCTCGGCAGCAGTGCAAGAGAGAAGCACAGAGCCCAGAAGGCTTCAAAAGGACAGCAATATTGACAAAACTGAAATCACAGAGCAGAAAAAGAGAAAACAAATTAAGTGTAAGAGAAGGAATGACACCCAAATTTAGGGGAAAAAGAAGAAATGGGACATCTTTTCTCAATGGATCCTTTCTCCACTTCGCAGTATCTTTTTGGAGGAGTCCTAAAGAAATCCAAATATGCCTTATCTGTTTTTGTTTTTCGAGACAGGGTTTCTCTGTGTAACAGCCCTAGCTGTCCTGGAACTCTCTTAGTAGACCACACTGGCCTTGAACTCACAGAGATCTGCCTGCCTCTACCACCCGAGTGCTGGGATAAAAAGCGTGCCCCACAACACTGGGCTGCCTTATCTGTTTTTGTTTTAGCTCAGGTTGTGAACAATTAGCAGCAAGTCTCTTCAAGGATTCAATGCAGGGTCTACCGGCATAGGCTGACTAAGGGCGTCTAAGTGCTATTACTACAATGCTCACTTGCTCTCCTCCTAGATTTTGCTCATGCAGAGCTTTGTGTTTCTTCTCATAGACCTTCGTTCGTCCTACTAACCTAACGATCTTCCCAAGCTCATACCTTCCTCTTAAAAAAAACCAGTCTTATAGCCAAAGGTCCCCAATAGAAAGACAATATACAGTATTATGATTTGAATATGTAATATCCCTCATAGACTGTTTTGAAAGTTTTTTTTACCACTATGTTGAGAGGCTTTTGAACCTTTAGGTGCCAGAAGGCACCATGCGAGCTCCCAAAAGAGGTAAGCAGTCAACTATCCTATTCAACTATGACACCCATGAACCACGAACCACAATGACAAACACTGGCACAGTAACACTTAGGATGCAGTAATGGCACCTACTCAACAGGAGGGAAATTATCCTGGTACTGGAAACCTAGCCAGCTCCCCAGAGCTACTGAAGTCATGCATTTGGATGAGAAGCTACAACCTCCACTTTACTAAATCAGCATAACCCCTAACTACATTCTAAATATTTGTCCTCACACCACAGATAAGTGTAGTCCTCATCCTCACCCCTATCAAGGAAACTTCTCTCTGCAACAGAGGGGGACATTACAGGAAACTACACCAATCAAAATGCAGAATTGTGAAATCTAGTCCCAACAGATCCATCCCCAATCACTGTGGAGGAGGAGGCAGTGGAAAGATTTTAAGAGTCAGAGGATTGGGGAGTTTCTGTGAGATTGTGTCTCCTGGAAATGTCAGAAGCTACACTTATGAAGTTTCACCAACATGACTGCCTCGTATGAGCTGAACAAGAACAATAACAATAGACATGCTAAATAAAGTGTCAGGTAGGGACGGGTAGAGACCTCAGCCCTACACAAAGAACTACAGGCAACAAAGGAATGCTGAGTGAAAGAAATAATCTTCCCCAGGGAAGAGTATATCAACTGGTCATCCAGTGGTTAGCCCTGAAAACATACATGTAAGTAACATTATACCGACTGAACAGGTTATATTTATATATTTAGAAACACACACACACACACACACACACACATTACCACCACCACCACCAATTAATGAAAAACAAGGCCATGAATTTGAAAGAGAGCAAGGGCAGCTACATGAGAGGGTTTGGAGGGAGGAAAGGGGAAGGGTGAAATGTTATAATCTCAAAAAATGAAAGAAATAAAAAATGAAACAGAAAAAAGAGATATTCTATTCCAAAGGAACCATTTATGTACAAGGAGAAACAAAGACTCTGGAAAACCAAAGTGATGTGAAAAGTCAGGAGAAGGAACTGGAGCAGCACAGTGCAGGGTGCCCTTTAACCCAGAGAGAATGCACCTCTTCCACTGTAGTGACCTTTACCCTTGGGTTCAATGTAGACAGCATTATCTTTCTGAAAGCTGTCAATTTTTAGGTTAAACTAGCCAAGAATGTCACTATTTCTGAGTGGAGAAAAGGGAAACTATCCATTTTAAAGAACACAACCAAATAAAGGAAACAATTCATTTGGACTTACCAAATGCTGGCGCACTAGATATTGCAACTGGCTGCTGTTTCATGACAGGGGGAAGTGCACAGGGGAGCTGACACCCTTGTAGCTTCAGCTTGATAAGCTTCATGGCTATGGAAAACTCCACTTGGTCCATTCTTCCATCGCTATTCATGTCGGCTAGTGCCCTGCAAACCAGCAGCACAGACTCAAGACAATTGTGACCACAAAAGCATCTTTCTCAACACCACTTCCTCAGGCACAAACAAAAGAATTGGCTTCTTTACCCCTACAGAAAACAAAACAAAATGAAACATCTTTACCAAGATGGGGGCGAGGGGGGGTAGGGATTATAAAAGCCAGTCCATTTTTTGAGACTATATGGTATCTTTTTTTTTTTTTGGTTTTTCGAGACAGGGTTTCTCTGTGCAGCCCTGGCTGTCCCAGGCTCACTCTGTAGACCAGGCTGGCCTCAAACTCACAGAGATCCGCCTGCCTCTGCCTCTGAGTGCTGGGATTAAAGGCATGCGCCAGCACGCCTGGCTCCTATGTGGTATATTGTACTCTGTTATTCTTTACCCATGGAGACACTGAGGAATTTTCAGTCTGAAATTTAAAAGATTTCTTAATTTTAAGAGATTTAATTTTTTAAAATGTTCTAAAATTAGATAGAGGTGGCAGTGATACAATTCTATGACAATTCTACAAACCACTGATTTATACAGGGTAATTCCAAAGGGTAAATTTGTTACATGAATTACACTGCAATTAAATGTTATTAAAATGGAATCTGGAAACACTGTCATTTCTTGGGATGCTCTGTGATGTTCTACATCTCCAGCCATGGAGCTGGCATGGCATGCCACCCTGCTCTGGGGCACGTCTGTGAAGGTTCACCAATCTAGGTGTGATGGAACCCTTCTCTGGACATGAAACATTGAAGCTGTGCTTAGGAGTGTGTGCCTGCTGTTTTAAAACCATCCTCAAGCATCCATGGCCCCAGGGTGATTTGTACTGAGTTTTCAAAGAGCACTTTTTTTCTCACGGAAAAGAAAAGGCAGGGAAAGGTTTAGATTTGCACTAGAAGCTACATTACCCACCCAACTGTGCATACTCATAACAACATGAAAAATCTTTCTAGACTTTACTTCTTTTACCCACATATGAAAACATGCAGCACAACAAAAAGTTTGTTCTGCAATAGAAATTAAAGCTCTCTAAAAGTGATGAAGATTAGCCGGGCGGTGGTGGCGCACGCCTTTAATCCCAGCACTTGGGAGGCAGAGGCAGGCGGATCTTTGTGAGTTCGAGGCCAGCCTGGTCTACAAAGTGAGTCCAGGACAGTCAAGGATACATAGAGAAACTCTGTCTCGAAAAAAAAAAGTGATGAAGATTGTAGTAGTCAGCACAGTTATTTTGGAAAATAAAGATCATCGAACAGGAAGGAGCCTGCTGGCAGCTCAGGTCCTCCTGTGGTCGTGACCCTCAAAAACTTCGAGTTTCTGAGCTACTGAGAGCTGAGCTTCACTTTCCTTATACTTCCTGCCCTTCTGGATTTATTGTTCTACAAATTGCTTGCTCTAAACTTAGCCAAATTTCCTGGTGGATTATATATCTTTCTTTTGTCAGTTTAGAGGCATTCTCTATATACAGAATATTAAGTATTTAACTGCAAACTAGTAAGTCTTAAAATTTTTAGTCTATTGATTTTGTGTGGATCTTCACTGTGTAGAAATTATACAGTGTATGAACAAAATATTTAATCAGGTTTTAAGTTTTGGTCTTTCCATGTTCAAACCACACTTCTAGACACATTTAATTATATTACGAAAATTCTAAGCATATCACTAATACAATAACCTAAGTAGAGAAACGAAGGGCATTATCTTTCTTTTCCACCAGTTAAGACACTGGTGAACTATTGAACACACTTACACTAAGTTCTAAGTTTAGAGAAATGGATTAAGTACTTCACTGGTTAGGATGATTCTTACTAGGGACTTCTGCTTAGTAGTCTAACTTACTGATTTGTTTATTTGCTTTTAAGACAGAGTTGCAGGAAGCCCAGGATAGCTTGCAACTCACTAGAGAGAGAATGACTGTAAACTCCTGCTCTTCCTACTCTATGTGCTACAATTACAAGCTCTAAAAAGCCACACAGTGGGTTTCTTGGTTCATTAGCTGGCTATTAGTATGATTACTGCATCTTCTGTGCTGTGCAAGAGCTCTGCCGCTGAGCTATATCCATAATCACTTGGAGAAACAGGTCCTTATGTTTGTTTAGTTTTGTTTTTCAAATCTTAATCCCCATCTTCTGGGCTGCTGCTGCTGTTTTTCTTTGGCCTTTATCTGCTGAAATAAATACCAACATTTGACAGAATCTCATGATACTGAATGAATCTTGTGCCTCTGGTTTAAACTCAAGCAGGGCAAAGTGCTGTGAAACTCATGCATTGTGAAAGGCTACTTGCTGGTTCTCTATCTATATTGGGGCTAGGACCTTGCGCCAATGAGTTGTTTTACTTTGCAACACTAAAGAGCTTTCAGATTTAAAAGACACAAATAAGGTACCAATCCTTCCTTCTTCTGCAAAGTATCTCTAATATGCTCAGCCACTTCATAGGGAAAAAAGTTCCTGTAAACAGCAGCATGCATGATAAATTTACTTTTAAATAAAGGATCAAGCAGATACCCACCCTCCACCCCCTCCACTGATCCTACTGAAAACATTATTGGTGGAAACAAGAAATATTCAATGTGAGAATTATAGGGTTAAAGGAGAAGAGGTTTTTTTTGTTTTTTTGTTTTGTTTTTGGTTTTTCGAGACAGGGTTTCTTTGTGTGGCCCTGGCTGTCCTGAAACTCACTCTGTATACCAGGTTGGCCTTGAACTCACAGAGATCTGCCTCCCAAGTGCTGGGATTAAAAGCATGAGCCCAGCCATTACAGACAGTTTCAAACTGACATGGGGTGCTGGGATTTGAACCTGAGTCCTTTGAAAGAACAGCCAGTGCTCTTAACCACTGAGCCATCTCTCCAGCCTGAGAATAGACTTTTTAATAAGAATTCAATTAGAATAATTTAGTGTTTTTTAAAACCCTTTTCACTTCTTTGGGCAAGGAGAAAGAGAACATGGAGTCCTCGGTTCTGAAGCTTCACAGTTAGGCACTCAGCCTAGGCCTGGCCTCTGGCTGAAGGTCTAGTCTACAGTTCTCAAAAGACTTTTCTCCTGAATTAACAAATGTAACCACTAAAACTCCCCAGGGACAGAGAACTCCAAGGAGTTCTGGAAACATAGCGACTCACAAAGTTCATCCCTCTACTCTTTCCCTTCCAGCACCCCACACAGTGGAATCCAGCTGCTGCTCTACAGCAGTTGGTATTCCACTGTCCAAGGCTTTTGGCAAAAACAAAACACTATGGCTCTGTCATCCTTTTCATATTCAATTTGTACTTGCTCCTCCAATGAACTTGGTACGAATCCCTCCCAAAGTAAGCAAGTCTGGACAACATTGACACCAAATTTATAAAACTTCAGAAGTAAAAGTGTATGCTAAACCCAGCAAGCACCTGATTTATATATGACTCTGGAAACTGACCTTGAAACTGGATATCAGCCATGCATCAGAAGTGGGACCTACCAAGAGACAGGTGAGCAAAGAGCAGAGATTTTTGGTGTCCATTAGCCAGCCCTGTTTGAGGAGGCTTAGGAGGTGTGGCTTTGCTGAAGTGGGTGTGTCATTGGTGGTGGGCTTAGAGGTTTCAAAGACTCCTCTATGTGGTTTCTCTGCTTCCTGCTTGTGGTTAAAGATATGAACCCTGAGCTACTCCTGCTGCCATGCCTGCTGCTGGCTGCTATGCTTCCCCAGTGTGGTGATGGGCTCTTATCCCTGTAGAATTGCAAGCCCAAAATACATTCTTCCTTCTGTAAGTTGCCTTGGTCATGGCGTTTTATCACAGAAATAGAAAAGTAACTATTACACCAATGGCATACTTTTATTGTCTGATTTATACAAATAAAACGAATCATACAGCACTCTGGTGGGAAAATTACTACACCTCCAAGCGGCAAGGAAACCACATAATCATTTACTTAGAACCAGCAACTGCATGCTTCTGAATCCACTGTGAAGGTGCATTTCCAACACCACAAAACACGTGGCTAAGAGCTGTCCATTGCAGTGTTTTCTGCAATCACTGTATCAGTAAACACAGTACAGCAGAAACAACCTACATATGGACACATGGGACACTGGACAGAAGCACTACCACATGCAACATACGCTGTGTAATGAGAAGGAAATGAGAGGACGAGTGATAAGTGGCTTCCAGGACACATTAAGTGAAAAAAATAAAGGTGGATTTATAGCTAACCTTTAATATAAGGAAGAGGAAATAAACTACACATAAACATAAAACATTATATATTCTCTGCCTGCTTTTAACTACAATAATAAACAATAAAAATAACAAGAAATAGTGATGTAAGTGGGAACAGGGAATGAAGAGGCAGATCTGGGAGAACTTCCCAGAACACCTCTGTATACACTGCTGCTTTTAGAACCTTGTTAATGATATCCAGGAAACTAAAAGGAAGGCCAAGCCATAAGGAAGATTAAACCAGTTTGGTAATTCTTTAATTAAAAAACAAACACCTAAGAGCGCACCTGCTGTGGTGTAAGCACAATCTAGAAATTAAAAACAGACACAGCCTCTGTCTTCTTGTTTACAACAAATCACATCAGTGTGTGTGGAGCTGGATACAACTGCAACAGAGGGGAGAGCTGCTCTTTGTCTCAGTGGGAAAGACCTTTGTCCAGCATGCTCAAGGCCCTGGGATAGAGACCCACCACTGAGAGGTGGGGTTGCCTGGAAGAGGGGTTACTTGAGAGAACAGAACCACTTTGGACAAATTCACCAAAGAGCAGCTCTTTGGTGAATGACAAACTGAAGACGAATGAATGAAATTGAAGACAAATGAATAACAAGCTGAAGACGAATGACAAAATGAAGCTTCAAACTACTTCTTTTGTCTTTCAAAGTACTTTCAAACTACTTCATTGAGAAGAAGACAGACTTCTCCCAGGTCTGCTCTTCATTGCCTGTTCCCACTTACATCACTATTTCTTGTATTTTTATTGTTTATTATTGTGGTTAAAAGTAGGCAAAGGATGACAAACTGAAACAAACAAGACAGTAAGCAGCTATGTAGGTCCTATAACTGAAGGAAGGAGAAACCCCAATGCAGTGGTTCTGAGGCAAGGAGGGACAGAGAGGACAGCTTCTGGAGCAGATGGTGTGGAAGCCAGTGAGCAGAGTGAGAACTCAGAGGAGATGGTACACACTAGACCTTCGGTGATGGCTTTGGGTTTTGTTACAAATTAGAGTCTCATCTAATTAATTAATTTTGTGTGCATGGGTATTGCCTGCATGCATATTTGTGCACCATGTACATGGCTACTGCCCTTAGAGGGCAGAAGATGGCATTAGATCTCCTGGAACTAGAATTACAAACAGTTGTGAGCCATCGTGTGGGTGCTGGGAATTGAACCCAGGTCCTCTGGAAGAGTAGCAAGTGCTCTTAACCACTGAGCCATCTCTACAGCTCCTTAATGGAGAGTTTTGATGTCTTTTTCCAGAAGGGTGGGGGTTCATTTTTAATGTTGATTTTATGTAGCCAAAGCTGGCCTTAAACTCTCGATCCTCCTGTTTTTCTACCTTCAAAGTGCTTTGAATATAAGTATGCATGTGCCATCATGTACAGTGTAGTTTTACTTTTAAAATACAGATTTATTTTATTTTCAATTGTGTATTTGCATGTAAGCATGTACATAGCCACCAGTGTCCTTGGAGACCAGAGGTGTCAGATCCGTTGGAGCTAGAATCACAGGCAGTTGTGAACAGTCCAATCTGGGTGCTAGGAACTGAAACTCAGGTCCTATGCAATATCTCTGAAAAGTAGTTTGAAACTTCATGAACATGAGACCTGCCCTGGCTCCAATACCATTTACTTAGTAACTCAACAGCAGTGTTTAGTGCTTCAAGCCTAAGTTTTAAAATCAGTCCTGAATGGCAGCAGCTTTTCCAATCTTACATTCTTGTGTTTCCTTGGGTGGCCACCAGTACTCTTCTCGTAGAGAGGGGGATAGGATGGACCCTGCACAGGCAATCCCTGTGGCAACAGTCTGAGGACAAAGAAAGTTCTATAGCAGCCAACTGTGCTGTCTCTCACTCTCTCCCATAAGGCCTTAGTTGTAGAGCTAATTTCAACTCAAGGATGTACACAGATGAGCAGAAAACTGCATTCCAGTTAACTCGTTTCTGGACACTTGTGTGTAGAGAGAATCTCTTGTGTACTGTATGGAAGCTTCAACTGTCAATAAAAAGCTGATGGCCTATAGCTATGCAGGAAATAGGAGGTGGGAGTTCTGGTAGAAAGGGTAGATACTAGAATAAAGTCAGGTGTGGGAAGGATTCACCCTGGGAACTCTGAGGAAGGAACTCCTCACATAAAGCTGAGAAGTAGTAATGAGCCATGTGGAAACATAGATTAAAATAACGTGGGGATTAAATTATGAGGTAGTTGGAGAACAGGTCAAAGCTTTGGTCTAGGTGTTTGTAAATGAGTCTCAGAGTCATTACTCCGGGAGCTGGGGTATGGGTGGAAAGATATGAGGCTGTAGAGAACACCTCACAACACTTGTGCTACATAACCTATTTGAGCTTGAGGACTGCTTGTCTCCCCACTGGATTTTCAGTGAAGAATATGAATGAGGAAGCTGAATTCTCTGAAAGAGTTAGGTCAGAGTGTATATTGCCAGATTATAACAATGTCCGAAGATGACCCAGCTCCAAGAAATCACCATCCCAGTACGGAGCAGGAAGGAAGCTGGTAGATACTGTTTGGCAACTGAAATACTTAGAATTATTTCTCCCTTGCCCTGGTGTTAAGAGGAAGAGGACAGAGAGAACAGACAGAACCCTGTAATCCCTACTAGGAGGTTGAAGAAAGAAGACTACAATTCAAGGCTACTGTGGGCAACTTAAATAACACTCTGCATCAAAATAATTGTAAAATGGGAGGGGTGGGTACACAAGGTACAGTTCAATGTGAGTACTTGTGCAGCACGCCTCCAAGGCGCTGGGCTCAATCTCCAGTAACAAGGTTTTTTGGCATTTTGTTTGTTTTCTTCCCTGAGATGGGGTCCCATGTTATAGCTCGCACTGGCCACCTGGTCTGTCTCCCAAGTGTCAGGATGACAGCCCCGTGCTAGCATGCCTGGTGGCAAAATGCTTCACAAATGAAACTTCAGAACTTGGTTATATCATCAGATTAAGCACAAGTCAGGGGAGGAGCCTTGGAAAGCAGCAGGTTCTAGAGATAGCCTTCATGCAGGGCAAGAGGACCACAGATCAGGCTGCAACCCAAAGCCTGCTACGTAAGGACAGGCACCACACACCTGTGTTCTGACACACAACTGAGCTGACATAGCCCTGCACCTGCTTGTCACAGACTCCCTGCACATGTGTTTCCTCTCTCAGAGTATCTTACTTCTCTCTTTATGGACAGCACCTAGACCTGGAATAGTGTCATGGAAGCAAGCTCACTAATGCAAAGAAGGAGAGAGAGTGGCTGCCAAAATGTGGACAGCCAGGAAAGATGGCAGACAACCCAATTGTGCACAGGACTCTGGCACATTGCTTTTCAATCTGAACATATGACTAAACAGTGAGTTTGTGTATGCATGTGCTGTACGTCCCGTATAAACTTTACCATGTCAGAGCATGACTTTGCATAATGCTGACACTTAAGAATAGTATATGTTGAGTTCTGGAGTCTGAAAGCAAAAAGGTGCTATGCCAATCTTTCCAGCTGCTGTGTGTTTATAAACATGAGCATGTTGGTCATTCAAGGGGACAAGCACTTAGCTGGAAAGCTTAGTTATATGGAAGTCACCTCTGATGCTCCTGAGTTTTGTTTGCCAGCCTATTACATATGTATCAAGCCACACATTAAATCCTTCATATATAATATTTCTGCTAATCCATTCAACTTTAAAGAAAAAAATACAAACACCAATTATCTAGATTAGAAACTGAGATTAAAAGGGGCAAATATATGTTCCCAATCCCAGAGGCAGAAAGTGGCTGTAGCTAGGACTATAAACTCCATGCCTTTATTAACCCCAAGTACTCCCCATAACACCAACACACTCAGGAAATGGAGTTATGGTCCTGGTAAGAAGCCACACATAGGGCCACCTTTATTCCCAGCACTTGGGAGGCAGAGGCAGTCAGATCTCTGTGAGTTCAAGGCCAGCCTGTTCTACTAAGCGAGTCCAAGACAGCTGTCTCAAACAACCAAAAAGAAAAAAGAAAAAAAAAGCCACACAGAGGAAAATGTGGCTTTTTTTCCCTGTCAGTATAATTCAGCATTGCCTCCCAAAGCTGGAAAGCTAGAACCCAAAATGGTATCTGACAGCCTGTTTTACTCATGCTCTTGGCCAAACTCCTATTTGTGACAAAAGTCAACACTTACTTAGCATTGATCAAGTATCACATTGTAGCAAATAACAGTTATTTCTAACTACTACTAATTCTCAAACAATGAAAGATAAGGAAATTTTTCATTTAAAAAAGAAAAAAGAAATGGAGGACACTTAAATAAGTGCGAATGATACCCATGAAGCCAAACAAATTAGTGGGAAATTACTCAAATTCAAATGTTTCAGTTACAACTTAATTTTTGTATACAGTGTTTCCATTCAAATGTTGGCCCTTTGCAAAAGTATTTTTCTGGTAAGAAGTAATAAAAAACTCAAGGCTAAGTTTTTTATTAAAACTTGCATGTTCTCTTTTCTACATTAGAAATTGTTATTTCCACATAAATAGAACAGGACAGTGTTTTTCTTTACATTATGCTCGTATAAAATTCCAACTCACCATATCTGTGCTAAGACAGGCTGCGGTAACCCGGATTGGAGAAAAAAGTTCCTTGCTTGATCTCCTGTAAAGCAAGTAGGAAAGGTTTCAGGAAGATCAGAACAATGGCCGCTCAGAGATCCTCCTATAGAAAAATCATACAGTTATTTAAGAGGCTAGTTATGCTATGAACAGCAATGACCCCACAGGAAAGTCGAAAGGTCTGTAATAATTGATCCATGATCAAACCCTTGACTTGACACGTGAAAAAGCCTGGGTATTTGCTGGGATAGACTGTCCACTTTTAGCTGTGGTTTAATAAGATGAGCTGCCCATCATGACTGCTATATTTTGGATACTAAATGTACCTCAAAGGGCCATGTTTACAGCTCTGCACTAAGACTGATGCTACTGAGAAGGGTGTAGAGATTTTAAAAGTCCAGGCCTAGTGAAAAGTCTTAGGACATCAGCATAGAGAACTGGTCCTGAAATGAAACTCCAAGGTTAAGGTTAGCCAAAATCAACCTTTCTGTTTTAACACCTGGTCATACAGGATACTTTGTTACAGTAAGAGAATAGCACATGACAAGGCACACACAGCTGGCAACTTAAAGACTGACAAGCCATATTTTATAAAGCTTTTACTCTGAATATTAATACTGCTGGTAATGACACAGAATGGGCAACAATGAGGAAAAGAACCCTGCCAATCAGTCAACTGGAGATCTATCATACAAACAAATACAAAAACACCTCCCAGGAAATCTGGATTCCTACTTTTGCCATAAACTGCTGAATGGTGACCAAAGAGCCAAGGTCACAGAAAAGCACAGAAGGGACTTTCGGGGACAGCAATAAAATCCTTAGAAAGTGTTTGCTGTCTGCTGTTTCCTGAGTCTGTTCAAGTTCAGAACTAAAGATTGGAGCTAAAGAGCACCAGGGCTCCGAGTTGACCCTATTTTAAAGAATGTAATCCTCTAGGTAACCAATTCCTATCAGAAAGACTTCCAGACAAGTAGCCTCTCCCACTCATTGAACGTGTTACAAGAGAAGCAATTAAGGAATACAGGCTCAAGGGCCTGAAAGAGGCTCTGGGTAAGGCTGAGCCTGACAAACTGAGTTCCTGAGGAAGACCGCTGAAAGATAGAAGGAGAGAACTGACCCCACAAAGTTATCCTCTGACCTACACACAACCCCACAACACATATGATAACAATCAAAATTTTAAAAAGAAAAAACAAAACAAAAATACAGGTTCAAGATTAAGGCAAAATGGATTAAATGTCCCTCTGGTCACACTCGCCCACTTCCACTCTGCATAACAGATTCCCTGGTTCTCAGTAAGAATGTACAGATAATGACTACATACCAGTAATAAATCCAGATATTGGCTTCAAACTATGGAACTGCTGGTCATGCTTGGCTCTTTCCTCCACAGTTATGGCCCAGATATCTAGGCTACCTGCAATCAAAGACAAGACAGATGATTATTCTCCAAGAAAAACAAGATGTTCAAACACATGATGTCCACAGCACTTCAGAGCTCTGTTGGTGTGCTGTGACTACACTCCTTGGAAGATATATGTCTACAGCTAAAAATTAACAACAGAGCAATTTAAAATCACAAAAAATTAACAACAGAGCAATTTAAAATCATAAACACTTTCTAGAAATTTGTCCTATAACTCTAAAGTTAAAGTTATATGAAAACATAGTAAGTCAATAATTTATCTACACAAAACTAAGAAAGAGACTAAGATTAGTGAAACCTAAAGTTCTAATTTCAGGTGCCTATAATGTCACAGGTGGAAATTACGAAAATCCAAGATGAACAGTTTAAAAAAGTGGTGGTGGTGCTGGTACTACAGCACAATTAGAATCTTGTGTGATTCTATGAAAATATTCAAATATCTGGCAATGGTTGTACAACTTTGCAAATGTACTGATGATCACCAAATGGTATTTAAAACTAGCTAACTGTATGATGTCTAAACTGTGCCTCATCAAAGTTGCTTCTAAAAATGAATATTCTGATAAAACTAATGACAAAACAAAGAACATAAGAAACTATGTATGTATGTATGTATGTATGTATGTATGTATGTATGTATGCATGCATGCATGTATGTATATAAACATTTTAGTCCCTGATCTTCTAAAAAAGAATTCACTAAAGTAATTCTAGATGATAGACAAAAAACTTTGTGTCCATGTTTTATACAATGTGATTATGCCAGTAACGTTCTAACTAACACCTTCCTCTCTGAGGGATAGGGTGTGACAGTGATGGGTGGGCTCCATTCAGACTCTGGGAAAATATTTATGGAACACATTTTCTGTGCCAGGCACTGTACCAAGTCATATGACAGTGCTTGGCACAGATACTTCTCCCCTCACATATCAGCAGCTCTATAAAAAAAGTAAAGAGATTTTTACTGCCCTGTTGAGTTTCATACTTACAAACAAAATGAAAGCCAAAAATAAACAAAAATTATACACGTAATTAAGAAGGCAAACCAAAATACAAAAATGCAAGAACAAAAAAATAAGTAAAGATCTGGAAAGTCTGCAGGTGTGTGTCTGGAATTGCAGAGACTTTTGTCGGCGTGTTTAGAGGAAGACACACAGTGCCTTCTTATTCTCATTACTATGGACAGGAAATGTGCTTACATTCATTTTGGGTTTGGCAATATCGGGGACTGAACGCAGTCAAGCACTCAAACCTAGCACTTTGTCCACAGTCCTGCCAAGATCACCTGTTAGCAAGACATACTTTGTTTTGCTAATAGATTCTGGGCTGAAGGTATAACTCAGTGGCAGAATGCTTACCTAGCACACATCAGCCCCTGGACTTAATCGCCAACACTGATAAAGAAAATACAAAGCATGCACGAATAACATGCCAGAAAAACATTTTACCCAGACTGATGAGTTTCAAACAGAGTGAGTAAACCAAAAAGGACATGTTTTAAATTCAAGATTTGAAAGAGTATAACATGATCCATTCAGATCAACAAATAAACTGTGCAAGGAACGCTGAGGCAGGCAGTCTAAGAGTGAGGGTGGAGGGATCTACTCATGCACCTGATTTGGATTTCAATTTGAACAAAAATAATGCAAAGATTCCTAAAGCCTAAAGTGGACATAATGTAAATTTTGTAGCTAGACTGTGTGCATGAATTCTAGAGGTTTGGTAATGGTATTACACTTTAGTTTTCACCATTTAATAAACAAACACACTCAAATCTTCAGCGTTGAAAGGTTAAAATGTCTTAGAGTTACTTCAAACCAACCCAACGAAACAAAATTGAGTCCCTAACCCTGAAACATCTCAAGGTATACTATGAGGGTGACTGTAATAGTCTCTATTGCATTGATTTGTTTCTGTGGTAATGGAGGCTGAACACAGACCTTCATGCATGCTAGCTAGGCAAGCACTCTACCCCTAAGCTACACCCCAGCCCAATTCAACTCTATCAATTTATCTGAAATTTCCCATCATTGTAAAGTCTTTAAATTTGGCCTCAAATTAGATTAAGAAAGAAACTTTCAAAACTTACCTCCAAAAGGGGTGGGAAATTGAGCCATGGTTCTGTTACGTTTACCTTGCTAGTTGACGCCTGTAATTAAAATGGAACACATAAATTTAGGAAAACTTCAAGTCTGTATATAAGCACACTAACATGCAGTCTTTAATCTTAACATCAACACCAGAGCTAGAGTACTGCCCAACAAATGAATGTTATATTGAAAAAAGCACATTATGAGAGACATGCTAGGCCTGCAATCTCAGCACTTAGAAGGTGAGGGCAAGAGTTCAAGGTCACCCAGGTACATGGAGAGTTTAAAACCAGACTGAACTACATGAAGCTCTTCTCAAAACAACAAGAAACAAAGAGTACATATTTGGTAACATCTGGCCAGAATATCAAACTAAGATTCCAAAATTTCCCATCAGGCATTGCTGTTCACGAATAGCCAACAAGAAACAAAGTCCTCTTCCCCAAATAAAAACTTCAAACATAATGGCTATTTTTCTTCTTGCCTGTGGTGGGTTTGAAATTAAGTAAGCCGTGGATCTAGTCTCCAGTTGGCAGTGCTGTTGGAGAGGTAGGTGTGGCCTCACTGGCGGAAATGTGTGACTGGATTTCATAGTTTAAAGACTCTCACCATTTTCACTTTGCTCCTTCTGCTTGGTTTGACAAGTTTGCCAAATATAAACTCTCAGTTTCCTATTTCTTCATGCCTGCACTCTACCCGCTTCCTGTTCCAGCCACCATTCTTCCTCTCTACCATCATGACTCTTATCCCCCTGGAACCTTATGCCAAAATAAAGTCTTTCTTCTATAAGCTGCCTTGGCCATGATGTTTTATCAGAACAACTGAAAAGTAACTAATACAAGCACCTAATTTAATTTTGTTGCAGTAAATTTCCACAGTCAAAGATATTAACATTTTTAGATAAATTTAGCCAGATGTGGTAGTCTGTGCCTCTAATACCAGCACTCTGAAAGAGGAACAGAAGGATCATGAGTTCAAGGCCAGCTAGTGAAGTCCTGCACAGTGAAGACACTATCTCAATGCTTAACAACAAAAATAAAGTTAGGGATGTTCTCTTGCCTTAATACACATCAAACTCAGTGTTTGTGGAGTTTCTTCCAAATATCTGTTTAATCAGCATCCTCAAACCTGCTCACTTCCACCAGAGAGAGACAGGGAGAGTGAGAAGGGTGCATATCACCATCTACATGCTGGCTTAGACTGGCTTAGATTAGAAGGGTTCTACACAGAACACGCAAATCACAAAGTGGCCCCTGGATTTTCTGAGCATGCTTCACTCTTCTCTCCATGGATTTTCTTCCATTCCAGCTTCTCTCCCAGAGAAGAGGAGACCAAAGTGGCTACATATCTGTGGGAGTTGTAGGATGTTCCCGAGACCTAGACAGGGACTTTGAAAGAATTCCTATTTTGAACTGCTGCCTGTGGGAACACCTGTAGTCTGCAAGCACATGGAAGCCTCTCATATCGTTCAGACAAGATGGCTGTAGCTCTTCTTTGCTATAAGGACTAATCCTTGTCTTCCCTACTCTGTCAAAGACCATGCTCCATACCCTTAAGGTCTATGGGATTTGTTAAACCCTTTTGTTGTTGCTGGTGATACAGTCTTCTGTATGGGACACTTTATTTCTGATTATGGCGGGAAGACAGAGATTTAAGCAGAGGTCTGACAGTCCAGCTGAGAAGTGGACATGACAATTCCCTTAGAGGCTGCAGCTGCCATTCTCTTTCTCCCCTTCCACTCACTCAGTTTATCTGCAAGCATTGCAAGGTCCATTTCCCAAAAACTTTTAGTGCGAGTTCTCTCAGCTAACTCTCATACACTGCTTTTGTAATTGACAGGTCATACACTTTCTTACCAACTTTCCTAAATGGCTAGCTCTGAATTGTTAAAGCCAAGTGAAACAATCACTTAACACACTAGAATATGCTGTCCATTATGTCTGACTAAGCTTGACCCTTCACTGTTTACTGAAAAATAAAAACAAGTTATTAACCCCTTTGTGCCCAGACACTCCAAACTTCACTACTTTCTTGATGCCAGGCCATTTATTTTACAAATAAGTCTCTTACGTTTGTTAGATCTGTTTCATCTATTACAAAACCTAGGTACATGACACTCCTGTAGCTGTGGCACCACCTCTGTCAGTATGTTACACTTCAGTGAGTGGTTTGTTGTACTTTGTGCTGTATCATGTTTCAGCAGTCTCCCTTGATTCCTATTTTATGTAAGGTTTTTATTAAGGAGTAGATGCTAATTTTTTAAGAAGCTTTTTTCTTAGCCGCTAATGAAGTAATCACATGTTTTCCTTTTATTAATATTCTGGTTTTTCCTTTGTTTTAGTGATGGGAATTGAATTTGGGCCCCACATGCTAAACAAGTACCCTTCCACTGAGCTACACCTTTGCCCCAAAACTGATTTATAGTGACTTGTTAACTAACATAAAGTTATCGTAGACTTTTTTGTAATAAACACAATTCAGACAAACATGTTATTCTTATATTTTTGGTTGTGAGCCTAGCCTTTAACAGCTGAGC
This sequence comes from Lophiomys imhausi, assembly GCA_907164525.1. Lineage (NCBI taxonomy): Eukaryota > Metazoa > Chordata > Mammalia > Rodentia > Muridae > Lophiomys > Lophiomys imhausi. The sequence goes on along the minus strand of CAJQZJ010032218.1, from coordinate 456,466 downwards.
CATCTCTCCAGCCCAACATGTTATTCTTTTGCAGCTAGGTTTGGTGTACAATAAAGTGACAAATCTGGAGGAAAGAGATAAATCTATATCTCCCTATAAATTACAAAACTCTTAACCACTACAAAATAAAAATGATTGGAAATATATATATAAAATTGAAATGTGACCAGGAAAAATTATTTTAGAGATGAGTTTGAATGGATCTTCAAGAAACAAACATTTGCTACCAAAACCACTGCATAGAGGAAAACTGAGGCATCCTCAATTTAAGTTATAGTCAGTATACTCAATACTAAACTATTATATAAGAGCATTAAAAAGCATACTATTCTTTTAAATAAGCACATTGTATAAAACATTGTTTCATCATATTTTTAGGCACAGCATTCTTATATGCCCAAAGTATAATTACTATCAGTTCCTGTCAAAGAACCTAAGAAAATTGCTGCTTACCACAGGAATGAATTTCCATCCTCCAGAGTTCTCTCCCGAGAACAGCATGAGAGACAGCTAACAGAAAGACTGTGACCAACATTTGATTAAATCTATACCCTAGCACTTCTGATGGTTGTTTCTACTTCCCCTGCACTGAACATCTGCCAAGGGTAACCCAACAACTGCAGGCTCCACCCTGCATCCAACATCTGGGACACAATTCTTTCTCTTCCGAGTCCTAACTATAGCTCAGAGCTCTTAGGGTAATTGACCTTAAGTCGGTATGGAATCTAATGAGGAATGAAGGAAGGTGTGTGGGAGGGGCTGTTATGTTAGTGAACAAGCCTGGGAGGCACACCTTCCTTCTAAACCTGAGTCCTTCAAATGCCAATGACTGCTAAGTTCTCCTTAGTTCCCAGGGAACCTGAGATGAAAGTGTTACAGACAGGTGAAGTGACAGAAGCAGCTCTTCCAGACACTGCTCCCTCTCAGTTCTGCACTACCTGGGCAATCTGTGGCTGTGTCATTGTGGCTGGCCTTCTTTCACAACCCTCCACTTTGGCCTCCCTAGCAGGGACTACAGGCATGCACAACACCAGGAACCATTTTATTATTAAATCTGGAAATAATTTGTAAAGAGTTACTATATTTCAGAAAAATGATCACATGCAGTAATATAGCATAAGGCCAGGCTTTAAGGTTGGAATGTTCTGCTGCAACAACTAAGGCCTACTGCGGGGCCTCAGGCCCCTTATTAAGCCCCAAACTCTGTTCTAACCAACCAAGGCTAGGTTGTGAAGGGAAATCAAGTTCTCCCCATCTGTTCTCTATGAGCCTTGCCCCAAGCTGGGCCCAGTCAGGAAACGAGGGAGTGAAGTGAGGTTAGAGACCAAAACTCCAACAGAAATCTATTATTTCTGCACAAAAGAACAAACATAAAAGACACCTGTACAGCCTGCAGAGTGTGGAGAAGACAAGAGAAGAAACTAGAAGAGACTGCCTGGGCCTGGGAGTCCACTATACTGTCTCAGGCACACACCTGAGCTGGGGTACACAAGACAAGTCTGTGATGGCACAGACTCTGACAACTGAAGGAGGAATGAAAGCTCACTAGACCCCAGGGAGAACTTCCAGGTCAAACCTAACTCAGACCTGGAGAGACCATCAGCACTCTGTAGAGAGGAACAATGGAAATAGGATGGAACCACACATCTAGGGTAGAATTCAAAAGTTATTACATGTACTTTGAAGGCTAATACAATCACCTAGGAGACTGGTGATGTGGTTGTGAGGAAATGTCTAGATTGGATTAACCAAGATGAAAAGACCCATCCCAAGCATGGGTGAGACTATGCCATGGGCTGGGATCTGGGATAAAAAGGAGAAAGTGAGCTGAGCACCAGCATTCTTCACTTCCTGACAACAGATGTACAGTGACCAGCCGCCTCATACTCCTGCTGCCATGCCTAACTGCAAGCAAAAATAAACCTGTTCTTACATTGTTTCTTATCAGCTGTTTGGTTACAATGAGAAAAGTGGCCAAATACAATAAACTCTCAAAAAAATTAAGATCAACATATGTCAGATCCCTGATGACAAAAATGTGAAAATTATCACATAAGTCTTTAGAGTGGCCATCAGCCATTCTTCCCATGAGGCAGAAGTGAATGAAGTAAATGGGATGGGAAGACACACATTGTCTGTAGAGAAAGAGAAACCTAGCTTTAAAAGAATGGAAATTTATGCATACCAGTATAGCTAGAAATATGCCAGAACACCACTGTAGATGAAGCAGAAAAAAACAAAACAAAATAAAAACAAAAACAAAAACACCTAGAAAAGAAAAAGCAATATAAAGCAGAAGTAGAAGAAATAATAAAAATACAAAAAGGGAGAAATAAAGCAGGCAAATTTAAAATCTGGTCCTAAATTGTCTGGAAATGAAGATCATTCCCACCAAGTCTACAAACTTAAGTAAGAGAGAAAGAAAGTCTAGACACAAGCTCGTGCTGACAAGTGACAGGGAGATGACCAACTTCTTAGAAGTTAATTAAAGCCAAGCATGCCCACAAGGAGAAACACACTATTTGAATCCTCTTGTGTTTACTAGAGAAAATAACCTTATGAATAAGAACGTTCCCAGAAAAGAAAGCCATAACCCCAATGGTATGGCTGGTGAATTCTACCAAATACTGAAGGAAGAAACAACACAAAAGTCAGGCAAACTTTTTCAAATCGGAGCCATCACTTGCTATTCATACCTGTATCTAATACAAAATCCAGACAGCACAAAATAAATAAGGACACAGCAAGACCCCCCAGAGAGTACAGATGCAAAATCACCCACAAAACAGTTTAAAACATGATGGTATATAAAAAGAATAAAACACTTGAGAATGAATTAATATAATTTATGTTATTGACAGCAGAAAGAATCCATGATTCCCATGGATTCAGAAGAAAGTTTTTCACAAAAACTCAGCATTTAATGGTTTTTGAAAACCTCTCAGTGAAACAGAATTAGTAGGAAATTTCTTCAAAAAGAGAGACAGCATCTATGAAGAGATCCCCAGGGCTTGTAAGAGGACTCAGTGGGTAAGTACACCTGCAGCCAAGCCCAAGATCCAAGTTTGCTACCTAGAAACCATACAGTGGAAAGAGAGGCAACTTTTGCAAGCTCTCCTGTAACTTAATTTAAAAAACTTAAACACACACTCACACAGACACAAATTTTAACATAGCAAACTCTAGAAAAATCTAGAAAACAATAGTAAGCAAACCTAGTAGAGTTGTAGAGTAAGGGCAGATGTATGAAATAAACATTAACAAAATTCTTACATATTGGCATAGAAGTAATTATAAAGTGAAATTAAGAGAGACGAACCCAGGGAAGAGAGACAAATCAGCTCTTAAGACACTTGTTGATCAAGGCTATCCACAATTCCAATGCCAGGGTATCTGATGTCCTCCTGACCTCTGTGGGCACCAGGCACGCACATGACACATTTACATACATGCAGACAAATACTTAAGCACATAAAATAATTCTAAAAGTTTTTTTTTTTAAAGAAAAATAATCTTGTTTGAGTCACATCACAAACCTGCCATTACTCAGTACAAATTATGAAAGAGATGACATGAGCTGGACCAGGGCTGCAGTCTTGTCATTCAGGAGGCTAAAGTAGGGTGATGTCGCCTGGTAAGCTAGTTTCCAATACACAGGTGAGACCCTTCTAAAATACAACAAACATTAGTCCTCTACTGAAATTAATAAAATATCGCTAAGAAAAATTCAACCAGACCTAAACAATAGAAAGATACTACCATGAACTATAAGGTTTAATTTTGTTGTTTTTGGTTTGTTTGTTTCCAAGACAGAGTTTCTCTGTGTAGCCCTGGCTGTCCTGGAACTCACAGAGATCTGCCTGTCTCTACCTTCCAAGTGCTGGGATTAAAGGTGTGTGCTCCCACGCCCGACAAGGTCCAATTTTGTTAGAATAGCATTTCTCTTCTAGCAGACTTGAGCATTTCAAGCAATGTCAATCAAAATCCAGAGATTTTTAGTGGGAACTGGCAAGCTGGCATTAGTAATTTCACAGAAATAGAAAGACGATAAAGTTTAAAAAGAGCACAGTTGGGATCTGCCCTGTCTGACTCCAAGGCTCACTAGAAGGAAGGCAACAGAGTCAAGAACCTCAGAACTGCTGCCCACAGGTCAGCCATACAAGTTTGCCAACTGCTTTTTGGCAAAGTTGCACTGGCAACTTAAAGGGGAAACAAACCTTTCAACAGAGCAAGAGCAGCCATGCAGGCACCTCTGAAGAACAAAGGAAAGAACACCGACTCATATGTCACCTAACGCAAAAATTAATTCAAAATGTACCACTGAACTAGGTAGAAAACCACACAAGCTTTATACAAAAGATGTTTTAAAGACTGGAGGATATGTTCACAACCTTGGGCTAGATAGTTTCTTATGACACAAACAAGCATAATTAGAAAAAGAAAAAAATGGTAAGTTGGCCTACATAAACGTTAAAAAATTCTTTAAAAGATGAAAAGAATAAGCTCAAGTCAGAATAGACAAACACTTCTACATGTACATCACACAGAGAGTCATGTCCAGCATACACAGGAGTCTAGTAACTTCAACTCAACAATCATATGAAAGGATGGTCAACAGGTCAACCATGAAGGAAGCACTTACACGTGCCACTCTCTACAAGGCTAGTTAGAAAACGTGTGGCCATGCCCTGTGTTGGCAAGGATGTGGTGAGCTACTTTCTCACAAGTGCTCCTGGGAAAATAACAGAATGTTGAAAAACACTGCCATCTTAAGCTCCACAGCTGCTCACTGATTCCCAGTGTGGCAGTGGTGAGACCCTTAGGGGTACATCTGGAGGAGAAAATAATGCACTCATACAGTGTAACTTGAACAAAGTATGATGATAAACGTGTGAAAAGTCAACATAAAACCAGGTATTTCATAGGCTAACCAAAGGATTTTCTAAAGACCACATATAAATAAACAGGAGGTAAAATATGGAGCCTGGAAATCCAGCTCCCTGCTTCTGCCCTCACTGCTGGGCTTCAAGAGCCACTGCCATGTCTGGCTTTTTCACATGGGTGTGGGAGAACAAACTCAGTACTTCCTGTCTGCACAGCAGTCTACAGCTATTGTTTCAGCTCTGATTTTTCTCTTTTTATTGAAACTTTTTTTTGTTTTTTTTAATAATTTATTTCTTCAAGTTACATCTCAATCACAATCCCCTCCCTACTCTCCCCTCCAGTCCCACCCTTCCCCCCTCCTTCCCCTCAGCCCCCCCTCTTCTTCCCTTCTTCTTTTGATTTTTTTTTTTTAAGTTTAAGGTATTCTTTTTTCCCCCCAACAGCTCTCCCTTTCAGTCCAAAAAATGGTTCTTTTTCTTATAACTATAAATACAATACAAAACAACAGAAATAAATAGGCCACAATTATAAGAGTTATATGGCTTAGCATACATTCCCAATGTCCAGTCCATATGTATTTGGCACCTGACTTTAACATTCTACTATCTAACCATCTCCATGAGTTTAAAGTTCTATATCTAACTCAGCTTTCATACTAACTTGCCTCATAATTTTAAAAATATCTTCTTAGATCCAGAACACCCTCTTGATTCCTAAACAACTCAAAATTTAACTATGACACTCTAGCAATCTATTCTTCAACCACCTCAGAGACCTGAGAGGGATAAATACATCTGATTATATAGGAAGTGCAGGGCTTGCAGCTTCCAAAACTAAGAAATGACATACCAGTGGCTGCCTGGACAGTTCCCATTTTCTCTCCATACATTACAGCATCAATCTTCAGCGATTTGGCCCCGTTTCTCTGATAGACATTGATTGTAGAGCAGGAATTATGAAGGACTTACCTACCCTGTCTTGGCAGAGCTAGGCTGCCGACTTATCTGCTTCCAAGTTTTGTCCTTTTTGGACAGAAGTCTGTCTACAGTTGAAGCAAGGGGTTTTTCTTGCCAAGAGAAAGGCTTACCACCAATTCAATCATCTCCCACTGGAGATTCTTCGATGCTCATCTTCCACTTGGAGTAGAATAGGGGGTGCTGTCAGGAGCTGATATGTCTCGATATCAAAAAATCTTAAGTTAAGAAAACATCTTTGAGCGGGGCGGTGGTGGCGCACGCCTTTAATCCCAGCACTTGGGAGGTAGAGGCAGGCGGATCTTTGTGAGTTCGAGGCCAGCCTGGTCTACAAAGCGAGTCCAGGACAGCCAGAGATATTCAGAGAAACCCTGTCTCGAAAAACCAAAAAAAAAAAAGAAAAAAGAAAACATCTTTGAATGCCATATTCTGCAGATCTCTTGAGGTTTTTGAAGATGCCCTATCTATCTCTTATATTTAGATAAGCAAATATTGCTTGTCTCTTAGCAACTTGATTTCTGAGTAGCTTAGAAAATAACTGTGATAGACTGTCATAGTAACTAACAAAATGACACGTTTTCATGACTATTAGTTTCCCTTTCTTAATTATCCTAAACAGTTTATGTCGGTTGGTGGCAAGAGGTCAAAACTTGACATTTCATTTTTAAGTATTACTACGAACAATACCTTCAAGAGCCACTGCCATGTCTGGCTTTTTCACATGGGTGTGGGAGAACAAACTCAGTACTTCCTGTCTGCACAGCAGCCTACAGCTATTGTTTCAGCTCTGATTTTTCTCTTTTTATTGAAACTTTTTTTTTTTTTTGAGACAGGGTTTCTCTGTGTAACAGCTCTGGCTGTCCTGGACTCGCTTTGTAGACCAGGCTGGTCTCGAACTCACAATGATCCGCCTGCCTCTGCCTCCTGAGTGCTGGGATTAAAGGCGTGCACTACCACGCCTGGCTTATTGAAACATTTTAAGATTTTAATTGCTGATTTGTAGGTCTTATCTCATTCAAAGGACAACTCAAAGTCCTTTCCTAATCTTATCTAGATAATGGTTACATAGTCCCAAAATAATTGAGTTAGTTTAGTTGAGGATTTACTAGCATGGCCTTTGTTACTCAAGAGTTTAAGTCAATAAGGGATAGTTAATACAAAAATGTGTGTGCATGTGTAGGGACAGGTAAGCATCAAAAGAACTAATGAAGAATTAAAAACATGTAATCTGTAATTAGCCAATTTAATCTTACTGTGGGCCTGTGAGTCAATGAAACTACTACATATGAGGACACAGTCTAGACGGCACAGTGCACAAATGCGGGACGAGGGAGTCAGTGTGGTCCCATAGCCTGTGATTATAACCTTTCAGGAATAAGAATTTGATCAATAAGAAAGTATTGAGTCTTGGAAACCAGTCAGGGTGGAGCCAAATGTGGACAGGGACACTACATAAGCAATGAAGACCTTGACCACAGAATGGAAAAAGAAAAGGAAACCCAAAGGCATATAAAGTGTCACAGCACACCACAGAAGAAACTGAGGAGGAGGAAATATCAGCTCATTAGAATACTGACTTATAAATCAAAAGTATCCAGTTCTTGAACAAGGGGGGCAGGCACTTGCTGACATTGTAAGCATTTGCTATAGGGAAGCTAGATGTCTTGTTTAAAAAGTAGGGGCAGGCAGTAGGGGCGCACACCTTTAATTTCAACTCTTGGGAGGCAGAGGCAGGTGGATCTCTGAGTTCAAGGCCAGCCCAGTCTACAGAGTGAATTCCATGACAGTCAAGGCAGAGAAATCCTGTCTCAAAAAATATAAGCAAACAAACAAAAAATTCTTCTAGAGCCAGGCATGGTGGCACACACCTTTAGTCTCAACACTAGATAGGCAAAGCCAGGTGGATCTCTGTGAGTTAGAGGCCAGCCTAGTCTACAGAGAGTTCCAGGACAACCAGGGCTGTTACACACATAAACCTTGCCTCGAAAAAAAAACAAAACAAAAACATACAAACAAAAATTTTTGAAACATTTCTAGCTCACTAGCATATCCACAGCTTAACAGTCCACACTTCCCATCTGCCCATGAAGAGAGAAAAGATATAGCAGTGAATTCAGAAAACTGAGGAGAGAAAGGGAAATCTCCCAATTTCACCAGCCATAGGCAACCTCTGCTAATAGCCTGGGGTGTGTATCTCTTTTCTGCCTTTTCCCAAGGAATATACAACCACTCTCTTCTGAATGTAACACATAGTATGTGCTTTGAGAAATTTTCTAAGCATAAACATGCTGCTGGGCTTCAAACATCTGGGTAGAGAGCATGGCTAGGCATTGAGCCCAAGACCTTGCACATGCTAGGCAAGTTATATATTCAGCCTGGACCTGCGTATCTTGAGTGAGGCAAACACTCCTCTATCTATGTAAACAAAATAGAAAACAAACCAACTAAATACTAGGCAAAGAAGACCCGGGTAAACAATGCTTTCAAAGTTTGGATAATGTTAAAATTATTGAATCATTGCTAGAATATGTTTGAGAAATCTTTAATCTTCTCATTTCAGCTTTAGAAAAGAAGAGCTAATTTAGCTACTGAAAGCTAAAAGAATAGATACTGATCTATGAGTTCTGGTATTTACACTAAAGCCCCAAATGTTGGTAATATAATATACCATTTTAATGATAAAAGCATATTGAAATAGATTTTGTCACTTGATTTGCAATGTCTGGCTGTCACAAATACAGATGAATATAAAATATGATATAATTTTAAAATTTTAAATTAGGAATTTGTTTTCTAGCCTATAAATACTAAATCTGACAATTTAATGCAGGCAAATTTTAATCACGAGGAATAAAATTTCTAGTCAAACTTATTGGCATAATTACACCTTTAAATCTTTCAGCCAGGCATGGTGGCACATACCTTTTTTTGTTGTTGTTGTTTTTTTTTTTTGTTTTTCGAGACAGGGTTTCTCTGTGTATCCTTGGCTGTCCTGGACTCACTTTGTAGACCAGGCTGGCCTCGAACTCACAAAGATCCGCCTGCCTCTGCCTCCCAAGTGCTGGGATTAAAGGCGTGCGCCACCACCGCCCGGCACACCTTTAAATCTTATTTATAGCCAGGTGTGGTGGTGCATGCCTTTAATCCCAGCACTCAGGAGGCAGAGATAGGAGGATCTCTGTGAGTTCAAGGCCAGCCTGGTCTACAAAGTGAGTCCAGGACGGTCAGAGGTACACAAAGAAACCCTGTCTCGAAAAACCAAAAACCAAAACAAAACAAAAACTTATTTATATCAAATAATTCTAGTTTTAAACAAGGATGCTATTTTGATAATCTTACAGCCTTTCTGAAAATTTGAAACTTTTTAGTTATTTTGAAAATTAGAAAGGATTTTCAAAAAATAAGATACAATACAATAATCCAAGCATACTTGAAGAGGAATAACTATGGAGTTCATATAATCAGCATATTTCTCATATGCCCAAAGAGGGCTAATTTTGGCTTAATGGTCTACAGATAAAGTAATTATGAACTTTCACTCAGTTATTGACACCAGTTCCCTCAAATAAATCTTATAATTTTATATTCCTTATAAATAATCCTTATAAAATAATCTACTTACATACTCAAGGAAGCTTGTCACCACTATCAGAAGGAAAGGTCACTTCATGGGTCAGCAAAATGGCTCACCAGGAAAAGTCAGTAATGGTATTAGGATAATAAAATTATTCATCTCATAAATAGTAAGGGGCTGAGGTTATGTCAGTGGTAAGGAACACTTGCCTCACATCAAGAGGCCCTGGGTTTGATCTATAGCAGAGAGAGGTAGAGACAGAGAAACAGTAGATAAAGTTGTAAAACAGTTGTAATTTTTAAGTCAAACAACCTACAAAATAGAGTATTGAAATCAATATAAATTTTGCATTAATGAAACATTGAGGGGAAACAGAAAACAGAGAAGAATATGTTTTAACCCCTGAAAGGTAATTTTAGGAACAATAATAACCTGCAAGGTAAGATGTGCCTGATAGTGTAATGGTGGCATGACTATTATGGAGTAACCAACTGTTCCCAATTACAAATAACAATAAACAAAAACAAAACTTAATAAGTGGGAAAACATATTTGTAGTGAGGAGGACAGTAGGGAAACAGGAGGGGAAGGGAGGGACCCAGAATACATAATATACAAATATGAAACTGTAAAAAACAAACAAAACTTGAAAGAAAAGTCCTAATCTTTTGGAGAAAGTCTGCTATGAGCAGAAACAAATAAAAGTGACTGTACCCTGTGTGGTACGTGAGACACATCTCAAATTCCACTCTGTGATGGCTATTTGAGCAGATGGACAAAGAGCAGAATGTCACCCCATAAGATTACACATACAGGCAGAAGGTAAACACAGAGAAAAGATATTGAAAGTCAGACAACAAGCATGCGAAGAAATTGACAAGTCCCACACATACAGCAACCTGATCAATGTTGTGCAGCATTGTACGTGCTGCAAAGAGCACAGAGGAGAGTGAAATCTAGAGCAGAGACATGATTAAAAAGAGTAAGGGTGAGGACATTAGAGACACAGTGTCTGAAAACCACTGAATACTGAAGTCTCCTCTGAAAGGAGCAGGCATTTCACCAGAACGTGCACATTATGGCATGGGGGAGGAAGCCTATGGGAAGCAAGAAGGAGACAGGAAGGACCAGTGTCCAGTAGTCACTGTCAGGACCAGCTGTCAGCTTGTCACTTGGCAACGCTCACTGGCATCTTTCTTCCAGCTTACCTCCCACAAAGAAATGCTGGGGTATCTTCCATAAGAGATGTTAACTTTAGTTCTTCTAAAGTACCCTTATTCTAATATTTGAAAAAGGGAACTCACTAGGGAACAAAACACAGCTGACAAATGAGGGACAGTAAGAGGGACAAGAGTCTCTGCTTAAGAGAAAGATGGTTATTGGCAGCCCCTCTTTGGAGCTCTTCTTACCACTTTTGAATCACTTCTGAATTCACTTTACTGCTGTAAAGTAACAGTCAAATATTTTGCCTGTATTTTGTTTTTGAAAAATCAGACCAGCAGCAAGCCCGCAGTAATGGCTACGCTGCAGAAACTGGGAGAGCAGTCACAAGAAAGTTTTGTCTCCATTCAGCTTCTACACAGACAGCACCGTGTGTGCAAGGTAACACGATGACACTCAAACTCCAAGACCTCCAACCAGACTCTTTGCCTTATTTCAATAAAACACATGCCAGCTGCAATACAGATACAATAATAGGCTGATGGAGCACAGGAAAAGGAAAAGAAACATGAGAGCAGTGCTTAAAAAAAAAAACCAAAACAAAACAAAAAAAAACAAGCCATAGGGAAAGGAGAGATGCACACTCCGCTCTTGCAGAGTACCTGAGTTCAGTTCCCAGCACCCACACCAAGTGGCTCACAACTGCCTATATTCCAGCTCCAGAAGAACTGATGACTTCTGGCTTCCCTGGGCACCCATGCAGACACACAGGCACACACATACATGAAAATAAAATTTTAAAAAGCGAGCCAATAATTATAAAACAGTTGGCAATTCAACAGTCACTGGAATTACATGGACTTTAGACAATTCATTAGTCACTGACTACATGCAATGAACATGTATATAATGGAGAAACTTGCAAACATTTCACATAGTTCACTTTTTACAGATGTGGTGCCACCATGAGAAGCAATCACAATTAGACTCTCCAGTCCAATAAGTGTATCCTTGACTACCCTGGACTCATTTTGTAGACCAGGCTGGCCTTGAACTCACAGAGATCCTCCTGCCTCTGCCTCCTGAGTGCTGGGATTAAAGGTGTGCACCACCACGCCCGGCTAAAAGTAGATTATTGTACTCAATAATTTATTACCCATTAATCCGCTTGGGAAAAAAGTCCAAAGTTAAAGCATGCATGTCAACTGACAGTTACCATGGCAACATTTAAAAAGTTGCATTAATTAATTTATTATTTGTGCCTGTGCACACACACATGTGCATGGGCTTCAGAAGTATGGAGTCAGTGTGGACGTCAGTTCTTTCCTTTCACCCTGTAGGTCCCAGGGACTAAACTCAGGCCATCATGCTTGGCAGCAAGTTCCTTCATCCAATGAGCCATTGCCAGCTTTTGAAGTCAGCTCAGACACAGTGGGACACACCCATAACTCAGCGCTTGGGAGATGAAGGCAGAACTGAGTTCAAGGGCTCTACAACAAAACCATCTCTTAAAAACAGAAAGAGTAAGAGCAAGTGTGAATGCTGCTGTATGTTTAACAGTACAAAAGAGGTTGTAACAGTCACATAACCAAACAGGACCATTAAAAGTGCCAAGAGCAGACATTCATGTGGTGTTTTATTTTAGAAAACACAGAGGAAAACAAAGCATTAATAAAAGTTGGGTAGGTTGTAGATATCCACTAACACTCCAAAGTTTGAACAGCAATTCAGTTCCTACTTCCATGAGCATTAGATCAAACAGGAGAACCCAGTGGATGTGCTTAAACTGTGGACTGCCCTGAGGCCAAAAGCCTAGGAAGAAAAGCCAATGTCTCTCACAGAAAGAGTAAGACTTCTAACTCTTCACAGAATGAAGGGCAAGAGTAGGACTTATAGTAGAAGCACTGCACAGAGTCATTTGAGAACAGCATTCTGCCTAAAATGGAAGAAGGAAGGACAAGACTAACCTACCACAGACAGGGGCTGGGAGTGCCATGCAGTGAGGTGGCACACACTATTAGCTTGTGTGCACCCTGATTTCAATCCAAGGTATCAGCATCAATCAGGTACAGCAATAATCCAAACAGCCCCAGGCCTGACGTAAGAAAGAAGGGCTGGGTGGTGGTGAGCAGAAGCAGGCGGATCCCTGAGTTCAAGGTCAGCCTGATCCACAGAATGAGTTCCAGGACAGCCAAGGCTTTGTAGAAAGACCTGCCAGGAGGGAGGGAGGGAGGGAGGGAGGGAGGGATGGAGAGGGGGAGGGGGAGGAGGAGAGAGAGAGAAAGAGTAAGATGAAAGAATGTAAGATTCTTCTGTTTATCTTGGTTATCAGAGATTAAAGGTGGTTGCCACAATGCCCATCCCATAAGATTCCTTATCAGTCAAGGAAGGCATCCCAAAGGAAGCTCTGCTATCTAAGACACCACCCCCCCTGCATCACAGAGAGTTGAGATAATATCTCTCTATGGGCTTACACCTGAGAGCCCCCAGCCTCACCCTCCCATGTATGAAATAATAAGCACATGACAACAAATTAGTTTTTCTCCTAGTATACACTACAGAAACCCCAGGGAACCAAAGTGTAAAAAAAATTTTTTTTTATTATTTTTATTTTTTTTATTATTACTCAGAAAATCGAATGAAGTCACTCAAAAAATAATCACCAATCACCATTTAGAAAACAGCTGAAAAGAAACATTTAGAAAAGGCTTACAGAATAATTCACCCATAGTTAAAGAATTTCTCATGAAAATAGACTGTGGATTAATGATTAAAATTAAGCTTTACATTGAGAACATCTGAAATCCCATTGTTCATTTCTCTACTATAACTGTAAGAGGCAACATATAGAAAGTTTGCAAAAATAAAAGGTTCTTCTGGTGACTATTTAAAATTACTGGATATAACTGTGTCAGATATACCATCTGTGCTCCTTTTCAATAAAGTAGCTAGCACTTGAATTCATGCTACAGTGTAACCTACAGATTCTACTCCAGAAGGAAGTCCACCTTTGCAAGGGCTCTGGCAGCAGTAACAGCGGGAGCTGTCCTCACAGGCACACCCATTTCACAGCAGGGAGAATGAACTGGACAGGCAGCATAGTCAGGTGACAGTGGCAACAGTTTAACCTAATCAAAGACAAAGCATATCCAGCTCTCTCTCGTTCTCAAAGCTGTGGGTCCCACCTGTGTTGTGTACATTCTTTCTAAGCTTCAGATAATTCATCTGTATAATGCAGGTATTGAATACAAGTGGTTCTGAACCCAGAGGGTTCCTAATCCTGACAGACTCTTCTGATCAAACTCTAGCCAGGCCTCTTTGAGCCTTCTTCTCAACTATGCCCATCTCCCTTAACCCCCTCCTGTCGTACGCATGGTCAATTTTAGAGATATTCTCTCTAAACACACACACACACACACACACACACACACACACACACACACACACA
>CAJQZJ010032218.1:415845-434723 GCA_907164525.1 Lophiomys imhausi | reverse complement strand
GAAAGAAAGAAAGAAAGAAAGAAAGAAAGAAAGAAAGAAAGAAAGAAAGAAAGAAAGAAAGAAAGAAAGAAAACCACGTACTAGCTAAAAAGTGCCACAGCCTTCAATAGATAGGACCCTCCACACCAAGTTCAAGTACGGGTTACCTGCCTGAATGACTCATGGTAAGACTAGTGTTCCAGACAAAAAAGATGGCCTCACAATAAAAGAAAAAGAGCCTAATGGAGACTGACCAGGAGCTGACCCCTCATGCTAAGAATCACATGGGTACCTTATTCTCCATTCCAGCTTCTACTTTTCAACCTCTGGTTATTTCCATTCTAATCATGAGAAAGGGTATGATTCTTCAGTGAACAGTTCATATGGAGAAATAGCCAGAAGAGGTCAGTTAAAATTAATCTTAACAATAGGAGGATTTCTGTGAGTTCTAGGCCAGACTGGTCTACATACTGATTCCCTGACTCAAAAAAAAGTAAAAAATTATTGACAAAGTGAAAAATTAAATGATCACAATCACCAAAATGTAGAGAACGTTCAAACACTATATGAAGAAAAAAAAGAACTAATGGACAATATATAATAAAGACTACATAGATGCTCTAAGTAGCTAGAAAGAACACAGGCCTTACCATACTTGCATTTGATGCATGCATATTTTCCAAATTTCCTATATAATAAGCAAACCTTTAAAGAAAATGGAGAAAGGGAGGGAAGAAAGCAAACACAAACACATGCATGCAAACACAATTTCTATCGTGCCAAACATTTTATATATAAAAGATAGATATTTATTAGCATGAACTACTCTATAAAACTGTCCCATGCTAAGCCACAATAACTAAGTCAAATATGAAAATACTTAATTCACGTCCTTGCTATTAGTAGGAACCTTTGTCTTAGTCAATAAACACTTATTACACAGCTACCATGCACTGGATCCACTGTCTGCAGACATTTCAACAGTAGTAATAAAGATAGTCACCTGGAGAGAAGGCTCAGTGGTTAAGATTGAGCACTGTTGGTGCATAGAACCTGAGTTTGCTTTCTAGTGCCCATGGTGGGTGGACCACAACCACCTGTAACCCCAGGCCCAAGAGACTTTGACAACTGTGGCCTCTGGCACCCGTACTCCTGTTTATGCACACACATGAATGTGCATACACAAAATTGAAAATAATACATCATTTTTAAAGGTATAACTAGTAAAGTTCTTCCTCACAGAGCTGGACACAGTAGGCTAAGGGCCACAAAGCCACATCTCCCCTTCACTACCCATCAGAAATCCTTTCAGAAAGTCACTACCTCCAATTGCATACCATAGCAGACAGTGTTATTATGAAAAGTATTTGCCGTTACTCGTTTCTCAGATGCTACCAACATACTCCTACAGAAGTTAAATTCTTGTCTGTGGGACGCATGTGCAACCATGTGATTTGCCTTCAGCTCAGGAAGTGTGAGTAGAAAGGCACAAGAATCATGGAGAGCCAATGAGGTCTTGTCATGGCTCTTTTCCCTCTGGAGTGGTGACTACAGAAGGCACTGGCACAAGAAATAAGCTTTTGCTGTAAGCCGGAGATTGGAGGGTGGGTGCTGCAACAGCTGACTCAGAACAATGTGTGGAAGGCAGATGGTGATACTTAAGCCCCCATGCATTGGGGTCACAAACTTTGGTTTGTCTGTTCTCCAAAAGTCTGGGAAGGTCCCTGTGCTGAACTTGGGCATTTGGAATCTTCAGTCAAGCCATAAGCATAAATGAAACTCAAAGAAAATCCTGGACACCTGGCACCAAGGGAAACCCTCTATAGTACAGAAGCTGCCCAAGAGGGAGACTGTTATCTCCCTTTCCCAAGCTGTGACAACACTGCACAAAACAACCTCAGGACGAAACGGCTCATACTGAATCGCTTTGGGGATGCTTACTGCACAACTGAGATGAATTTCACATAAACAATAACAAAAAATTAAAATATCAGAATTGACTTGGGACTCATGCGAGACTCAACTACTACTTGGTGGTGCAGCAGTCTTGTGCACGAGTAAAGGATGTGCTGCTGCACAGAAGTCTCGGCACGGTCAAAAGTAATAAAGGACCAAAAGCACACATATGTGCAAACAATGTCCATGCAGCCAAGGGTAGCATGTTTTGACACACAAAGAACAAACCACCATGTATCTACATCAGAGAGCTACGCAGATGCACTGGAGTTCAGGAAGCACTCTAAAAGTAGTAAAGATAACGTGATATATTGTCATAAGCTTCCTAATTATAGGATAAAACTCTAGGCTGTAATTCAGAAGTAAAGAATGCATAATCTTGGGCAGGAAATACTTAAAATTATTATTATGCCATATTTGTGCTTGTCCCTTTGGGTTAAAAAAATGTCAGGAACCATATTACTAATAGATTTATAAAACAAAGCATTGACAGGAGCCAAATTAAAATAATTTCTCTAGGGGCTAGATAAATGGCTCAGTGGTTAAGAGCACTGGCTGCTATTCCAGAGGACCTGGATCAATTCCCAGCACCCACATGGCAGCTCATAACTGTCTGTAACTCCTGTTCCAAAGGATCCAACACCCTCACACAGACATATATGCAGGCAAAACATCAATGCACATAAAATACAAACAAATAAATTTAAAAAATAATTTCTCTCTTATATCCTTAGAATAAGGCCTTTATTTATTTTTTTGGTTTTTCGAAGAATAAGGCCTTTAAGTGTAACCAAAATAACTTGTGAACTTCTGTGAACCAGAAAAACTTTCTGAAAGCAGAACTCTACTCTGACACTCAAGATGGAGAAGCTAGCCTGAAGATGTGACTCTGTGGTGCAGCACTAGCTCAGCATGTGCAGGCCTGGACACAAATGCTGAACTGCTCATTAAAGTAGGGACAGTCCCCAAAGGTGACCTGTGAGGTACTGGGGCTTCACAGGCCGGTATGCATGAGGGGGCTCAAATACCAGAATAGAATAGCTAACAAAGTAAACAATGTGATAATGCAAAGAATGGACATGACCACAGGTGGATGACTAGTCATCTTTGTGATCTGGGAGTCCAGGAAGAGCTGGGAAGACACTAGGAGTAGTTTCTGGAATGTTCCAGAGAAGGTTCAGCTGATGCAAAGACCCCAAGAAACCAAGGCCATTTGGCTGACACAAGCAAAGAAGACAGAAGAAATGAAGCCAGAGAAGCTAGACAAATACAGTCTTCAGAACACAGTCTATCTGGAGTGTAACAAAAACATCTGAAAGGTTTTAAAGAGGGAATACCACCATCATTTACAGTGAAGAAGCTGCCGTGTTAGACACTCTATCGGCAAGAGGAGCTGGAGAAATCTTCAAGGAAACCACAGCAGACAGTTATCACATAGACAGTGGTGCCTGGGACTGATGTTTTAGAAAGGTGAGCTTCAGTAGAAAGTTTCAAGACTGCATGGTGGCAATGATACAATGTAGGTGGCAGAGAGAGAAAAAAAAAACAGCTATGAAGGCAAAGCACAGTAGCATATGCCTGCAATCACAATATTGAGAGAATGAGGCAAGACAACCAGGAGGTCAAGACCATCTTCAGGTACACAGTGAGTAAGAGGCCGGCATGGAATAGATAAAAACATCTCAAAAACCAACCAAACAAACAACCCAAAAAACAAAAGCTATAGTCACAATGGTACAAGCGGGAGGGTGGTGACCATCTCCTATGATGTAAAGGGCTGGGTACAGATTAGGGAAGCCATCACATCAAGCTTTGCAGCTAGAACTGCCCCTTGTTAGCAGCCCAAGAGCTGCAGAGACAGGCACACACTTGCTCACTCTCCCTCCTGTCCTTCTCCCCACGGCTTTCTCGGGATTCCCAGTGCTCCTCAGAACAGAGTGAGCTAACAAACTATTTCCTCCTTCACCAGAATCTGCCTGTTTACAAAGCTTGATAGAAATAAACACTGAAGACATGTAAGCTGTACTTATAATAAACTCACTCATTTACATTAACAAACCTTGTAAATGTCTTAAAGATTTTTATTAGGAAAAAAATGAAGCCATTAGAGTGTAGTAGAAAAAGTACTGGTTAATATCTAGAAATCATGGAGAGAAAGAATATTCTCCGTTAGCACCAAGGTAAGAGTCATAAACATGGAGAATAATGGAGGTCGGTGGGTAGGGGTATATAAATACATTTACTAACATATTTAAAGAAGTAAGGTTTTTGTTGCTGTTCTGAAATGGAGCCTCATTATGTAACCCTACCTGATCTCAAAATCAGAAGCTCATGTAAACCTCCTGCATCAGCCTCCCAAATAGCTGTGGAAACAAGCACATGGCATCACTGTGATTCACAAGTTTTTTTTTTTTTTTTTTTTTTTTTTTGGTTTTTCGAGACAGGGTTTCTCTGTGTATCCTTGGCTGTCCTGGACTCACTTTGTAGACCAGGCTGGCCTCGAACTCACAAAGATCCGCCTGCCTCTGCCTCCCAAGTGCTGGGATTAAAGGCATGCGCCACCACCGCCCGGCTTGTGATTCACAAGTTTTAAAAACATAAAAATTTTTGAATAAATATTTGAAGTATGCAACATAAGAATATTTTTAAGAATAAGAAGCTCATAAGTGCCGGGTGTGGTGGCTCACACCTTTAATCCTAGCACTTGGGAAGCAGAGGCAGGAGGATCTCTTGTGAGTTCAAGGCCAACCTGGTCTGCACAGTGAGTCCAGGACAGCCAGGGCTACACAGAGAAACACTATCTCAAAAAGAAAATAATAATAATAATTAAAGATTAACTACTTCAAAATATATATATATGTGTATATATATGCATATATATATGTAACACAGGAGTTGGGGAGAAGTTTCAAAATTACAAATGATATGGAAGTATATTATACAAAAAAATTAGGCTTTAACACTCAGAGTCAGGGTAGGAAATATCAACAGAGAGACTGCACCAAGCAATCTCAGAAGATGGACACTGGGAGGGTAATGGTGCTGCCCGTGCTGACACTCTTCGGCATCTTCCTTCAATAAGCACAATTTGCTTTAATAGTAAAAACCTCATTTTCTAACATAAAACACACTGAATGAAAATTAACCCAAAAGGTTACAGAAAGTAACTCCAAGAAATAATGTGTGTTGGGGAATCATTTCCTCTCTTTTAGAACAGACACACTGCTGTCTTTTCAACATTGCATATTTAGCTCTTCTAACTTAAAAGAGGCACAGAACCTTTTGAGGTTCAACGGTTTCCAAATCTAATAATTTATTTAGATGGTCCTCCACTGTGAGGACCATCACCACCTGCTTACTGTCAAGAGCTATTCCTTCTTTTTGGATTCCAGAACCAGTTTTCTCTATTATCCCATTGCCTTTAGGGAAAACAAAGAGATTCTTTCCCCAGCACACACAGCATCCCTTTCGCATCATCATGTACCCTAGTTATCTTCAACACCAGCCAAGGGCTTCTTAAAATCTGGTGCCCACAGCAAAAGTACTAATATTAATAGAGAACTTGCCAGAAATGCAAATTCTTGGGTCCTATCACAGGTCCAGTGGATGCCTACTGCTGTCAAGACCTGTTTAATCTACAGGCTTTGCTTGGGTCTTTCCAAACCAGAAAGTTTCCTAAAGAAGCAAATCACATTTTACAGTCTTTCCTCAAAATTCCAACAGTAACACATTAAGTCATTCAAAGACCACAGAATCCTTAACAGCTGGAAAACTTCTGAAACAAGAACAGATGCACAGTGAAGGAACACCATACCTTAGTGATGTCGGAAAATTAGAACCAGTACATCCTAGAGACATGGTTTCACTCCTTCAGCAGCCTCAGAGGTGTTCAAACACTTCCTTGAGACACTGGCTACAAACCATGTAATTACACGATCATAGGCAGAGCTACATAACCAAACATTCAACTAACCAGATTCCTGACTAATAACAAGGCAGCAGCTCTATCCAGAAAGAAGTACAACAATCAGGTGTGCAAAAACACTTCAGAAATATTTTCATCTTTCATAAGTGACCCCCCTAAGGTCTAGATCTGCTGATGTTTGATGTGCCCATTAATAGTATTTTTTAATAAATAAATTTATTTGTTGCTTCAGGTTACATCTCCATCATATTGTCCTCTTTCCCCCCTTCCCAGCCCCGCCCTCCCACCCTCTACACCCATCCCTTCCATCCCACTCCTCTGGTGTGGAGTGTCCCTACATGACAGTCCCTCACCCCAGTTCAGAAGTCAGATGAGGGCCAAGAGCCTCCTCATACACTGGGGGCCTACAAGGCAGTACCACCAGTTTATATAGTAAGTTATCATGGAACTAAAGTACAGCCATGATAAACATGAAACAAAGTTTATTTGCTGTCCAACACCAATGATGCCAATTGCAAATATGTCATATTTGTTTGCTAAAAGGATAAAGGAGTCAGGCACCAAGCTAGCACTGGTGACAAGCAACTGAGAGGCCTTTGCTGCACTCAAGATGCCTGCAGCCCACTTGCAGATACGCAGAGATGCATTAGTTACTGATGTGCGCTGTGACCTGACACCAGTAACTTGGGGAAGAAAAAGTCTGGCTCAGTTTCAGTGAGAGTTTAGTTTGCCATGACAGAGAAGCATGGTGGCGGCGGAAGCTCTCAGCATGGCTTTTCACTTGTGGCAGATCAGCATCCCGGTCCCTGGGGCAGCCAAAATCTTCAGAGGCCCACCTCTTCTGGCATATTGCTGTAAGTCTTACCCACCTCCTAGAGGGCTCCAAAGTTTTCACACTAGTGCCACAACCTCCCAACCAGGCATTACATTATGAGCCAGGGGCATTTCAGACTTAAATGCTAGCAAGGGAGCAGACAGAGATGGGCCACAGCAGACGCTAATACACAGTTTCTCTAAAACACATGGCAGAGAGAAAAGTTAAGGCTTTGAATGATTTGGCCACTTTTGAGGCAACCAACTCCCCTGTCCACACTCCATCCACAAACTCCAATCTAGCACCGTGGTTTTTCTTTTGTTTGTTCTATATGATTATAATATGCTAAACCTGGTGGTGCACACACATCCTTAGTCCCAGCACTCAGGAGGCAGATAGATCTCCATGATTTCAAGGCCAGCCAGGGCTACATAGTAAAATCCTGGCTCCAAGAAAAATAAAATGAAATAAATAATAGAATATATGACATGATATCTTTGCAATGAATTTGGGGTTTAGGGTTGGTATTTTTCCCTAGGTGGTGCTGGTAAATGAACACAGGGCCTTCCTTATACATATAGTGAACTGATAACTTCAGTCAAGTAGAATATTCATCTTCTCATAGTTACCACACATGCTCTTGCCTCTGTGTGTGTTAGGAGCTTCCAAAACCCACTTTGCCATATTCCTATACATAATATTTTTAAACTACAGGTACCATGCTATATCTAATCTGTATATTTACCTAGATAAGTACACCCTTCATAAATACCCATCTTTAGACCTCTCTCACCCCACAAATATTGGGAGGAAGAGCTATCTACTACCCTGTGGACCTTGGTATAATGCATGGAGCTCAAGATCACTGCAAAGCTCTGAGTGTTCCATATTCTATAGGGAGCCTAGGGCTCCCAATACAGTGCTGTTTTAAACCCAGCACAAAAGATTCAGAATAGCAAGTCATGGGGTCAGTCAGCACAGAAAAATCTCTGGAGAGAAAAGTCCTTCACACAGAGCGTTAACTGTAGAGGAAAAGGGCTCTACTGTCCTTTTTGGAAACTAACAGTGTTTCCCTCTTGAAACATGCCTAGACTGTTTCAGTCTCTAAGCCGATGCACTGCATGGACATTGGACACATAGGGTGGAGGGTTAAAACAGCGCTCTTGTCTAGAGACAGTTTCCCAGTTTATGTATTTAAGGTCTACAATATGGTATTTTGATATCATAGGAATATTTTGGTATTCCTCAGCCTCAGATCAGACAGATCTCTTGACCATGCCTGGCTCACTGCTAAAGTCTTAGCTTATTTTTCACAACACAATCCCATCATGACATCAGTGTGACACCATAGCCATGTTACCCCTAGAGAGGCTTATGATTTTTTTTTTCTGAGACAGGGTTTCTCTGTGTATCCTTGGCTGTCCTGGACTCACTTTGTAGACCAGGCTGGCCTTGAACTCAGAGATCCACCTGCCCCTGCCACCTGAGTACTGGGATTATAGGCATGTGCCACCACGCCCAGTAAGGCTGATAATTTTTAATTTAATAACCCAAATCCAAGAAATCCAATTATGACGTTGCTGTAGTCTGAGTACACAATGTCATCCAAAGGCCCTGGTTGTTAAATGAACCAAACAGGGATGAAAAGGCACTGTGAACCTTTCAGAGGTGGGACTTTAGGTAAGATCCTTCCACGATTAGGACCACGCCCTTGAAGGGTACTATGTGACTTTGGTGTGTGTTTGCGGGGATGGTCCCTCCACACCCAACACAGATTTGAGCATCTCTCCACTGGGCTTCCCACTGTGATACTCTCTCTCATCACCTACCCAAACCAACAAGATTCAATCTTAGACTTGACCCCCCCAAAACTCATTTTGCTATGCTAACATAAAGCTATTCACTAATATTGTAACTTGCTCCTGCTCATTTTCTGTTTTTTTTTTTTTCATGTGTTACGTGTATGGAATACATGAACATATGCAAATACGTATAGAGGCCAAGAAAGGCTGCTGTTGGATGTCTTCCTCATGACGCTCCACTCTTATTGACTGAGGTAGGGTCTCTCCTTCAACTCAGAGATGGCAGTTTCTAGTCTAGTCAGGCTGATGCCTCCTGAACACAAATGGGCTGTTGTCCTGGTCTGCTTTCTATTGCTGGATTCAAACACTGACTACAGCAACCTGAAAAGGAAAGGACTTATTTGATTTGCAGGTTGTAGCCCACCATTGTGGGAAGCCAAAGAAGGACCTCAAGGCAGGAACTGAAGCAGAGACTTTGGAGGAGTGCTGATAACTGGTTTGCTCCCTGTTTTACTGTTTTTATATAGCACTGGCTGATAGGCCTAAGGAATGACAACACCCACAGTGAGCTGTGCCCTCCCATATCAATTAGCAATTAAGAAAAATATCCCAGACAGGCAAATCTGACACACAGGTAATTCCTCCATTAGAAGACCTTCTTCCCACATGTGTCTAGGACTGTGTCAGGTTGACAAAAAGAAGCAGTACAACCACCAAGCCGGCCAGATTTCATATGAGATCTAGAGACCCACACTTATGCTGGTACACCACAGGCTTTATCCACTGGGCTCTCCCCAGCCCGGTTCTGCTAGTTTTCTTAAAGATCTATCTTTCTTGAAATTGTTTCTAACTGGTGATAAATAAAAACAATGTTTTGAAACACCTTTTTAAAAGTCTATCTTTCTAATACCACCTCCCCTTCAACCTTTTCTCTCCTTTCTGGTTGGTAACAAACCCTTAGAAAAGTTCAAATGGGATAAAAGCTTGACCCAAATACTTAAAGTCTGGAGAAAATTGTGAAAATGTGTTTCATTCCAAAGGGTCACAGAAAAGGAGAGGTCCTCTTATAAGCCATGCACTTAGACACTCTTGGGGGGCAAGAGGGGGAGGATTCCAATTAGTAAAACAGACCAGAAGCACCGGAACATAAGCCTTGGTTGGCCCTTTATAGCCAGCTAGCTCCTCATCCTCTTGTCCTTGGCCCCTATTTCTCAGCCAACCACCACCCAGCTGGTGACCTTGCCTTGAGTAGCTCAACTCAACCTCTCCTCAAACCTCTCAGCACAGCACTACAATGTGGTACGGTGTAGGCTTTGCATGTGGAAGTGCCACATGCATTACCAGAGAGCTGCATTAGGCAATGTTTGTAAGAAAAAACACACACCCTAGTATTAACAGGGCAGACACCCTAGGTCCAAAGGCCGTATGTGCTGCTCAGCAGCTGTGGCAATGGATGTGAGCTACTGTGTTGTACCATGAATATAAAATGAAAGTAACCGTATCTACTCTGCCATTTGGGGGAAGATTATCCACAGAATTACCGAGAATGCTACCTAGACATGACAAATAGTAAATAATAGTTGTCATTATCATACTTAAAATACATTACAGACTTTAATGGTTTGGGGAGCTAACTGACAAAGCTAATATAAAACGTGTTCAAGTTTGAAAGACGGTTTACCAATAACCAAGATGCCTTGCCTAAGCAAGAAACTATTATGTACTGAAAAGAACACCTGGGTTGCAAATCTAGTAACTCCTGAACAGTAATGAAAAGAGTCATCAGGCCTTCTGTTTTCATATACTGGTGACACCAAAAGGCTTACCTTAGAAAATGTGTTAAAAACCAAAACAAATCAGACACACACCAGCACTTAAAACATTAGCCACAAGGGGATGGCATTATTCGTTCTGTCTCGTAATGCAGCTGGAAACACCGGTGCACTTGGAGAATGAGAAAGTAGCAGTGAGCACTGGAAAAAAGCAATGTGTGCTTGCAGTCTGCTTCGGGGTCTCTAGGAGTCCCTGGGGAACCATTCTACATTTTTAGTACTTTGTACTAAGAGTAGATATTAAAACTCTCACAGCTTGCTTTCTTTTCCCACCTCTTCTGGGGTTACAAGACAAGAAAAAAAAAAGTATTTCATTGAGCTGAAAATGATTTCCTAAAAAGGCCCAAAATAAGGTTTAATAAGTTATTTTAGGAAAATCAGTACTAAGGTAAAGTAGGAGTTCATGTTAAATTTCTGCCCTTTGTTGTATAATGATGTAGTACACATAAAACTTACCATTCTAGCTACAGTACACAGTGACATTTACTATATCCCTAATGATGTGCAACATCACTTCCAGAACCTGGAAAGAAGCCCCCAACACAGTGCTGCTGTGAACGTTCCCTTTCATGTGAACACCTGTTTCCTGTTCTGTTGGCTGTGTGCATAGGAATGGATTCACAGGTCCATATTTAACTCCTGACAAGCAAGTGTTTGCTTTCAAGAGCAGCACAACACTCACACTCCCACCAACAATCTATGAGGACATCCTCGCCAACAGTTGGCACCTTCATTTTTGTTGTTTAAACAATAGCCATCCTAGTATGAAAGGGAATCTTGTTTTCATTATATTGAGCACCTTTTCATGAGTTTGTTGACCATTTATTTGTTCACTTTCTTTGGAAAAGTGGTTATTCATACCTTTCCCCACTTTTTAATTGAGTTATCTTTTTACTGTTGTAAGCACTATGTACAGTTGTTTTCTGTGAGTAAATGGAACACTTTAAGCCTATCATGCATCTGGTCCTCTTCTTTCTTCCAAGCTTAAAAGAAATAGAGATTCTTCCAGGTAATGAACAACTGAAGAGGTGTGTAAGGTCTGACAATCTATTTGCAAGTAAAAAAATACATAATACTTCCCATTGTTGTTTTAAAGTCCACACTTCAGGCATAAATTACAGTGATGGTAAGATTGTCTTTGTTTGTTTGTTTGTTTGAGACAAGGTTTCTCTGTGTACCAAGCCTTGACTGTCCTGGACTCAGTTTGTAGACCAGGCTGTATCACAGATCCACTTGCCTCTGCCTCCTCAGTGTTGGGATTAAAGGTGTGCGCCACCATGACCAGCTAGATTGTCATTTCTTATTCAGTGCTTACTATATACTGTGGATCTGTGCTAACTGCTTGACCACCTTTACAACAATCTCACATGACAAGAATGACAGAGACACAATACAGCTAAACATGTTAGGGCTGCAAAGGAGCTGCACAGTCTTCTCACCATCTCTCAAGCTTGAAATGGTAACATACTTTGCCCCATTACTTAAAATTAGGTCAGTTTTGGAAAATACCAATAGCTATATTGCTGGCATATCATTTTTAGGTGTCAACATCCCTGTCTGCACAAATCTTTTAAGTAAACTGTTGGCTTTTGTTTCTCTTTCTTCTCTGTCTCACACACACACACAGAGACAGACAGACAGACAGACAGAGACAGACAGAGACAGAGAGAGAGAGAGACACACACAAATACACACCAAACAGATGAGTGGGTCATCCTGATTCACACCTTTTCTAACATGTCTGAAGCAGACAAAAGACTATTCAGGACAGAGTAACTCACAGTACCACCAAGCACACCCCATCTATATCCAAACAACAATCTTAAAAGATTCTAGGTACCAGCCATGTCAGAGACCGAGGGCCCATCTAACAAAACCCCCAAATTTACAATTACATATCAGTAATGGCTTTGAAAACAGAATCTAGAAGAAAGTCTACTTCTTAAAAAGAAATCTAAAAGATAATACATTACATGATAAAACCAATAGGAAATTAGTTCCATGAAGCTAGAATTTAGTTTCATTTTCTGAGCAGTATTTACAGGCATGTGTGTCAGAGACACCTAACTCTATCACAAGTGCTACAAGACTCAGGATGTGAAGGAACTCCTCACCATCCCTGGAGCTATGACTTCTAAACATTTTATGTTCCTTCTAGAACTAAGAGTTCAGCTAAAGTCCTGAAACATATTTACACTTACAAAAAGTACATTTATACCAAGTCTTATTGTAACCGAAAAATGTTATTAATAACATTTTTTAATAACTAATAACTAACACTTAAACGACTCTCCCCTTAACCTTTTTGATAGGATACTAAGGCCATAGGACTTTGAAGGCAAACTTCTCAGCCTTCTATCTGCAGGCACACTTCAAACTTCTTTCAGCTGCTTCACACCTTTTTTTCTCCTTCTCCTTCTCCTTCTCCTTCTCCTTCTCCTCTCCTCTCCTCTTCTCTCTCTCTCTCTCTCTCTCTCTCTCTCTCTCTCTCTCTCTCTCTCAGGCTTAAATAGGGCATGGTTCTCGAGGTCTTTCGAGGGGTCTGGCCCTTTCTCATGCTCTTTGGCAGCTCCCTAGCCTCTCACTGTTTCTGGGGCTTTCCAGCCATGCCCCTCAGTCAGGTCACAGCTATCCAACTGAGCTCTGCCCACTCTGAGCGCTATCATTGTTTGACAACCCAGCAACTCATCTAGAACCAAAGCCAACCCAAAAATTCTTTCCAATTTCCCAGGCTTTGAAAAGGTCCATATGTTACCGAGTACCAGGCTGATCTGATTGTCCCCATATATTCACTAAAGAAATCTAACTCCGATTACATCTTATTTCATGGTATTATATTATATTATAATTTAGGTAAATAATTTAAGTAAATAATTGTGCTTTATTTTTTATGAGTTAGCTGCCCAATAGTCCACTTATAAAGTCTATTATAAATGAGGGTTCTGGTTCCTCACCTGTAACATAAGGACCCTAGCCTCTGCCTCTCAGAATGATGGGAGCATGTTCCTGAGGAGTGAGGGTCAATAACACTAGAAGTCTTTCTAAAGCTCCCTCCGTAGAAGCAGAGCCCTCCAATCTTTACCTAAGGTAACTTACCTGATGGACACAGTAGAATAAAACCCAGAATCTAGAAGTCTGCATAAGAAGTATCTCTCAGTCTCTGGGTGTGGTGGTGCATGCCTTTAATTTCAGCACTGGTGAGGCAGAGGCAAGCAGATATCTGAGTTTAAGGCCATCCTGGTCTACAGAGAGTTCCAGAACAGCCAGACAAGACTACATAGAGAGACTTTGTCTCAAAAAATAAAAACAAACAAACAAAATGTCTCTTGGGGATGAAGAGATGTCTGAGTGGTTAAGAGCACTTGCTGCTCTTCCATAGGACCAATGGAAGAGTTCCCAGCGCTCATGTCAGGCAACTCACAACTGCCTGTTACTCCAGCTCCAGGGGAGCCAACACCTCTGGCCGCCACAGGCAACAGCACTCACATGCACACATACAAATAATTTAAAATAATAAAAATAAGTCTATTTTTAAAAGGAAAAGCGGAATGTCTCCCCCAGGCTGGCGTGCTCAAGCCTTTGTCCCCAGCTGTTGTTATAGAAGACACTGGAAATGTAAAAGAGGTGGGTCACTTGAAGGACATCTTGTCATTGGTTAGTCTCTCTCCTGTCAGATATCTATCTGCTCTGGGGTGAGTTGTTCTGCTTCACATGTTCCCACATATTAGCTTTGCCTCACACAGCCTGTAGCCATGGACTGAAACCTCCAAAACCATGAGCAAAAATAAACCTTATTTCCTCTTAAACAGTTTAATCTTAGGTGACTAGGAAGAGAAGAACAGTTGCTAGGCTGGGAGTGGTGGCGCAAGCCTTTAATCCCAGCACTAAGGAGGCAGAGGCAGGTGGATCTCTGTGAGTTCAAGGCCAGCCTAGACTACAAAGTGAGTCCAGGGCAGCCAGGGTTACACAGAGAAACCCTGTCTCGAAAAAAACCTTAAAGAAAAAAAAAAAACAGTTGCTAGAATCAGTTTATTTTCTAAACTTAACCTAACTAGAAACACACACACAGAGTGTAGAGCTGAAGAGCAGTCTCAGATGTAACAGTAAATTTTTATTTATCAATACTTAATAATTACCTAACAATTGTCTATAAAATTCCTAAATCCTAAACCTAAACCCTAACTCTGAAACTTAACACCTAAAACTTCTTAGTACCTATACTACAAGCATTTAACATTGACCTAAGGTTTCTCAAAAGGATATTTTTCTCTGAGCGTGGGTCCATATGGGCTGGTCTTCATACAATTTTTCAGTCTTAAAGTCTCTGAATTTCATTCATCAGATCCTAAGACAATTTTTCAAGCAGGAACCGCCTTTGCCCAAAGTCCTGGAGCTCTGAGAAAAGACAATTCCGCATCTAAGTGCTCCAGAATCTCGGGGAGAATCCATCTCCTCTCCAGACCTGAAAAGGGTCAACATCAGAGGGTGAAGCTTTCTGATGAGATTGATGCGAGTTCTCTGCCAGACCAGGAGGAGGTGAAACAGAAAGAGGAGCCAACCTCTGTCTACGTACATCTTGACTTAAATATCTTCAGCAGTGGCTTTTGAGCTCTTTTCAAGTTATGCCCTTGGGCTCAGTCTTTTTTCAAAAGCTTTTTGCAGAGGGGTGTGAATTTACAGGCAGTCCGAAGATGTGGGCAGGTGCTTCAGGGCATGTCCCCGCCCCCAAATATGATCAAAGAGGTCATCAGTCATTGGCGATTTCCCAAGAACATGTCACTTCGAAAGTCTTTTAAAGTCCAGGCTTTTGCTATCCCTATGCTATTATATACTAACACTAAACCTACCACACTCAGAGATTAAAAGCACTTGCAATTCCCATCATGTCACCTGACATCCACCAATGAGAGGCTCACAGCTGTTTATAGGCCTATTTTCAGGGGATCTAATGCCCTCCCCTAGCCTCTGTGGGCAATAGATACATGTTGCACAAATACAGACAAGAAGGTACACACATATATACATAAGTAAGAATATTTTTTACAAAACTATAGAAGTTCATTACTTTGTAAGCTAATTAAAAGTATAATTAAAAAATGAGTTTAAACACATATTTTCAACCCTGGTGGACAATAATTCCCTCAGAATATATTGATTAAACAAAAAATTGATTACTAAACAAATCTCAGTACCAGGTATGGGATACCTCCCTAAGGTATATTGATGAGGGAGGTCCCCACAGGCTATTTGCCCTTGCTCTTGGTTGCCTAACAGAATTAGATGGTAGTGCTCTACTGATGGTGGCATAATACACATTCATAGCAGGACAAAGAGAAATCAATTAAGCTGAAAATGACTTGAAAACTTCCTTCCTGCTGATTAGCTTCCATAGGATAGAAAAGTACCACATAGGACCCTGGATGAGAAAATACATTAACATTATCACCACAGCCAACCCGGCATACTACATATAATACTAACCTGCCAGGCAAGATGTGCCCACTGGTGCAAAAGTGGCATGAAAGTTATGAAAGTAACCAACTCCTTTTGGATTGGATTTGAGGCCTGTACCACGGCAAGGAATTTAGGCCTGGTCATGTAACCTGGTCAAAAGATCACAGATCGGAGGTCAAATGCCCTGGGGATGAACCTGCTATTACTATTTTGCTAAATGGCATGCTGTCAAACTGCCTTTTTATTCTTAGGGACTGGAGAGATGGCTCAGCAGTTAAGAGTATTGGCTGCTCTTCCAAAGAACAAAGAATCTAAGCTCAATTCCCAGCACCACATGGTAACTCACAACTGTCTGAAACTCTAGTTCCAGGGGACCCAGCACCTTCTTCTGTCCTCTAAAGGTACCAGGCACACAAACAGTGCACAGACATTCATACAAGCAAAACATCTATACACATAAAGTAAACTAATTTTAAAATAAAATAAATGTTCATGCTTGTAAACATAGATTAGTGCTGCCTTCAACAATGGCCAGAAAATTGTGTCTCTGGTCACAATGCTAACAGCAAGTGTCTATTGAGTGCTCAGCCCTAAATGTGGCATCTGTATAAACTCCCAGCCTCAAGGCTCAGAGAACATCACAGAAAAAAGGACAGAAAGCATGCAAGAGCCATAGGAAAGAGGAAATACAATGAAATACTGTCTTAAGAGCATGAACCCTGAAGTCTCTGCAGCCTTACCTGCATAAGTCAACAAAATCAGTGGTCAACATTCCAGTAGGCAGCACTAACTGGACTCAATAACTGTCCAAGAATAAATGAGATTTTTTTAAAGGTTTTTTTTAATGGCATAGGCTCTTATAGATGTCCTTTATCAGACTGAAGAAGTTCCACCAAGTTTGATGAAGCAAATGGATGCTGAATTTTCTCAAAAAGAATTGTTTGAAAGAGCTGACATAATCCTGTAGCTTTTCTACATTACCATGTGAGTGTGATGCATTGCATTGATTGTTGCATCCTGTAATAACCTCATTTTGATATATACTTGAGTGAATATAAAAGGCTTTCCTGCTGTGATGGAATCACAGGACTGCAAACATAAGCCAGAGACTCCCAGGAATCCTTCAGCAAGAGGTGTCACCAAAAGCTCAGTGTTGGGAGTCACAGCAAAGAGACTTGTAGCTGAGGCAGGTACAGAGGCTTTCTCTTCAACCCTGCTCAGTCCAGTCTAGGTGATGTGTCAGGCAGAGTGGGAAGAGCCAAGGGAAGCGTGCAAGAACCCTGCTAGGATGAGAGGCCTAAGGATACAGCTCATTACAGAGTACCTGCCTCACATGTGCAAACCCTTATTCAATACCCTATGCAGCCAATAACAACAAAAGGGAAGAAAGGCAAAGGGACAAAGGGACATTCTTTTAAAAGTGCAGATATCAGATGAAGTGGACTTCTGAGGAACAGGTGGCAGAGCAAAAAACTACCAGCAATGATTCTTATATTTTTGGTTGTGAGCCTAGCCTTTAACGGCTGAGCCATCTCTCCAGCCCCCAGCAATGATTCTTAATGTGCGACATGTGGATCCCAGGGTTTCCCAAAACTCTTCCAAGAAGGGAAGGCCAAAGTTATTGTGACAATATTACTCAAACATTACTACTTCTCTGTGTCTACATTCTTACAAGGAAAAAAATGCTGATTTTAAGTACTGCCATTTTTACAGTGTAGCAGGCCAAATAGTGCTGTGTGGCTGCTGTCTGTTTTCACTGTATCAGACATTTATTTTTTTTTAAAGCCATGCTCACATGAGAATATTCCTAATGCTCGTGAAATATTTTATTTATTAAATCTTGGCCTTACATATACATTTAATATTCTTACAGCTAAGTTTTTAAAAGCACTTACATACATGGCAAACAGAACTATGATTGAGCAAAAGCAGTCATTTGACTCACCAACTAAACTGGCTGCATGATTGGTCTTTTTCACTGAGTATAATTTTTGGTAGTTTTTTATGTTTGTTTTTGGGTTGTTTTTGTTTTTTGGAGACAGGGTTTCTCTGAGTATATCTGGCTATCCCGGACTCACATTGTAGACTAGGCTGGCCTTCCACTCATAGAGATCCACCTGTGTCTGCCTTCTGAGTGTTGGGATTAAAGGCAATCGCCACTATGCCCAGCCAACTCTTGGTAGTTTTAATAATAGAAAAACCAGTTATTTTGACTTATTTGACTAATGGTTTCTAAAGAATGGAGTGGGCCTGATGTTCAAGAAAGAGGAGTGCTGGGGGCTTATTGGTAAATAACTGCCTTGCTAGCACAAGGACCTGAGTTCAATCCTTAAAAATCCGTGTTTAAAAAAAAAAAAATACTGGGGCTGGAGAGAAGGCTCCTCAGTAAGAACACTTGATGCTCTCATAGAGAGTAGAAGTTCAGCTCCTAGCACCCAGCACAGGAAGCTCACAATTGCCTGTAACGAATTCCAAGGGATAGAAGGCCTCAGTAAGTACCCACTCACATGCACTTACTCAGACTGGGAAGATGCTGCAGAAGGCAGAGCGCTTGTTGCACAAACTGAGTTCAATGCCAGCAACCCAAGGTGGAAAGAGAGAGAAATGACTCCTGCAAGTTCTCCTTGGACTTCCACACACTCTCTGTTGCACACACACAAAACCAAGTTCACATACACAGAGTAATAATGGTTTTTTAATTGTTTTGTTTAGACTTATTTATATGTATGAATGTTTTATTCACATGCATCATGTGTGTACCACATGTATGCTGGTGCCCTTAAACATCTAAAGGTATTGAACCACCTAGAACTGGGGATACAGATGGTTGTGAATCACCCACTGGAGCTAGTGTGGCCTACAAGTTAAAGCCTCAGTCCCAAACGACTGCTCCTACTTCCACACCTACTTCCACACCAGCCTCAGGTCATTTCTGCCAGTGCCAGACACAAGAGGTTCTCACTGCCCAGCAAATCACCACAAAGAGTCATAGCAATCGGACATCCACTCTGTCTCCAAGAGCAGCCCATGGGGACACATGAGGATAGGTATGGCAGTCCATGGGGACACATGAGGATAGGTATGGCAGTCCATGGGGACACATGAGGATAGGTATG
>CAJQZJ010032218.1:402864-413500 GCA_907164525.1 Lophiomys imhausi | reverse complement strand
CACACACACACACACACACACACACACACACACACACACACACACACATAATTTTAAATTGGTCTTATAAAAAAAAAGGAAGAAGATAAAAGTACTTAAAACTAGGGAACTGAAGTTCTAAATCTTTCTGTTCAAGAATTTCCGTGGTCTTTATTAAAAAGCAAAACGAGAGCCAGGCATGGTGGCATATGCCTTTAATCCCAGCACTTGGGAGGCAGAGGCAGGCAGATCTCTGTGTGTTCAAGTTTGAGGCCTGGTCTACAAAGCAAGTCCAGGAACAGCCAGGGCTATTACACAGAGAAACCCTGTCTCGAAAAAAAAAAAAAGCAAACTGCAATAAATGAGTGAATGGTAAACATGTATCACAAAAGCCAACAATATTTTCACCATAGTAACTGAAAACTGGTAATCCTTTATATGTACTTGGGATTACAATCAAGGTACCAAACATAGACTTCAGCTCTCATATAAACTTTGACTGCCAGCATATTACTGCACATCAGGAGGGTTCATACTAACTCAGTGTCTCTAAATTGACTTAGAGGCCTGATGTTGCCCCACTTATGGTTCTACCTTTGGTGCCCACAGTCAACGGGTCCTCAGTCTCCCAGACTGAGCAGTAGCACACTGGGCACCTGCAGAAACCTAGATAACCAGTGGTTTATCTACTGGCAGCACTAGAAGGTGAGACTCTGTATACGCTTCTGGTCTTTCTGCCTTATTCATATTTCCAAAACATTTCTTAAATAAGTATGCATTGCTTTTGTAGTAAGAAAATCATGTTATTTTTTAAATTACCAAATCACAACTATAATATTTCAATTGATGCGATCGAAACAACTATAGATAACACATGACTGTGCTTTAAAATTAACTGAACTGAAAGGAAATGCAGTTACAGTTACTACAGGATTATCCTTCCTCTGACACAGATTGGACAGACAGCCACGGCACCATACAGAACAGATCGTCTTCATAGAGAACAGACTCTATGGACACTCAACTCACAAAACAGCTATTTTTTTTTTTTTTTTTTGGTTTTTCGAGACAGGGTTTCTCTGTGTAGCCCTGGCTGTCCTGGACTCACTTTGTAGACCAGGCTGGCCTCGAACTCGCAAAGATCCGCCTGCCTCTGCCTCCCAAGTGCTGGGATTAAAGGCGTGCGCCACCACCGCCCGGCAAAACAGCTATTTTTTAGGGATCCATTTCTGTACATTAAAAGTTTTTTTTTTTTCACAAAGAAAAGCAAATAATATCTTTGCTTTCAGAAACCTACATCCATAACCTCAATCAATGTTTATGGCATTAAAATTTTGTTTGTTTGTTAGGTTTGGTTTGGTTTTCAAGACAGGGTTTCTCTGTAGCCCTGGCTGTCCTGGACTCACTTTATACACCAGGCTGGCCTTGAACTCGCAAAGATCCACCTGCCTCTGCCTCCCAAGTGCTAGGATTAAAGGCGTGCACCACCACCGCCCTGCCTATTTTGTTTTTTTTTTCCAAACAGGGTTTCTCTGTACATCAGCCCTGGTTATCCTGGACTCACTCTGTAGACCAGGCTGGCCTTGAACTCACAGAGATCTGCCTGCCTCTGCCTCCCCTCCCAAGTGCTGGGATTGAAGGCGTGAGTCACCACACCCAGCATTAAACAATTCTTGATCTTCATCTTACATTGCATTTTTGTGTGGATTTGGGTTTTGGGGGGGGGTGGTTTGAAACTGAGTCTCACTATATGACCCTTGCTAACCTGAAACTCACTATGTAGCCTAGGCTGGCCTCAATCCTCCTGACTTAGCCTCCAGAGTGCTAAGATTATAGCTGTAAACTACCTTAGACTGCTATTTTATTTGATATGGTACAGATGTTCCTGAAATGAAAATGGGGTTTCCAGGCTGGAGAGATGGCTCAGCAGTTAAGAGCACTGACTGCTCTTTCATACGACCTGGGTTCAATTACCAGCACCCACATGGCAGCTCACAACTCTCTGTAACTCCTTTTCTAGGGGATCTGTCACGCAGTCAAAACACCAATGTACCCTTAAATAAGAAAATGGGGTTATCTCCCAATAGATCCATCATAAACTGAAAATATCCAAAGGGGTAAATGCATTCGATGCCCTGAATCTATCAAATGTCACTGCTTAGCAACATAGCACACTGGAGAGTCATCAGCTGTCTGGCCTGGGATGGGGGGCGGTCACTAGAAGCATCTTAGCCCATACTACCCATCACCAGCCCAGGAGACAGGTGGATCACAATTCCGAGGATAGTTTCTACTGAGCGCATATTGTGTTGCACTACCATAGTTAAGACATCCAACTGAATTTACCCTCAGGCAAGATCTTTTGGGTTTCAGATTGTGTGAGAGAAATGTATAAGCTGTTTGAAGTTCTATGAGGAAGAGAATCCCAAAAGAGTAAATTACATTATCCTCACCAGAAAGACAAAGTACAAGGCCTAAACTAACTGAAGTAGAGCTGATTCAGTATTTCTCTTGTTCTCCTCCCAACCACTTACCCAGAAAGGAGGACGAACTGCAAAGATGCAAAGAGCCTTTCACATAGAATCAAGCCATGTGAACTGTCATTCAGCTTCCTACCTCCTGGGGAGTCCAAACCACACCACCACCCTTCACCTGTCTTGCAGCACTTGTTCAGCCATTCTATGCCATACACCAACAACTGGCTGCTGAGGGGCCACCATCTGGTAGGCACTGGTCCAGGACACAAGATAAGTCCAAGAACACTACAATGATGCCTCATGCTCTCGTGCAGTTGGCATCCTAATGTCATCCCCAAGGGTCTTCCTAGCTAAATTCTGTAATAATTAAAAGAATATTAAAGTAACAATTATATTTGAATAAGCACAAAAAGAAGTACTACTTCCCATTGACCACTGCTATCTGCAATGTGCTCTCTTGACTTTAAAGTGACAGTAAGTGGATTTTTATAAAACACTGGCTGCCCTTTGGATAGATGATTCACAGGAATGGTGTGTAATCACATTCACTGCCCTAATTATCAGATGTCACCTATGTACAACACAAGGCCTCATAACAACAAAGTTGCTCAGGAAATCTGTGCTGGAGCCAGGCTTGTAGCTCCAGGACTTTTGAGGCCAGAGGAGATGACAATCACAAGCTCAAACCCAAGCAGGGATAGCCTGTGCGACACTGAGATCCTTTCTCAAAACAAACAAAAAAGGAAAGAACGAAGGAAAAGAAGTTTCCACTGGAAATAATTAACCCTGAATACACAGACACACAAAACAGACACGTGTACACAAAGGAGCTCCAGTGTGCTTCGTTTCAATGGCTTTATTCTTAGTGGTATCTTCCTTAGTGCATGACATTAAAAACTGTGAGTCCATGCATAACATCTATGTCTTACAAATGCATGCATTCAGAAATCAAGACATATAAATAAAAAAAAACTTCAAGAAAGGGCAAGCCAAAAGCTTAGGAAAAGACAATGAGAAGCACTGTCCCACTGTTTTAAAAGGAAGGCATTTAATTTTATCCATTGAGGAGAAAACTTGACTACTTGCTATGACCTTCTTATTTTCACATTCTAATTCAGTTGAATCCAAAATCTGGCCAAATCCTTCAGAGTTCAATTCCTGGTTCTACCACTCAGTAAAGGACAAAATGCACTTAGTACCTCTTCCAGATACCCTCCAGGAAGCCCCATGCTGCACAACTATGAGATAGGGTTTGGTCAGCTGAAAACTAAACCCTAGCTGTCCTACCTTATCAGGAAGATAAACTCAGGTCAGGGAATAAAGGCCAGGATGGCTTCATCAACATACTGTCTGGACAGTAGGTTAGTAAGACAAGTTACTTATCATTAACTCTACCAGGAAAATGTTGAAAGATGATAAATTCAAAAACGTTAATTTGTTTCAAACTTTGTTCATCAATAACACTTTAATGTCAACCCATTATCACATTTAGTAACGCAAGATTGGTCCTGCATTTTTTAAAGGCTCTCCAAGTGGACCAGTAACATTTTGCAGGGAGGCCTTGGCAGTGTTGAAGCGAACTTCTACATCCGCTTCAAATCTCTGAAGTGGCCAGCATGGAAAGGTCTGGATAGACTTCCGGTTGTCTCCCTCATCACACTTCTAGAATCTTGTGTTCCCAAAGCAAGTCCACACAAGTAAAACTGTGTTTTCCACTTTTACTATCCTTCTCTATTGCTCTAATCCTGTTTTTCACACAGGGCACTTTAGGAAACTCTCTGCAAACTAAAAGATGAGGGATGACTGCCAGGCTTACCTGGAGCCAGCTTACATGAACAACTAACTCTTCAAAGGAAAGTTCAAATAATGCCCCCTGGCCAATCTGATTACCACAAGCATTATTGCTTATCAGGAAACTCTAAGTGCCTAAACAGAAATAAGGAATGCAAAAATACTCATAAAATGTGTACACAAAACAGGCCAAGAGTTTTGGGCTCTTGGTAAAAGTGCCCCACGTTACTTGCTGACTAAACTACCTAACTTCTGTCTCAAAGGCAAATTCAGAGTGTATGACAGCTCAATGAGGTAGTGCATACACATACTGCAAAAGGGCTTATTGTCAGCTGCTGCCGTCATGGGTGAACGGATGTTCTGACTTCAAGCCCACGGCTAAGCAAGCTTATACTAACAAGCCCCTCTTCCATAAGAAAAACTGTCTTTCATACTGGCTAAGTCATTCCAAAGAAGAGAAGGGGTGGGACTGGCAAACTGAGATGAATGTGAACTGCTCTAACTTTTCTAGACAGCAAGCTGGAAAGACACATTGCTGACCTTTAAACTTTATGTGCCCATTCACAGTGCTGCCTCAGTCTTGGGCAGAGAAGCCTCTTTTTGCAGTGAGTCACAGCAGCACAGACTCAAAACTGATCAAGGTGCTGAGAATAAGTGACTGTTGAGGGCTTGGCCCTAAATAGGACATCTGTCACCCCTTTAAAGCTCAGCAACTACTGCGAGGCAGAAAGACTGTTAGGAGCTGGAGAAAGGGAAGGAGCACTGTACAGGGATTCCTGTGGATATGATGTGGCTGCTGCACCCAGGAACTCATAGCAACAGAAATTACCTGCACAAGATTGGAGTCATCAGCATTCCATCAAGGAGAGGGGTGGGGCTCCACTTCTCCCCAGAAGCTACTGACAGGATGCAGGGAGGAAAGGAACTCACTCCTCAGTAGGCAGACACTGATAAGTTGCCCTGTTCTAGTAAGCTACCTCCTATCCACACTCATGCAGACAACTCTAATTAAATACAGTGGACCTGTGCTCACATCCCAACCCCCCCCCAACAAAAAAGAAAAAAAAAACAACATATAAGTAAAAGCTGGAGTGATACTTGTTGGGAATAAGAGGATGAGGGGCTGGGAGATAAGAGATGACAATGGCGCGTATATGATCAGACATGTGTCTGAAATTGTGGAAAAATACAGAACTAAAAAATTCTTTAACTGCCAGCCATGGAGGTGCACGCCTTTAATCCCAGCACTCAGGAAGCAGAGGCAGGAGGATCTCTGTAAATTCAAGGCCAGCCTGGTCTACAGAATGAGTCCAGGACAACCAGATCTACCTAGAGAAACCCTGTCTCAAAAACCCAAAAATCTTTAACTTTAATTTTAATTAATAAAATTTCAAAGAAAGAAAAAAAATGTAGATAAGGAGAGCTAGTCATTGCAGGGATACTGATAACAAGGATGGAAAAGTGACACATTAATATCTAATAAACTATCTAAATTCTCACAGATCCATAAAGCGATACATTATCCAGCTACTGACAATATAGACATGGAAAGACTTTTTTTTTTTTAGATGTTGAGAAATCAAGCTAAAAGATAAATCTATGAGCTAGGTATGGTGGTTGGGTAGCAGAGGTAAGAGGAACTTCAAAAGACTGAGGCTAGCCTGGTCTACACAGCAAAACACGTCTGTCTCTTTCCTTGAGACAGACAAAGAGTGAATGAAAAGCAAAAAGCAACTCAGTGGTAGAGGTCCTGTGTGATGTCCTGAATTCATGGCCTGGTATGTGGAGGAGGGAATAGTTTTTAAACTGCTCCTTTTAGGCAGAGTGTGGGTAAAAAAATCATTACAAGTTAGAAGTCAGCCTGGTCAACATACTGAGCTCCTGGGTAAGTCAAGGCTAGATAGGACGTTGAAGAAGGAGGAAACAGACATGCACAGCAAGATCCCATTTTTTTACCTAAAAAATACCTAAAAGCTGTATATGAACAGCCATATGCACCCACAAAAATGACTTGGTTTGTATGACTCAGGGCATTGATTTATGGGTATTTCATAGTTTTCTCACATTTACTTTTCTGTATTCAATTTCTCTTTGTGATTGTTT
Source organism: Lophiomys imhausi (assembly GCA_907164525.1). NCBI lineage: Eukaryota > Metazoa > Chordata > Mammalia > Rodentia > Muridae > Lophiomys > Lophiomys imhausi. The sequence continues at coordinate 407,150 of CAJQZJ010032218.1, read as the reverse complement.
TGTTGTTGTTGTTTTTGAGACAGGGTTTCTCTATGTAGCCCTGGCTATCCTGGAACTTACTCTGTAGACCAGGTTGGCCTTGAACTCACAGAGATCCATCCATCTGCCTCTCAAGTGCTGGGGTTAAAAGTATACTCATCCATGCCCTGTCTCTCTGTGTGGTTTTTAAATACAAAGGTTATTAGCTATTCACTCTAAACTAAGTGAGATTTCTTTTAAAGTAATACAATTAAGATGAAAGTGAGGAGATTTATCTTATTTTATAATTATATGTATATAAATCCTTGGTAGCTTATTAAGTAAAGTATACATATTTAGTACCAAGAATTTATCAAGGGACATCCTTTGCAAACAATGAGTTTCTTGTGACCACAAAGCAAAGCAGTACAGAAATTACACGTTCGCTTTCAAATTTTATATATTATACACTCCAATAATTTATCATCAGTATGAACTATTACTGTATTTAAGTGTAGGACACAGTGGCACATGCTTGAAATCTCAGTACTTGGAGGCAAGCCTGGGCTACTCGGAAGTATGTAAATTCCATTATCACTCTTCCTATTTTTAGCAAAGAAAACTGAGGTATTGAGAGGTTTGGTGACCACATCTAAGTCATTAACAGTATGTGATAAAATCCCACATTTTCCAGAGTTTGACATCTTAGCTACCTAGCTCTCACCCACATAAACCTGTAATTTATAGGGCCCTGGGGTAGACTCTATAAAAGGGGAGTGAAGGACATATATCACAAAAGTCAAATTGGAAGGCATACCTATTGTCTATATTCCAGACTCCTAAGTGGAGCCATTTAAGAGGGAGTCACTAAAAAGAGAACTCTGACATAAACTCAACCTTCAATTAATTTTCTGTAAGTCACAAATTTAGCAAATTAAAAAGATGAGAGACTCTGGGTGGTGGTGGCCCATGCCTTTAATCCCAGGACTAGAGAGCCAGAGGCAGGCAGATCTCTATAAGTGGTGATTGAGGTCTACAGAAGACAGTTCCAGGATAGCCAAGGCCACAGAAAAACCCTGTCTTGAAAACCCGGGGGGGGGGGGGGGGGAGGAAAAAAAAAAAAGGAAGAGCGTGTGGCAGAGGTCGGTGGGTGGGGAGGAAGAGTAAGAAGAGAGACTAAAGCCTTGCCTTGCATCACAAGGTTGAAATGCCAGCATCACACACAAAGATGAATATGAGGCTGGGGGTGTAGCTGGTGATAAGGCAGGTACGTGGTCAGCATGCTCCAAGCCCTGGTTCAGTCACCAAAAGAGAAAAATCAAAAGCAGAGGAATTTACCAGAACCTTACTTTTAATCTCTTCTAAGTGTTTTAAGGGAGTGTCTCAATCTAGGTATTTGGGGGAAAAGATAACAAATGCCCAGAGGAAAAGGAAATTGCTAGTCAATTGCAAAAGAAACAAAACAAGCCAAAAAAAAGAGAGAGAGAAAAGAAAAAGCTGAAGGACAAACATTTCAGGGAACTAACTTGCTACCACTCATTTTATGCCCTATTTCACAATGCTAAGCATCTGAACTATCCACAGGGTTCCAAAGTACATTAAAAATGTGCTCATTTCCTCTCTTACTCAGGCAGAATAATAGTTTTGTGGTGGTACATGATCCTCAGCAATTTCAATAACACACTTTTTAAAAAAAGTAAATGCCATTTTTTAAACATGTACTCTCAGAAAGGCTCCTTTCTGTGGCTACTTAAAAGTGTATGAAATGCTTAAGTCCTGTCACCAAATCAGTGTCCCTCACTTCTTAATTTAAATCCTTTATAATTTCCTGAGCTCTTTACATATCTCCTAGAGAAAGATTTTCCGTTCAAAAAAGTTAAGTTATAAGCAAACTCACACTCACAAAACAAAAACGTTTCAAGCAAACTAGTAAACAATAGCAGAAATGATATCCACAATGGTTGTTGAAGCGTCTGCACACTTCACGTTAACGTCATCTAAAAATAAAAGTATCCCAACAAATACATTCCTCCTGTTAGGAATGCTTAGAGAAGTGCCTTGCAAAGCAACTGGCCTACTGGCTCCTGGCCCTAGCTCCTGCCCTCACATCCTGGCAACTACATAATCCATGAGCTAGCCTGTCTCTTCATCAGTTCAGCAGGATTAGTAAACCGGCCTCCCCGAAAATAGAATTGATATCTTCCAGAGCATTTGTTCCTATGTTTTCATTAGCTATGCTATTTATCAGACTCCTTTTTGATTCTCTGCGTTTCTGACCACTAAGTACCAAGAGAAAGATACCAATAGATAAGCACAAAAGAACCGCATCTGGTCAGAGTCTGGACGTATTTACATTTTCAGGTTGGTTCTGTTTTCCCAACAGCAGTGATGAGGGAGGGCAAAGTTGGAAACTTTCACATTCAAGACGCTACCGAGCACCTCTACACCCTCAAGCTACAGCACGAAGCCATCAATCTATTCCTTCAAAAGCAAAGCCTGGAGTCTGAATCACAACAATAGATTGCTCATAGGCAAGAGGATCAGCGAAGTTGTCTTCCAAACCAAAGGCAAACAGAAGTGAAGGGAGATCCAGCCACCTCCTTGCTTTTCTTCTTCTGGGAATCTGGAATGCATTTCCTAGTCCGTTCGTGTCGTCGTCGTCGTCGTCGTCCCCCCACCACCACCAAGAAGGGACAGCAATTGTGCCCTGGGTCCACAGCAGAAACCCGAGTCAGTGCGTGCGCGAGGGAGGGTGAAGCGGCCGGCCTGGGGCCGCGCTCCCGCTACAAGCGGAGCCGTTTTCTGTTAAATGCCATCAGAGGCTGCCCCGGCCGCACTGCTTGCGGTCGAACGGCATTGACCGCCCTTCACTGACAGGGTATTCCAAGCAGACGCGAGCGGAAAAGGATGAGCCGGGGACTGGAGGCCGGGAGGACCCGCCGGCAGCGCGATGCGGCTTCCGCGAGCTCGGGATCCCCGGGAGGCCGGGCCGGCCCGCCACCCTCCGGCGGCCGAGGGCAGAGGGGTCAGCGGTGGAAGGACCGCCCGCCACGATGACCCCTCTCGGGAGCACCGGCCACGGCTGCGGACGCCCATTCATCGCGAGCCCGTCCTGCGGCCACCACCCGCCCGCCCGCCCCGCCGACCCGCCGCCCCCGGGAGGATGAAGAGCGGCGACCGCAGCCGCGGGGACGCGCGCCCGGCCCCGGGACCCGACCCCGGGAGGCCATCGCCGACCCCCGCCCGCGCGCCAGGCCGCCCGCGTCAGCTCCTCACCTCATCTCTAGGCGGGTGCGCGTGGCCGCCCCTCACACAAATCACTGCAGCCTGCACGCCGCGCGGAGGCACGCAGGTCCCCCGGCCGCGCTCACCATCCCCGCCCGTCCGCTGCCTCCCGGCCGTCCCGGAACCCACTCGGGATGCTCCCTTGCGAGCCGCCGTACTACGGAGCAACCAAGCTGCGCGCCCTCCCAACGCCGCTCCGCTCCTCTCGTCCTGCTTCTCTCCCTCGCTCCCGCCTATCTCCTCATCTCCCTCCGCCACCGCCCCTCCGGACACAGCCAGGCCTTAGCTCCGCCCACAGGTGGGAGGGAATAACCATCTGCCAATAGGTTGTCGGAGACCACGCCTTCTCTCCTGCCCCTACGTGTGACTCCGCCCATTGGTAGGCAGGAAAAAAAAAAAAGAGCCAAAGGAAATAGAGGTGTACAGAGTGGCAGCCAGATAAACCAATTAAGTGGTTCAGAGAGCCCCCCTTCTCTCTCTCTCTCTCTCTCTCTCTCTCTCTCTCTTTTTCTCTCTCTCTCTCTCCCTCCCCCTCTTCCTCTGTCTTCTGTGCCTCTTCTCTCCCTCTCCCTCCCTCCCTTTCACTCTCTCCCCTCCCTTGTCTCTTCCCATGAAGGCGTAACTAGAGGTTTCTGGTCTATGCGTGCGGATATTGGGTTTCACGATTTGGTGCTTTGCTGTATTCTATGCGCCACAGTAGCTAGGATACATTCAACTAAATTGAAGGTTTTTCAGGAAGAACGTAGATGAGAGGCGAGGCGAGACAAAGACTGAGGAAAGATGGTAGGGGGTACGGTTGGAATGAGGAAGGGTGCGGCCTTTCAAATTTGCATAAAACCGACCCCAACTCGGCAACGCCCAACTTTTCCCATTTATTGGTAATCCCCAGGGCGGTGCCTGGCCTCTCTACTGAGAGGAGCATGTCGGGAGTTGTAGTTCCGGGTTCGGTTGCTATGGCGTTCGGCACAGCCTCTCTCAGATCGGTCGTCCTGCGGTATTGACGGGCGGTTTGGCCAATGGCAGGACTGTTTGGATTCGAGAAG
>CAJQZJ010032218.1:390440-402854 GCA_907164525.1 Lophiomys imhausi | reverse complement strand
AGGCCGCTGAGGGGCGGGTAATATTGGATTTGACGGACAGTTCCTGACCCTGAATAGGTTTTGATTGTAGATTGATTTTGGCTTCACCCTCGCGTTTATGTAGGCGAAGGTCTAGAATTGTCTGTCTTCCGGGTTGAATTCTCCCCGCCCCCAGCTGTTTCTCCCTATTACTGTTTATGATGCTTTCTCCGTTACTACTTTCCTCGTCACTCTTCTTACTCTTCTGTTTGCCTTTGCGGTAAGCAATTCCCTAAAGCAAGTGTGGGTATTCGCCATAATGGGGCCTTGGGTTAGGAATTGACCGCTTCATTGAGCTGTCCAGTGGAATACTTGAGCCATACGAGAGAATTACCCCAGGGTCGTGAGGAGGCGCAGATACTGATTCTGGATCTGACCCTGATGATCTTCATTTGTTTTAATTTTTAACTTAAATTTTGAGTACCTGCATTTTTAACAAGCTCCCAAGTGTTGCTAGTCCACAATACTTAGGTTTTGTATCCCCTATCCAGGACAAATGTTCTAGCCACCTAGCTGCTTTTAGATTCCCTAGGAGCCAAATTTGAACAATGAAAAGAATACATGAAATTTTTATGTTTCTTTTAAGCCAGTTTATCCAAATATTTCAACATTAAATCAAATACTTAAATGAGATAGTGTATTTTTTCAATGCTAAACCTGACAGATCTGTTGTGCATTTTATGTTCACAGCATACCTTCATCATAAGTGCACACAGCTCAAGTGCTTAGTCGCCACTTGTGGCTATTAGCTGCTATACAAATCCAGATGGTATAAGGGACCATTGTAGATAGATTAACACTGTCAACAGTGTTAATCATGTGATTACCACAGACCAATCCTTTTCTGCTGTGTTACATGGGTTTAGAACTACTTTCAAGAAATGATGCCGAGCTTACAAAAATAGTAGGAAATGTAACACTTATTAAAAACCAACTTTTGCATATCATTTTCAGTCCAGTTGCAGCTCTCTTTGGGGTTCTAAATCTTAGGAATCAACCACTACATTGTATAATTACTATTGATTTTTCTAACTAATTTCATCCCAGCTTCTCCAGCATGTAGGAGATGAGATGTTCATATTTGAAGCAGCATTCCCCATATAAAATCAAGCTGCCTAAGGCTGGAGAAATTGCTCAAGTTAGGAGCACTTGTTACACTCTAGAGGACCACGGTTCCCAACACCTAGGTGGTGGCTCACAACCATACAACCATCTGTAACTCTAGTTCCAGGGGATCTCAAGCCCTCTTCTGATCTCCAAGGGCACAGGGCACACAGGTGGAATGCAAACATTTATGCAGACTAAACACCCTTACACATAAAAATTTTGTATGAATTTTTGTAAATTAAGATGAAGCTGCCTGACCAGACTTGGTGGTACATGCCTTTAATTCCAGCACTTGTGAGGCAGGGACAGGCAGATATCTGAATTCAAGGACAGCATGGTATACATAGCAAGTTCCAGGACAACAAGGACTTCATTGAGAGACCCTGTCTCAAAGAAAGATGAAGCTGCCTGATACCTGTGGTAAAATATTTTGGTAGTTTTATAATTCTCCATGCTGCTCAATGAGTGTCAGAAGATTAGGAAGTCAGGTGGAAACCCGAAGGAGACTCTTGAGCCTCTGGACCAGTATTGTACCCTGGACAAGAATGAGTCTTGATTCATTTGTGTGCTTCCCTAAAGAAGGAAGCTGGGAAAGGCATGGGAACTTGTAAAATGGTTCATTATGTGATCACAGCATTTCCACTCTAGTGGTGTAGGCCTGGAACTCCACCTTAGTCCTCCAGCTGAGGCAGGAGGATTGGCAATTCAGGGCCAGCCTACTTAGTGAGTCTGTCTCAAAGTAGTAAAAAAAAAAAAAAAAGCCGGGCAGTGGTGGCGCACGCCTTTAATCCCAGCACTTGGGAGGCAGAGGCAGGCGGATCTTTGCGAGTTCGAGGCCAGCCTGGTCTACAAATTGAGTCCAGGACAGCCAGGGCTACACAGAGAAACCCTGTCTCGAAAAAAACCAAAAAAAAAAAAGTAGGGGCCATGGGGACACAATGTTTTCTGGTTGTATTTGTGGTGAACTCATCCTGTCTCGATAGTCCAGGCTGGCCGGCCTCAGCTTTCCCAGGGCTGTTGACTAATTGTACACCTAATTGACTAATTTGTAGACTTACTGTGACACTGAGCTGAGAACTCTAAATATATGTGGTAAAATATAATATTTTCTGGAAATATTTGTGGAAGAAAAGTGATTTTCTTTCAGTTTTTCATGTTATGATACATTTTATGAGGTTGTTTCCTCTTTCAATTTCTTTGTTTGTTTCCCCATAAGGAAGCTCAAGGACATTTTTTAGTAGAGTTTCAGAGAAAAGGGTAATATAGGTTAGGTGAAAATCTTGGCAGCCACCAGAAGAAGAGATGTAGGAAAATTCCTATCTTCTGAGATAGGTGTGGGATAGAAACAGAGATGGTACGCCCAAGGAAGGAAGTGGGCCACTGAACTGAGGGAGGAGCGCCAAAAACCCCTCTCTCATTATTAGTAAATACTAAAATCAAAATTATAATCTGTATTTCACATCTAAATGTTTCTTCAGGACACTATCATGAACTGGCAAATTAAATCATCATTTACAGGTTGTTGTTAATAGGTAGAAGATTTTCTTACTGGACAATAGGGAGAAAGGAAGGCTAAGAGATTAGGGAAGACCTTCAGTTACCTGTCTTGATCTTCACATCTCTCCACCTACAGTGTCCCAGTGTCACGGGACAGAGGCACCTTAAAGGAAAGACCTCATTCATCACAGTTTCCTCCCTTTGGCCCTAGTAGTACAATGTGACAAGACACAACACTAATTCAGAAAGGCAAATGAAAGATTTAAGTTTCTGTTGTTCTGAGACTGGAGAAATGGCTCTGTGGTTAAGAGCACTGGCTGTTCTTCCTAAGGACCCAGGTTCAAATCCCACACCCACATGGCAGTTCAAAACTGTCTCTAATGGCCACGCATGGTGGTGCATGCCTTTAATCCCAGCACTTGGGAGGCAGAGGCAGGCGGACCTCTGTGAGTTCAAGGCTAGCCTGGTCTAGAAAGTGAGTCCAGGATAGGCAGGGCTACACAAAGAAACCCTATCTCAGGGAAAAAAAAGTTTCTGTTGTTATGGATCATACCATATTAACAGTCTTGGAGATAATGACTTCCCACCTTCCCAGCCTACCACTCTCACCCCTTACTGTATTGACAGGGAAGTATCTGATGTAAGACGTCCTAAAATAAAATTTTTTTAAATTTTATATGTGTGGGTGTTTTGCCTGCATGCATTTTACATATACCTCATTCATGTCGGGTGGCCTCAGATGCCAGAAGAGAACATCAGACTCCCTTAGAAATGGAGTTATAAATGGTTGTGAGCCACTGTGTTTGTGCTGGGAATTGAGCCCAAGTCCTCTGGAAGAGCAGCCAGCACTCTTAACCACTGAACCGTAAGTGAAAATCAACCTAATAGACTGTAGTTCTTATGGAGGGGGTGGGAGAATGTATTTAAATGTTCTCTTGTGATTTAAAAAGCGGGTGTTTGATGGGCGCCTCCATGCCCAACAGGTACATGTTGAAAACTTGTTGAATAGATAAAGCAACATTTTGGCATCTCTAAGGACATACTATTTGTTTACTTAACTCATACTTTTTCTGCCTTTCTAGCTATCTTTAATTCTCAGGTTGCATAAAATATAGCAATTATGCTACAGTGCATAAAGTCATTCAAATACATGATAATATTCATAGAACTATAGATTGTGAACCTGTTGATGGCACATACCTGACCCAGTACTTGGGAGATGGAGGTATGAGGTTCAGGAGGTCAAGGTCAAACTTGTATATCACAAGTTTGGAACTAGCCTAGGATACCTTATTTAAAATTAATAATAATAATAATAATAATAATAATAATAGAAATTGTCATAACTAGAAGATACCTTCAAAGCCATCTGGTCCCCTGTCCCACTTACCTGATGCTTGAATCGCTGTAAGTGTATTCAGCTCATTTAAGTTCTTCTAAGGATAAGGACTACATAACTTTTTTTTCTTTTTCTAAGTTTTAAATTAAAGCCTATAGCATGAATTATTAATATTTATAATTGGTTAATGTGGTCATTAGGGTGGTGGAGTTATCCCTTAACCTGCTACTTATGAATAAACACACAAGCACCCGTTACATTTTTATAATGCCTTGTAGCACCGGGGCTAGACAAATCTTAACCCTGTAGGCTAGCTTTCTGCAGCCCAAAGCCCATAAATACTTGTACGTTTCCACAGCGCCTCCGTCCACGCCACGCCGATCCTCAGAGCCAGCCCCTCACGGCCACATGTGCTTTTGCTTTACAAACCCATGGGGTCTCACTTTCCTCCTTCCTGTGTGCTTCTTCTCCTGTGGTCCTTTTCCTCCCCAAAAAGTGGCCTTTGGCTCCGCTTACCTGTCTTTTGCCTAGCCCAAGCTATAGGCAACTTTTATTTAACCAGAGATGACTTTGAGGCAAGAGTTACAAACATCATTTTGGGTACATGATAATGTCCTCGCCTGAGGTGTCACCAGATTTTACAGGGAGCTAGTAAATAACATTAAATGCAGAGCAGCCTAGTACAGCCCACAACCAAGCCAGGTATGATGATAAGTGCTGGTAGTCCCAGCACACATGAAGTCTTTGCAAATTCAAGACCAACCTGGTCAACATAGCGAATGGCAGGTCATTTAGGGCTACACAGCTAGACTTTGTCTTGTAAATACCTAAAATGTACAAGCAAAACATCATTACTGGGGGCTGGAAAGACAGCTCAGTGGTGAAGTGCACTGACTGGGCTTCTGGGAGCCCTGGGTTCAGTTCCTAGCACTCCTGGCAGCTCACGGCCAAGATGTAATTCCAGTGCCAGGGGCTCTGGGGCCCTCTTCTGGCCTCCCTAGGCACTGCTTCCCCATGACATACCACCTACCACACAGAGATTCACATGCACGTATGAGAACTGCAAGAAGTAAATAGTGCTAGACAGATGGTTTGGCACTCCTATAAGCTCAGCACTGTGGAAGTAGAGGCATGTGGGTCTCTGTGAGTCCCAGGGCTACATAGAGAGACCCTGTCTCCAAAAACAAAACAAAACACCTTTTAAAAAAAGTTTTATAACGCACCACATCATGTGCTGGACTTCCTAATGACTAGGCCAGGATGACGCCATTACCAGACCATCTCCTTTGCCCATCCTATAACTTATGTGTATGTTGACTTTGAGGGGCACCTTCATCCTGAAAGGGCTAATGTGCAGAGGTTTATTTACAGTCATTAATAGATAAGCTCCTTGGGGAGTTGAGTGTAGCAGGAGGCAAGCCAATGTAGTGGATGTTGCTCTTACAACAAAAATGAAGCTGTTTGAAATCTCCCCTTGGGTCTGAAGAAATCCCCTGGCAGAGTCCTGCTTTAGTTAACTGCTTTCTTGAAGTACTTACAATCAGGTGCTTAGTATATGCCAAGGTGTCTCTGTTTGCACAGCTGAATCTTAAGTCAACACCCTTTCTAATGTTCTGCAGATTTAGTATGCTTGATATGTGGCTTTATACATTAAAATGTTGCTAACACAATCCTCAGTTTAGATTCATTTTTAATTCTGATATACTTATAAAAATGTCAAATATGTATGCTTCTCACAGGACATCTCAACCTACCTTTTTTATTTTATTTATTTATTTATTTATTTTGGTTTTTTGAGACAGGGTTTCTCTGTATAATAATCCCGGCTGTCCTGGACTCACTTTGTAGACCAGGTTGGCCTCAAACTCACAGAGATCCGCCTGCCTCTGCCTCCTGAGTGCTGGGATTAATGGAGTGCACCACCATGCCCAGCTTTTTTTAAATTTTTAAAGTTATTATTATTTTACATGTCTAGGGTTTTTTTTTTTTTTGTTTTGTTTTGTCTGAATGTAGGTCTGTGTCTTTGGAGAGCACTGGATGCCCTGGGACTGGAGTTACAGACAGTTCTGAGCTTCAGTGTGGGTGCTGGGAATTGAACCTGGGACCTCTGCAAGAGCAGCCAGTGTGCTTAATGATGAGTCATCTCTCCAGCTCCTCACCCTACCTTTCTAAACATATTTAATGTCATTGAAAAGTTTTATAGCTAGATGTGGTAGACCAGGAGTTTAAGGCCAGCTAAGGCTACAGTTCAAGGATAGCCTGGGCCATACAGGGACATGCTATTACAAAAACAAAAGCACATAAAAAGTTTTAACGATTGTGTTAGAGATGTGGCTCAGTAGTACTACACTTATATAACATGTTATACAGCTCCAGGTTCAATCCCCAGCACTGCAAATAAATAAAAAAACTATGTAGCACTTTTTTGATTTAGCAAAGTTTATGTCAGGTCATATAATGTTCAAATTATTTAACATTCTTAGAAATGTCAGGGCACATACTCATCTTTAACTTCTAATTTTATCTAATGTTCACTTATTGTCTATGTGCAAATATCTTTTAGTTCATTAAAACTTTTATTAGTGAGTTTAAGTCTTCCATTAACCCAGGCCAGCAACTAAGATGCCATGTCGGCCTTGAACATCACCTATCCTACAATATTTTTAGTGCTAAGAACTCAGAATTCCTACTTTTTGAGCAGGCAGAGAGGGTGGTAGGATTCTAAAACGAATACTATTTCCTCATCTTGATTTTCTTTTGATTTTGAAAAGAAAAAATATAAAATAAATAAGCCAAGCTGCCCTTTTCAGGGCTGGAGAGAAAGTTCCCAACTGAAGAGTATATACCACTCTTCAAGGACCCGAATGCCATTTCCAGCACACATCTGGTGGTTCCGACTGCCGTGACTCCAGTTCCAGAGGACCCAACACTCTGTTCTGTCGTGCGTGAGCATTTCACTCACATGCACAAACACACACATCATTTTTAAATTCCATTTTTACTTATTTAGTTATTGTGTGTAGGCATGCTACAATGTATGTGTGCAGGTCAGAAGACAACTTAGGAGGCAATTCTCATTCCACCTTGGGGATTGTAGGACTTAACTTGGGGTGTCATGCCTGACAGCAGATGCCTTGACTTGCTGAGCCATCTTGCAAGCCCCCACATACACCAATTTAAAACAAAAAATAAAGTATTTTTTAAAACACCTTTTTCTTTACTTTGTAGCTTGGAGAATAGTTTTGAGTCCATAGAGTTCTTAATTAGATTAACTATCCTTATTTTACACACATATACCCACGCACACGCACACTCACTTAGGAAGATTACAGGGAGTGCAGGTCTTTGAAATGGGGACATTGTTGACCCAGGCTACAAGTCAGAGATTAAATAGGCAGAGAAAACAATGGCTTTTAGAACTACAAAGGGAGCTGCTTTGAACTCATGGTGTAACTACAGAATTCCACTCTGAGAAAAGGCCAGACAAAGAGGAACAGAGATTTGCTTATTTAATAGTAGATATTACTGGGCATGTGGTGCACGCCTATGATCCCAGTGTACAGGAGGCAGCCAGGAGGATCCAGAGTTCAAAGCCAGGCAAGGCTACAAATCAAGACCCTGTCTCAAAACAAACAAAGACTGGAGAAGGAATTGATGTATCCAAGCAATCACTGGGAAAGCTCACCCATTAGTGAGTAAATAAAGTAACAGTAATCTGTAAGTGTGGAGCAGAGGGATGCATTCTGCCCATTGTGTGGCTGATTACAGAGGATTTACTCGCAGCATCAGTGGGTTAGTGCAGCATGTTGCTAAGGAGTTGGCTGGGCCTAGAAACCCTGCTACAGGGTAGATATATAGTGTTAAGTCACACTGATTTGATCAAACAAGTGTGTGCTGAAACATGGTGGGTGGAGTAAGGTAGAGTAGGAAGAGCGATGTGCATTTGGAGAGCCTAGAAAGCTAGGCAGAAGCCAAGATGTGTGATGTGGGAAATGGTTGCCATGTATGTGTTTAAGTTCTTCCTCCCGCATCACAGTCCAACATGCGCGCGCGCACACACACACACACACACACACACACACACACACACACACACGCACGCACACACTGATGCTGGTAAAGGCCTGCAATAGCCATGGTTTATGCACTGTTGATACATGCTATATAACTTCATGTCTTAAATGTGTGTTTGTGGTTAGAATAATCCCTCAGGACAAAGTATTATAGTTCTGGTTGAGTGTATCATATCAGAAGCTCAGCAGAAACCATTAATACTGTGACAGTTCAAAGTCATGCTCTTGGGTGAATCTTAATGCATTTAAGATGCACTTTTCTTGACTTCAATCACCTCCCCACTAGGAGGATGGGGTGCACTCCGTGTCCTCATCATATAATTAGTGCAAAGAGTATGTACAGAAATGTTCTAAGCATGACTGGAACAGCCCCAAGCTAGAAGCTTTTCCAATATGGAACTGGGAACATTCATACACTGAAGTAGCACACAGCAGAGAGCAAGTATAGACACAGCTCTCAGCAACAGCATGAGTGGGGCCCAGAAACAGCATCTTGGGAGAAACCAAGTAAATATAGAGCAGCGTGGTCTCATCTCTGAGTACTGCAGAGGGAGCTTATCTGTTTGTTAAAATTCGGGCATTTCTTAGAAGGGGAAGAAAGGTCATACATAACCTGATGAGCCATGTAGAGCTTCAGAAGTTTGGGGTACAGCTCCTGCTGGGGACCAGCATATTCACTTCTGACTGCATGAACTCTACCCTAAAGTCTGCGTGCACTTGTCTATGAAGTATATACTCTGTAAAGTTTACATTCTGGAAAGTTAAACAATCTAGGCATGGTGGATCACACCCATAATTCTACCATTCTGGAAGCCAAGGCTGTAGAATTACTGGAAACTGAAGGCCAACCTGGTCTACCTAGTGAGTTCTGGGCCCACTCAGGATGCAGAGTTTAAAAAAAGAAACAACTGTGGGATCCTTAGAGATACTTTAAGAACGTCCCTGGACATACACAGCTGGAAACACTTCTGTTAAGAAGACCAAGGATGTTGCTCAGTACGCAGACACTACCGTCCAAGGCTGAGGACTGGAGTGTGGGGCCCCGGCACTCACAGAGTGCCTGGTGGGCACAGCAGCCAGCCTAGGGCAAGCCAATGGGCAAGCTCTGGCTTCAAGTGAGAGACTTAGTATCAACATAGAGAATGGTAAGAGCCATTGAGGAGGATACCCAATGTCATCCTCTGGCCTCACACATATACGCACACATGCAAACAAACATACATGTACACATTCCACATCACATGCAGAAGGGAGGAATAATATAAGACTTGGGGGGGGGGCTTAGTCTGTGAGGTGCTTCCTTCACAGGTATTGATACCTGAATTTGGATCCTCAACACTCCCTAGGCATATCCACAAGCCCTGCAGTTGCAGCACCGGGGAGATGGTGACAGGAGGATCTAAGACGGTTGTCTTAGTCGGGGTTACTGTTCCTTTTATGAACATGACCAAAAGCAACTTGGGGAAGAAAGGGTTCATTTTGCTCATGTTCTAGTTCCATATAACAGGTCACCATCAAACAGTGAGGACAGAAATTTACACAGGGCAGGAACCTGGAGGCAGGAGCTGATACAGAGGCTATGAAGGAGCTCTCCTTACTAGCTTGCTCCCTGTGAATTGCTCTGCCAGCTTTCTTAGAGATCCTAGAACCACCCACAATGGCTAGTTACTCTCTGTCAATCACTAATTAATAAAATGTCCTAAAGGTTTGCCTACACCCCATCTTATGTAGGCATTTTCTTAATTGAGGTTCCTTCCTCTCCAGTGACTTGTCAGGTTGATATAAGCTACTCAGCACATGGTGCTCACTGGCCAGCACAGCTAGATGAACTGGTGAGCTCTAGGTTGGATGAGAGACCATGTCTCAAGATGGCAGGCATGATAGTTCAGATCTTTAATCCCAGCACTCAGAGCAGAAGCAAGTGGATCTCTGATTTCAAAGCTAGCAAAAGGTTTATAGGGAGACCCTGTCTAAAAGTATAAATGAGATGGAGAGGAAAAACCAGTGTCAGCCTCTGGCCTCTAAATGCATGCACACATGTGCATGTCCATCCTTACACAACAATATATACCACACATGTATATTCAACCCAAAAAATATTTTTTAATTAAAAAATAAAAGGGGGGCTGGAGAGATGGCTCAGTGGTTAAGAGCACTGGTTACTCTGACAAAGGACCCGGGTTCAAATCCCAGAACCCACATGACAGTTCACAGCTGTCTCTAATTGCTGGATGTGATGCCCCATGCCTTTAACCCCAACACTTGGGAAGCAGAGGCAGGCAGATCTCTGTGAGTTCAAGGCTAGCCTAGTCTACAGAATGAGTCCAAGACAGCCAGAGATAGAATGAGAAACCCTGTCTCAAAAAACAAACAAATGAATGAATGAATGAGGGGCTAGAGAGATGGCTTAGCAGTTAAGAACTCTGACTGCTCTTTCAGAAGACCCTGTTTGGTTCCAAGCACCCACATGGGGGCTCAAATCATCTGTAACTCCACTTGTAGGAGATTCTTTTCTAGCCTCTTCAGGCACAAGGCACACACATGGGACACATACATATGTGCAAGCAAAACACTCATACACATAAATAAATCTAAAAATTTAATAAAAAAAATAAAAACTAGAAAGGCTTCTAGGATTTGGACATGGTGGCATAATCCTGTAACTGCTACCCTTAGAAGGCACAAGCAGAGGGAGCCTGAGTCTGAGGTCAGCATGAACTGTACAGTGAGACTTACAAAAGCAATACTGCCACAGAATCCAGATCACAATCCACCAGTGTCTTGGCTGTCCACTCTTACCTTTGTAAGTGTTTGAAAGTTACCTTTAAACATGTTTGGCCCACTTGTCTGGCTCTTGTAAGACTCTTTTGTTGGCCAGTTTTAAATACATACAATATTTGTTATTGAACAGGAAAGTGAAATCCCCCCCCCCCCACTTTTTCCCCTTTAAGACAGTCTGTCTAACTCAGGCCAGCCTCAGACTTGCAGTTCTCCCTCAGCCTGTGCCACCATGCCTGAAACCCGACCTTTCAGAAAGCACCTGTGATTGCTTGGGTGTTCATCCTAGTCCATCTCTATCCCCTTCTATCTGTCATTTCTTTTGTGAAATAGTGTATCCCAGGTTGGCCTTCAGCTCTGGATCACCCAGCCCCTCCCACTGTGGTGCTGGCATTCTGGCAGCACAGTGCTTCTGCCATGGCTTTCTCTTTGATTGCTTTATGGAAAAAAATGGTTTGAATGTGCTTGCTGGAGATTAGGGTTATAGTTGCCTTTTCCTCCTTGTCTGGGTGACTTTTTCCAGTTTCCTTTCATTTCATAAGTAGACTTTATTAATATTTTAATTTTAAAATTTGCTTATATTTTGCATATATATATATATATATATATATATATAGGTGTTTTGCCTGCATGTATGTCTGTGTGCCATGTGCATGCCTAGTGCCTAATGACACCAGAATAGGGCCTCAGATTGCTTGGAACTGGAGTTAGAGATGGTTGTGGGCCACCACATGGGTGCTAGGAATCGAACCTGGGTCCCTGAAAGAACAATGAGTGCTCTTAACCCCTAACTACCTCCAGCCCTCAAGAAGACTTTTTTTAAAACTTTGTTTGTTTGTCATAGGTAACTATGAAAGGCTTATATTTTCAACACAGTTCCACAAATGAAGAAATAACATTTATCTTTCAAGAAAAGGTAAGAATAAACTATTTAATTATTAAATGAGACAAAATAGTATCTTTCCGTATGTAATTCCCTTTGTTTGGTTTTGGTTGCTAAGATAAAATGCTCAGGCAAAAAGCAACTGAAGAGAGAAAGGATTTATTTAACTCTCAGTTTCAGGTTAAAGTCTACCATGACAGGGAAGTCACAGCTGCTGGGGTGCCAGGCAGCTTGTCACATTGTGTCCAGAGAGCAAGGAACAAATACATGCTGGTGCCCAGCTCCCTTTCTCACCCCGTCCAGGACCCAGCCATGGAATGGCACCACCTAGTGGGGGCCAGTCTTTTCATCTCATTAAATGCAATCAAGGTCATTCCCTGCAGGCACACTTAGGGGCCTGGCTCCCAAGTGATTCTACATTTTGTCCAGTTAACACTATTAGCACTAACCATCACAGTAGTGACCCATTGACAAAAGTTTGTGTGTGTGTGTGTGTCTGTCTGTCTGTCTGTCTCTCTGTGTATCTATGTGTGTGTGGCTGTCTGTGTTTGTGTGTGTGTGTGTCTGTGGCTATGTGTGTCTGTGTGTGTGTTGGTGTGTGTGTGTCTGTCTGTGTATGTGTGTGTCTCTCTATGTGTGTCTATATGTGTGTCTGTGTGTGTGTGTCTGTGGCTATGTATGTGTTGGTGTGTATGTGTATGTATGTGTGTCTGTGCATG
>CAJQZJ010032218.1:355993-384022 GCA_907164525.1 Lophiomys imhausi | reverse complement strand
TCACTGTGTTGCTGTAGCCCAGGCTGGCCATGAGAACTCACTGTGTTACTCAGACTAGTTTTCAACTTAAGATCTCCTGCCTCTGCCTCATGCATGTTGGGGTTAAGGCAAGGGTTGGGACTATAGTAGTCTGTTGCCACGAAAATCCAGAATCTATTTTTGACAATAATATGCTAACAATTTCTGTCATGATTTAGCTTCTGGAAGAAATGAATATGGAAAAGGATTTCTTCCCTGTTGGTAGAGAAGTTGCTGGAATTGTTTTAGATGGTAAGTATTATCTGTATTTTTCACAATGACAGAAATTTGGGCCAGGCAGTGGTGGTGCATGCCCTTAATCCCAGCACTTGGGAGGCACAGGTAGGTGAATCTCTGTGAGTTTGAAGCCAGCCTGGTCTACAGAGTGAGTCCTGGACAGCCAGGACTACACAGAAAAAAACCCTGTCTCGAAAATCAAACAAACCAAAAAAAAAAAAAGAAATTTAATAATAACTAATAAAATATTAACTTATTAAAAAGTCAGTTTTAAATGTTAAAAGCAGGATTCAGTTTATGGCTGAAGAACTTACACTTCAGCACATAGTTAGGTGTAACCCTCCTCCGGTGATGTGGTGGCTGGATCCCAGAGCCTGGCTTTCCCTGAGCTTTCATAAGGATCTGCTTATTTGTGTGTATCTGTTTTTCTTATTGATAACTCTTGAGGATGGACATTGTCTTATTAAATGTAGAACATGTAAACAAGTGCTTATTAGGTAACAAATGGATTTAATGATCATCTAATTATACTCTTACCTACAGTCTGATCAGGTTAAAGGAGGATAAAATGATAATTTAGATAGGTGAAAATATCATTTGTGTTATAACTAAAATCATAGTAAAACTCAGGTACGGTCTACCCCATAGACTTACTCATAGGTTAACATTCGTTCTGATGTGTGTGGAGTACACAAACAGTGACCCTGAGTGCCTGTTAGTGTCGGATAGCTCTATTTAGAAACAAATTATTTCAAATACTTAGAGTTCCTATTCTATATGTTAAAATAATTATTTACTTTGAAAAATATTTCAGGGTGCTCAAAAAAATCTCACTGGCTATTTCTCCTCAGAAATGACAATCAGATTTTCAGATGAATAAACTGCTTTACTTTTAAATGCTTGATTTAAAGCAAACTTTGAAAACATCATTTAATGCAGTTGCTGATGACTATGTACATTTTAATCTAGAGCTAACTTACACAAATAAGTTGGACTTGTTTGTAAACATTATTCAAAAGGATGATGTCGGGGGCTGAGTATGTTGGTAGTAAAATGCTTGCCTCTCACACACAAGGCCATGAGTTCAATCTTTAGCACTGGCACAAAAAAAAGGAAAGTTATTCTTCAAATATAGAACAATAAAAGATAGTAAAGAAAAGAGTGTATGAACACAGACTTATTCTCAGAAAGACACAAACAGGAGGGTAGACCAGAGCCGGCCAGACTCCTGGTGAGCATTCCAGTTGAGATTACTAGGTTATTGTTAAAGGTTGGGGCAAACCAGTCTCTAGGCAAGAGGACTGGCAGAAACATAGACCAACATGCAAGAGATTCCAAAGTCTAAAAGCTAGACAGTGATGACAGAAGAGGGAGGGAGTCAGCAGGAATTGATAATTGATTGGCCTTAGAGAGATCAGAAGCTGCGAGAACTGGGAATTACAATCAATCGTGGTTAAGTTCAGACTTACACTAGTTGAGTTCAGAAAGATAACTGATGTCTCTCTCACTCATAGCAACTAGTAAGCAGCTGCTTGAGTCAATTCTGGAAGGTGGAAGTTCAGGAAATGATTCCGCCTGAGAGTTGTCAGTGTGCAGAGTTTTTATTAACAGAGTTGAAGAGCTAGGAGCCAGTAGAAATGCAGAGGAACCTTTTGGAATACCAGTGTTCAATGGGTGGTGGAATAAACAGAAGTGTGGAAGAAGCCAGGAAAGCAACCAAGTAATCCCAGGAGAATGTAGACCATCAGGAGACAGGTGGAAAAGTGCAGTTAGTCAGAGCCAGAAGGATTGGAGGTGATGGTGAGAGGAGAGTCCCCAGAGAAATCAAACAAGAGGGAGATATGGAGTTACATACTTACTGGCTCAGTACCAAAAGATGAATTAATTCTGGAACATTTTACTTCAGTTTCCTTGTCTGTAGAATAGAAAAATAATACTGTATACTATAAGGCATATTATAAGGTATACTATAAGGCATACTATTAAACATACTATAAGGCATACTATAAAATATATAAGGCATACTATAAGGCTTATAGGAAGATTATGAGCACAAGGCAGTCAACAACACTGAACTGTTTTCTTCCCATTTCATCTTATAATCTTGGAATAAACATACTCAAATGAGTTGACTGTTGGCAGTCATTGTACACACACACATTTAGGATGGGGGATAGAAACAGAATCTTATCACCATAGTTCCAAGTTCCAAGAATTGGGCCCAAGAGATGGCTCAACTAGTAAACACTACACAAACCTGACAACCCGAGTCTATCCCCTGGATACAAAGCAAGAACCAACTCCCAAACGTTGTCCCCTGACCTCTATCCGTTTTCATGGCATGTACTCATGTACACACACAATAGCAATAGCATAGTAATAACATTTTTTTTAAAAGATTTATTTATTACGCATACAGTGTTCTGTCTGCAGATATATCTGCAGGCCAGAAGAGGGCACCAGATTTCATCATAGATGGTTGTGAGCCACCATGTGGTTGCTGGGAACTGAACTCATGACCTCTGGAAGAGCAGCCAGTGCTCTTAACCACTGAGCCATCTCTCCAGCCCAGTAATAACATTTAAAAGTAAAGTTCCAGCCGGGCGGTGGTGGCGCATGCCTTTAATCCCAGCACTTGGGAGGCAGAGGCAGGCGGATCTTTGTGAATTCGAGGCCCACCTGGTCTACAAAGCGAGTCCAGGACAGCCAGAGATATTCAGAGAAACCCTGTCTTGAAAAAACCAAAAAAAAAAAAAAGTAAAGTTCCAGAAGCTTTCTGGATGCCAATCAGAATTTATTTACCAAGTCAGAAGAATTTTTTGATGTTACTTTTTTTTATTTTGTTTTGTTTTTGTTTTTCGAGACAGGGTTTCTCTGTGTAACAGCCCTGACTGTCCTGGAACTCACTCTGGAGACCAGGCTGGCCTTGAACTCACAGAGATCCACCTGCCTCTGCCTCCCTAGTACTGGGATTAAAGGCGTGCACCACCACGCCCAGCCGATGTTACTTTTTAAAACTTACAAAATATCTATTTTAATATATGTATAGGAGTATGTACCTACATGTATGTATTGTGCATCTGTAGAGAACAGAGAGGACATTGTATCTCCTGAAACTTGAGCTACAGATAGTGTGACCGACCATGTAGGTGCTGGGAACCTAATCCAGATACTCTGCAAGAACAGCAAGTGCTCTTGGCTGCTGAGCCATCTCTCTACCAAATATCAAAATAAGTGACTCACTGGAATTCTCTATGTATGGCTGAGATTCTCCCATCAAATGATAACGGAGGTGCCTCGCACAAGGTGTGAGTGTGGCATGGAGAGAGGAGCCGTCAGAAGCCCAGAATGTCCTCGAAAGTCAACCACATTGGCAGTGACACAGAAATTTCCCCACAGTGTCAACACCTGTGTGCCTCAGATTTCCTGGAGAAACAAGGCTCAAAGTGTACTGCCCTGTATGACTCATAGACCATCCTAATTCCCCACAAGTTCTAGGCCCTTTGATTGAGTGGATTTTCTGTGAATGATTTCATTTCTTTAATTTTTTGGTTGACTGTTTGGGTGACAGGGTCTCATGTAGCCCAGGCTGGCCTTTAATTTGATATGTAGGCAAGGATGACCCTGAACTCTTGAGCGTCCTGACGCCACCTCCTAAGTGCTGGGATTACAAATGTTGTCCACTATATCTAGCTTTTTCATTTGTTTTAATAGTCAAATGAAAATTAAATTTAGGGAGCTAGAGAGGTAACTCAGCAGCTGAGAACACTGGATACTCTTCCAGAGGACCCTGTTCAGTTCCCAGCACCCACATGGCACCTCACAACTGTCTGTAACACAAATTCCAGGGGATCCAATGCCCTCTCTGGCTTCCATGGGCAGCAAACACACATATCGTACACAGACACACATGTGGCCAAAACACCCATACACACAATAAAATAAAGAGGTTTAAATAAAATAATTAAATTTAGTAAGCTTGTGATGTTAATTCTTACCTTTTTCTGCTTTTTAGTTGGCAATAAGGTATCATTCTTTCAGCCAGATGATGAAGTAGTCGGTAAGTTGTAGTCACAAGTCCTAGTTCAAATCATGTATTTTATTGTTACCTCCTTTTTCTGTATAATTATTAATGATCATTACGGCCTTACTTCATATAAAAATACTTTCTTTTTGACTTGGGGGGAACATGTACAAGGCCTAAGCTTCAATCCTAGCATTCCAAAAATAAAAATATTTCCCTGGCTTTTGAAAATTTCCCTCAAATATCCATTCCTGAAGAAAACTAAGAGTTTGACTTCAATTAGCAGAACTCTTCAAGCCTGCCAGTATCTGGCTGTCAGACATAGATAGAAAAACAGCCAGACCTCATCTTTCCTTGATGCTCTGCTTTTCTGTGTGGTCCTACTGTTTGGCTAGACTGAGATTTCTAGAAAAACTCAGGGGCCTGTGCTTGTTGAAGACTGCTGGTGGAGAGCCTCTGCTGTGCGCCCCACAGAACTCTGCGCCACTCTTGTACAACTGAAAGTTAACTGGAAGCAATCTGTCATTCTTAAGTCCATGACTACCATAAGGATGTTGTGAGCATCTCTTCACACTGTGTCCCTGACAGTCATGAAATGCGTAGAGTGTCCCTTTCATAATTGTCTGAGAAACATTCCTAGTCTTCATAGAAGGTGTCCTAAGCCTTGGGAAATGCTGTTAAAGGCTACATATGTGGGAAAGTGCCTTCAGCTGTCATGGGACCTCTGCCTGCATTTTCATGAAGAACTGCTGATTTTATTATTTTTCTACTCAATAAGTCAATAACACTCTGTATTGCCGAAGTTTCTTTTTGTAAGACACCAGAGGTAAGCTGGGCATGGTGGTGCATGCCTTTAACCCCAGCACTCGGGAGGCAGAGGTAGCCAGATCTCTGTGAGTTTAAGACCAGCCTGATCTACAGAGAGAATTCCAAAACAGTCAGGACTACACAGAGAAACTGTCTCAAAAAACCAAAACAAATTAATAATAATAATAGCAAGAGAGCAGAGTTAGAACCTGACCAGCCTCCAGGAAAGTGGGGTTCTGTTCCGGTTATATCCTGTGAAACAAAACTATAGAAGGGGCATCAGGGGCTCCAACACTCCAAGTTGGCTGTCAAACAGCAGCCATCTTTACATCCATTCCACTGCACAGAGTTTGCATGAATATATCTCATCAGGAATTAATTCAGGGCATCCCCCCCCCCTTGCTTAAACTTCTTGTTTTAATTTTTAGGAATTTTGCCCTTGGATTCAGAAGACCCTGGACTCTGTGAAGTTATCCAAGTGCATGAACATTACCTAGGTATGTGATAGTTCAGTCATTTGCAACTTTTGTTTTTGCTTTTTTCAAAACAGAGTTTCTCTGTATAACAGCTCTGGCTGTCCTGAACTCACTTTGTAGACCAGGCTGGCCTTCAACTCACAGAGATCTGCCTGCCTCTGCCTCACAAGTGCTGGGATTAAAGGCGTGTGCTACCATACCTGGCCTAGCTTATATTATTTACAAAATTAATGCTTAGACTAAGTATTGTGTAGACCTTCGAGGTTTACTAATTTCACTGCTTATGGCTGTGAAATTATATTCATAATCAGAATTTGAAAATGTCTTGCTATTGGCTTATCTAAGTGCATGTGTGTGTGTGGGTGTGTCTCTGTGTGTATGTGTCTCTGTGTCTCTTTGTGTGTATTGCTAGAGCTACAGCTGGAACTTAGGCCCCCAGCCTGCTAAGTACTGTACCATTGAATTCTTCATTATTGACTAAAACAAAAAAAATGTATAAAATTTAGATAGTACTTGTCAAAGCTGAGGCAGGAAAGAATTAAGAAAGCTTGTATTTGCTTTTTGTTGCTAATAGGCTTTGATCAGTATTCAGTTTTATTTTTCATGAGAAATTGCATCTTGAGTATTTCCTAAATGCATATACACTTTGTAAAAATAATGAAAAAATACTTTATCTCCTAAGCAGTTAGAGGAGAACTTAGGAACTAGGGCTGAATGTGACACCAGTTTGCTATAGAAGCTGAAGCAGTAAAGAATGACAGCGGTGGTGGGAGGTGGCTCAGGCATGAAGAACTGCTCACAGCCCTGAGGTCCTTCATGTTCAGAGCTCTAGAGGCTGAAGAAAATCCAGGCACAGCGAGCGGTGCATGCCTATGAGCTCAGTGCTGAGGAGGGCAGGACAAGAGGATCCCTAAGGCTTGCTGGCCAGCCACCCACCCAGCCAGAGGGCCCCAAGTTCCATGAGAGACCTTACCTCAGAAAGTAGGCTGGACGCCGGGCATGGTGGGCACGCCTTAATCCCAGCACCCGGGAGGCAGAGGCAGGCAGGTCTCTGAGAGTTCGAGGTCAGCCTGGTCTACAGAGTGAGTCCAGGACAGCCAGGAATAAACAGAGAAACCCTATCTCAATAAACAACAACAAAAAAAAAAAACCAATAGGCTGGAGAATGAGTAAGAAAGATGCCCAGCATGTAAATCTGGCCTACAGTGTGCATAAGCATGGATGTGTGCACCCCAAATACACATGAGCACACACACACAGCCAAATGGCTTAAGAGAAACAGCAACAGCACAAAGCTCCTATGGGCACAGTGACCGTAGAAGGTTCTGTTGGCCTGTTTTGAGGTGCTGGAGATGGAACCCAGGCAAGGGTGCTCCCATTGTCCACATCCCCAGTCCAGCACTAAAGAATTCTAGCTCAGAAGGAAAAGAGCCAATTAAAGTATCTGGAGCCTTGGTATAACATCTAAGTTCAAAATGATGTTTCCTTTCCTGGTATTATTTATAAAGCAGGAAGGTGAGTTATAGTCCAGAAATGTATGAAAGTATGTAAACAATTGCACATATTCTTTGAGGAAGAACCAGGATTTGATCTTTCCTGGGGTCCTTTAATCCAGATGTGGTAGAACATGGCTGTATTCCTAACACTTAGGCTAGAGACAGAGGGATCTAGCATTCAAGGCCTGGGTTACAAAGTGAGACCCTGTCTCAAAACAGTCTAAGTCCTATAAGAAAGACCTCCACTGGGGCTAGAAAGGTGGCTCAGTGGTTAGGAACAGTTGCTGCTCTTCCAGAGGAGCCTGAGTTCAGTTCCCAGCACACAAGTCAAACAGCTCACAACTATCTGTAACTTCAGCTCCAGGGGATCTGATACCCTCTCTGGCTTCCATGGACATGCACACATATGGCCCACCAATACAGACTCATGCACACATACATATAAAAAAATCCTTTAAAAAAACTAACAAATGACCACCTAGAGTGTGACCTCTTGGTGAGAGTGCTGGTCTCACTATGCACAGGTGAGGACATTCAGCTGGTCAACTGTACTGTGTTTGCGGCTCCAGCATCTTATGGGTAGAGTATGGCCTCATGGATTCCATGGAACTTTGCGTTGCAAAATCTCAGGTTCAGCTTGAGTTTCTGTTCATGCTTAGCCTGGTGACCATCTAATGAGAACTCAGCGTTCTGTCACTTTCAGTTCAAGTAACTTTTGTTCTGTTACCAAACCCAAGAATGAGGTTCCAAATGACCCCCCCAAATGTGAATCCTGCTTCACAATATCAGTAATGCAGTCCTGCCAGCTATCTTAGTTATTTTCTGCTTCTGACTCCTTTTTAAGCATAAGTTTGTTTATTGTGTGCATGTATATATGAGGCGGAGGGGCAATGAGCAAGCACTATGCATGTGTGGAGGGCAGAACACAACTCACAGAAGTCAGCTCTCTCCTTCCACCAAGTGGGCTCAGGGATGGAGCCCAGGTGAGACTTGGGGCAAGGGCCTTTCAGCGCTGAGCCGTCTCCCCAACCCCACTGCTTTCAGTTCTTTTTTTTTTTTTTTTTTGGTTTTTCGAGACAGGGTTTCTCTGAATATCTCTGGCTGTACTGGACTCGCTTTGTAGACCAGGCTGGCCTCGAACTCACAAAGATCCGCCTGCCTCTGCCTCCCAAGTGCTGGGATTAAAGGCGTGCGCCACCACCGCCCGGCTGCTTTCAGTTCTTAAGGCATTCTGCCAAACTTAAAAATGATTTTATTCATTGAAAATTGGGCGTACATTTTCAACTCTGTCCATTTTTTTGAGCAAAACTAAAAAGAATTGTAATGTTCATTCTTAGTGCTCATGTAGCTGCCACTGATCCACCTTTTATTTGTTTAGTCTTCATAACATAAGCATTGAGCATCTAATGCAAAATCCAGAGTCTTGACCAGCTACTGATAACCTTGAAGTCTTGGAGTGGAAAGATGACGATGGTTCATCAGTGAAGAGCACCACTGTTGTATGCGAGGACTGGATTGCAAGTCCCAAATCCCCACACCCAGCAGCCCACAGACTCCTGTCACTCCAGCAACAGGGAGTATCACGCCCTCTTCTGGTTTCCTGTGGCACATGGCATGCATACATGTATGCAGACACAATAGTTTTTTGTTTGGTTGGTTGGTTGGTTGGTTTTTTTTTTTTTTTCCAAGACAGGGTTTCTCTGTGTATATCTGGGTATCCTGGACTCACTTTGTAGACCAGGCTGGCCTTGAACTCACAGAGATCCGCCTGCTTCTGCCTCCCGAGTCCTGGGATTAAAGGCCTGTGCCGCCATGCCCGGCCACAGACACAATCTTTAAAAAAAGATCTTTTAGAATCTTTTTTTTTTTTTTTTTATAAATAAATGTTTTAATATCAAGTAAAATAGATGAAAACACATTGTATGTGTAATCAATGCATTGGAGAGACTTGTGATGATGCTAGGCCATGGTTCATGGAGGAGTAATGAAGTAATTGAGGAAGATCTAGTTCTTGAATTAACAATAGCATTTCTATGTTTCAACAATATAAGAGTTGCTTTAGTTTATAGAAGCACTTAGAAAAGACTTTACAAGGATATCACAAACTGAAATTAGAAGACATTATATGTCAGTAGCTAAGAACTCAACTAGTTTCGCCGGGCAGTGGTGGCGCACGCCTTTAATCCCAGCACTTGGGAGGCAGAGGCAGGCGGATCTTTGCGAGTTCGAGGCCAGCCTGGTCTACAAATTGAGTCCAGGACAGCCAGGGCTACACAGAGAAACCCTGTCTCGAAAAACCAAAAAAAAATATATATATATATAGTTTCATTGTCCTTAATGTTTTTTGAAAGATGCATGAATGGTGTGTACATGTACATGTGTGTGCACATGCATGTGTGATTAGAATTGTATATGTGCACTTTATTTCCTTCCTTCCTTTCTTTCCTTCCTTTCTTCCTTTCTTTTGAGATTAGGCTCACTGTGTATCCAAAGCTGCTCTCAGATTTGTAATTCTCTTATAAGTATTGCGATTATATCATATGAATAAAACTTTGATAAAATATGGTAGATTGAAATCTTATGGTGAGAGATATTCCCTCCCAAAAGGCCATGTAAGTAAAATGTGTGCAGATGAACATGAAAATAGACAGTTATACTTTAGGTTACACATCCGCCTTCTTACCTCTGAGCTTTAGGCAAATGGATTATTATTCTGTACCTAATTCCTAACCAGCAAAATTAGAAGAACAGTGTTAGGTAGATAAAAATGAAAGAAATAAACAAATACAAAGTCCATTTCTTTTGTACTGTACGCAACATGGATCCCTCTTAAAATGAGCTCAGAGTGTTCAGGGACTCCTCCCACAGCAGTCATTTCTACACCAGACATACAAGACCTCCTCTAGCCCTGGTTAGTTCTCTTTTTTTCTGGCGCTGTCTACCTGGAGATAGCATAGATGCCACAGGCTGAGGGCTCCATCCCACAAGACTACCTTCATTTGTGACATGATCACTAGTGTGGCCTTCAGGGTTTCTGATAGAGTTAGGTGTCCCACTTTAGGCCTGTTTAATTGTAGGAGTGGCTAAGTAAGGTGAGGGAGGCTGTAGGACAGACGCTAGGTGCGTAAGAGCGCTTGTTGCTCTTGCAGGAGACCTACGTTTGATGGCCAGCACCCACATGGCAGGTCTCAGCCATCTGGAGCTCCAGTTCCAGAGGGAGCTGTGCCCTCTTCTGACCTCCAAGAGTGCCAGACATGCATATGGTGCACGTGCGTACATACAGGCAAAACATTGCTATACAGAGTAAAATTGAATGTTATTTTTAAAAAAATTTTAAAGAACTGAGGATAACACATTTACTGATTTACTGTAAAGGAGATTAAAGGATACAAATAACCTAATAAAGATGTGCATAGGACAAGGTCTGTCTCTGTCATTTCTCCCTCTTGAATGTAGGGCAGGGCCTCCACTAAAATGGAGGTCTTTGGTGGTAGCCCACACCTTTAATCCCAGCACTCGGGAGGCAGAGGCAGGCAGATCTCTGTGAGTTCAAGGCCAGCCTGGTCTACAGAGTGAGTTCAAGGACAGCCAGGGCTACAGAGAGAAACCCTGTCTCAAATATATATATAATGGAGGTCTTCATATCTACTAGCAAGCAAGGCATGTCAGAGTTTTATAGCTCCAGGACTGAAACAGCAATAGATTATAGCACACAAAGTCAGAGGGACTTTGCTTTCTGAAGCTTGCTTTTGAACTGACACACCCCAGCAATATAAAAGACCATCTTTTTACCTTCCTTGATTAGGCAACCAAGGTAAAAGGTCCAAAGAATTTAATGAAAGATACTTATAGTCATTTAGAAAATAAAACAGGTAGTGGGAGTTATGACCAGGACCCAAGGATGAAACCATATATGCTTGTCCTGAAGAGCTTCATAAAGAGATATTCTCTACAGTGCTCACTGTGTGCTTTCTGTGTCATTCCCAGCTCATTTATTTGGGAATTTTCAGCAAGATTGTGTGGAGGCCCCACCTGCCCACTAGGTGGCGATAGACTGTTGTAATTCACTACTGTGTCTGTGATCAGTTCATATGACAATGTGATCACTGACTGGAAATAAAGTAAAAAGGATTGCTTTTAGGGCGGACAGCACCACAATTCATTTGAACACAAGAACTGGTCTAAATGTGAAGAAACAGCTTAATGGGAAGATCATACAGAACTCTTATTTTCAGTCTATCATCCCATTTTGAGAGTTTTCAGGGGTGGGGATGTTATTTGTTTAATTTTGAAACAGGATCCCACTATGTAGCCCTGGATTGCCTGGAACTATATAGACCAGTTTGGCCTCAAACTCACAGAGCCCTGCCTGCCTGTGCCCTCTCTCCCTCCCCAAGTTCCAGGATTAAATGTGTATATCATTATACTCAGCTATATTTTGAGCTTTAAAAACTATATTAGGAGTTTGCATTTTTTTTTCCAAGTGCAGTGGAAAGGCATTAGTGGGATTTTAAGAAGTGATGTGCTAAGACATTATTTATAAGATGTTTGGTTTTGTTTTTTGTTTTTTTTTTTTAATAATTTATTTTTTATTTCTTCAAGTTACATCTCAATCACAATCCCCTCCCTACTCCCCCCTCCATTCCCACCCTTCCCCCCTCCTCCCCCTCAGCCCCACCATCCTCTTCCCTTCTTTTTTTTTTTTTTTTTTTTTTTTTTTAGTTTAAGGTTTGGTTTTGTTTTTACATGTAGTGTGTTGGTGTATACATGTGTATACATGCCAGCCATGGTCCATGTGTGAAGACCAGAAGACAACTTGCAGGAGTCAGTTCTCTCTTTCCACCGTGTGGTTTTTGGAGGGTTAAATTCTGGTCCTCAGACTTGGCAACAAGCACCTTTGCCAACTGAGCCATCTTTCCAGTCCCTATTTTTTTTTTAGACAGGGTCCTTAACTCAGAATCTCCATGCTGCAGCTTCCCACATACTGACACCAGTAGCATACTACCATGCGTAGCTGTTTTAAAAATACCATCCAGCACTTCTCTTTTTAAAGACACTATTAAAGTTACTGAAATGGAGAGCCATCAAGTTGAAATATGTCAAACAGCTACAATCTGAAGTCCAAAAGTACTCCAAACTCTAAAACTTGGGGTTACCAGCACAATGCCACAAGCAGAAAGTTCCACACCCCTCTTCACATGACAGATTGCAGCCAGAATGAAGGCGTGCTACAGATACTGTGTAAAGTTACTGTCGAAGACAAGGCTTCGCAGGTAATAGCTCTGATGGCTGCTCTTCTAGAGGACCTGAGTTTAGCTCCCATCACCCATGTATGTAGCTGCTCGTAACTCCAGTTTCATCTGTCCCAGCATCCTCTTCTGGCCTCTGGAGGCACTATCCACAAGTGGTGTGTGTACAAGCCTACCAAAGGCCTGCAAGCATGAGAGAGAGGATCCTCAGCGACTTCAGAGTAAAACAGATGATGGTCGCAGTGAGAACTGTCACATACCCAGGTGATAGCACATGCACTGTGTGACTGGCAGTGCCAGCGATGGCAGAGACTCTCCAGTAGTAGCAGGTGCTGCTCCAGGGAGTGAACTGAGGAGAGCACACTGTTAGGCAAACACCCTCTCCAGAGTCGACGCCCTGGCATTCTTAGCAGGGTGACTGCCAAAAACTGGAAACAAGTGTTCATCAGCTAAGAAATGGACAAAGAAGCAAAGACATTTCCCCTTGGCCCATGCCATAAAATAACAAAAGTGAAAGCTCTACCATGGCCTTCACAGTGAGGACAAGAAAATGTGTTTAAAAACTAAGGTGGGCTCAGGGAGTTGTCTTCTGCTGTGTCTGTCTACACATGTGCTGGGTCATATACATACGTATTCACACAATGTAAAATAATTTTAATTTTAAAACAGTATGAAATATAAAAAGGCAAGATAGAAAAGAATGCATGGTTCTGCACAGATCAAGCTTTGAATCGGGCAGAACTGCTACGTGTTGAGGGTGTGTGCATGGTGAAGTGAAGGTGACAAACAGGGAGCTGCAGAGAGCAGGGACTGTTCACGAGGAAGGAGTTACTTGCTGTGTGGTGCTCGGTAGTCAGTCCTGCGGCTGTGCATTATGTTTTATGTGCTTTCTGAGCGTAGTGCATCTCAGAACAGTCCTGCTGAAGAGTAGATTTCCCATGCATAAGCGTACCTGCCTGCCCACCTCTAGCTAGAGGAGAATCAGTATTGAGGGCTCCTGCGGCTCTTCCTTGCTTTTGGATCACCCCTCACTTCCATGACCCATCTGTGTTTGCTGAGGCTTCCTTTAGGAGGGTGTGGAGAGGAGTGACCGGTCTGCCTAAGGTGGGGGTGCCTGCTGCTGTGTACTGCTTGTCCAGGAGCACAGTCACTCCCCACCCTGAAGGACAGACTAGTGACAGGTGTCCAGTTCTCCCTTTTCCCAATCCTTTGCTTTCGCCCAGATTTCTTGATTTGATGTTTAAAGGTGGGCTCTCTCCAACTCTTCCACTTGTTGATTTAACTTAATTTTTCTCTTCCCCACCTAATATGAGTTCTCACTCTAAGTATCTCTTTTTCATCCTTCACTACCTCCTTTATTACAAATTCAAATAATAATAATAATGGTGAACTGTATTGCTAAAAAAAAAAAAGAGTACAAACGGAAACTGTAGTATAAGTGAGAAAGGAAGGGTTGGCATGGGTTGGTGGTCCATGGGAGAGACGAGGTGCTGATGGAACTTACTAATGAACTGCTTCTTCTTGTTCTTTGTGATAGTTCATAAACCAGAAAAGGTTTCATGGCTGGAAGCCGCTGGAGCCATTCGGGATGGAGTCCGAGCCTGCACAGCCCTGTATTACCTTTCTCATCTGTCTCCCAGAAAGTCCGTATTGATCATGGATGGGGCAAGTGTGAGTCCCAGTTGGCCTTGTGTTAAAAAAAAAAAAAAAAATTAGTCCAAAATACTGTAAACATGGGGACTGTGGAAAAGCCATGTGCAGATGTCCCTCTGTGTTGTTAAATCATTAAGTTTCTTTTCCGAACTCTCACTTTATCCTTGCAGATAGCTTTTTACCAATAGATGCAGAAGTTACCCATGGTGTGGCTGACTTCTAACTACTGTGAACAGACCAGCAGTTAAAAAGCAAGCCAACGCTTTTGTTTCTCTCTTCTTTTCCATAGTGGTGACCAACCCAAGGCATGGTGTATGGTAGGCTAGTGCTCTACCAGGAAGCTCTCCCAGCTGAGCCTTTCATTACTACTATGCTGAGTGACCTAGCTCCAGCCTGTAGAGTCTCCACCAGCTTTAAACTATAACCCAGTGCTTATACCTACACCAGCAGGGTGTTGGCATTTACCAGATGGATCATATACAAGCTTAAACTGGGCTCATATTAAGTATATTACATATGCTACCAAAAATCCTTAAGACACTACAAGCATGATCCATTTTAAAATATGGTATAAAATTTAGGGTGAAATCATGGCTTTATTTTTTAACAGGGTGTTGATGAAACCTACATTGCTGTAGGCTGACATCCAACATCAGGAGTGTTTTCCTAGTTCTTACCATGGATCCAAAGATGGTGCTCTTGAAGTCTTGTGATCTTTGAGGCAATGTAACTAGATTTCCATCTGTCTTCTCCATGGCCATGCCTCAGGGTGCAGCCCTCCATCCTAGGACTTGTGTGTGTGATTATTCTGACCTCACAGTTCTGAAGGGATCAGTCAGGTGCTTGCCCTGCTAAACTGGAACACATTATTTCCTTTTTCTATTAAGTAATATTTTAAACCATATTAAAGTAATACTAAAGAATTATACCTGTTAAACTGTCTTTGAAGTAAATTAGGTGTGACCTCTCACCTGTATCTATGACCCACTGATATGTATTTCCATGCAGGCGTTTGGCACAATAGCCATTCAGTTAGCACAACACAGAGGAGCCAAGGTGATTTCAACAGCACACAGCCTGGAAGACAAGCAGCATCTTGAAAGGTTTAGGCCTTCTATAGGTGCGTTCCATGTTACATTACTCAGTACAGACCATTTAAAACCGTGAAATCTCACAGGAAAATCAAAACCTGAACCAGTAGCCAGGCATGATATCCCTTGCCTGGTATCCCAACATTAGCAAAGTGAAACAGAAGAATCATGAGCTCACGGCCAGCCTGAGCTTTTCATTGAGATTCTGTTTCCAAAACAAAACAACTTATGCTAGTAAAACTAAATACAGAATCCCAAATAAAAATAAGTTTTAAGGCCAGGTGTGGTGGCACACACCTTTAATCCCAGCACTTGGGAGGCAGAGGCAGGTGAATCTCTGTGAGCTCAAGGCCAGCCTGGTCTATAAAGTGAGTCCAGGACAGTCATGGCTACACAGAGAAACCCTGCCTCGAAAAACCAAAAAAAAAAAAAAGTTTTAAAATGTTCTTGGCATGTATGCTAAACCCAGATTTGTTTACCTGGTACAGTTTCTTACTGAAGGCTCTTATTACTGGTTTATTACTGGTATTTGTATATTTGCTTTACATCATGCTGGTGGTCAGACCCAGGGACATACATACCAGGTAAGTGCACTACCACTGAGCTGCACCTTCAGCCCCTATTTAAAGTTCTAAACCTACAATTTTTTACATCTTCTGTTTTTTCTTTTTTGTCCTATTGTTACTAATTTAAGTTTGAATTAAGTTAACTTTGGTGCATTTTAGAAATATCAGTTGCTTCTATTTCAACCAATCAATCAATAGTTTTACATCACTTTGTCTTTCTTAGCGTCTAACACTGTCTATCATCAGTAGAATGCTGAGACGCAGAAGATCCGTGTGCACATAAACACAAGTCAGATATGGCTTGAAATGTGCAGGACACGTGGAAGCTGCAGCCTGTCGAAAGGTTGAACAGAAAAGAAGAGACAGATTTGGACTGGGGAAAGTGAAAAAGGGAATAGGGGAAGACTGGAATGGAGAAAATAAGAGATAAAAAGCAAAAATAAGCAGAGTGTAAGAGAAGGGCAGTCAGGAAAAGTCATGTTAAATATGAATGCTCCCTCTTTAAGTCCTTGGCAGCCAGTAAGTACCTTTCAAAGACTTTAACTAGGTTCTTCAAGAGACAGCTAGGCAATGTGGCACACGCCTTTAATCCCAGCACTTGGGAGGCAGAGGCAAGTGGATCTCTGTGAGCTAAGGAAGCCTGGTCTACAAAGTGAGTCCAGGACAGCCAGGGCTACACAAAGAAATCTTGTCTCAAAAAAACAAACCAAAACAAAAACAAAAACAAAAAAAAACAGATTTATTTTTATATGTGTGTATATGCCACATGTGTGCAGGTGCAGCAGAGTCTGGGTGTCAGATCACCTGAAGCTGGAGTGTCAGGCAGTTGTGAGTTGTCTGACATGTGCTGGGAACCGATTGCAAGCGCTCTGGAAAAGCAGTATGTGCTTTAGCCTCTGAGCCATCTCTCCAGCCCCTGCGCCTGCACTCTACCCTGCATCCGCCCTTGTCCATTTCACCACTAAGGGTGGCAGACTGCTGATAGACTGGCCTCTAGTCTGAACAGCTCTGAAAGACAAGGTCCTCAGCAAGATGCTAAGAACGAAATGAAACACAATCTTATCCTCATTGGCTCAAATCCTCATAGTTCTGTTGAACTATTCACAGAATTCATTTTTCTATTGCTATAGTTCTTTTAAGAGCTAAGGGCACAGCTCAGTTATAGACTGCTTTCTTGTCATTCATGAGGCCCAGGGTTTTCCCTCAGCCTGGTACCACACACACAAAAAAATGTACCTTTGTGAGCATGTCTGTATGCAATTAATACAACCAATTAAAATTAGCTTGATTTTTCCCTAACGCTGCCAAAACCAATCATATTCCTTTTCCTTACCTTCAGAACTGTTCTCCATTATAGGGAGCTAGAGGAGAAAAGAAGAAGGTGGGTTTCCATGATTGCAAAGGGATAAAATGGCTTCTGATAGATGAGTATCATATTGTGCAAATACATGACACAGCTCTGGATATTATTAAATCTCAAGAAGCTTAAGAAACTGTTTGTTCTTCACTTGTGTTCTGATTCGCGTGCTGCATGTAGGCCGCAAGGCTGGCAGTCTATCCTGTGTTCACAGACAGCTGACCTCTGCCAACAGACCAGCCTTGGGTCAAAATGTACTCATTTTTATCTTGCTGAATATGCCAACCCATTCTTTTAGATTGAGCCTTAGTGTTCAATATTGAATTCCTTGAAAAAAAAAAAAGTTTAAGCAAAATTGACTTTTCCCTTTAAATCTAATAATTGTCGAAACTATTTCTGAACATAGACACTTACTGTCTTTTCTTTTCCTTTCCCCTGATTTGTTTGCTTCCATCACATAGAGAACAGTACAATTGCCTGATTTCCTGTCCTTTACAGCCCGAGTGATTGATGTGTCTAATGGGAAAGTCCATGTTGCTGAAAGCTGTTTGGAAGAAACAGGTGGCCTGGGAGTAGATATCGTCATAGATGCAGGAGGTGGGTACCTGCGGACTGAGGGCCCGTGGATGCAGGAGGTGGGTACCTGCGGACTGAGGGCCCGTGGATGCAGGAGGGCCCGTGGATGCAGGAGGTGGGTACCTGTGGACTGAGGGCCCGTGGATGCAGGAGGTAGGTACCTGCGGACTGAGAGCCCTGTGATGTTTTTAGCTAGATAAACTGAAGAATGGATGGAACTAAGAACTAATAATTACAGCATTCATAAAACTGGATGTTTAGTTTAAGGATTTGTTTTTAATTAAAAACTCATCTGTAAGTCCTTCACTTGATCCCCATCATCAACCCTGTTCCTCTGGAAGAAAGAGCATGCCTTTTAAGTTGTAGGCACTGAAGCTTGAAGAGTGAAAGGCTAATCCCTGTAAGAAACCTGTCACCACAGTTGGTCCCCAACAATACACAGCCTCCTGGACTGCATGCCTGCCCTCTAGTGGATTGGGAAAAGCAAATTTGTTCCATTCACTTTCTTGAGTTTTTTACATTTATCTTGGATCTGTTTTACACCTAGTCTGTACGCACTTAGTTAGCACCATTACTCCTGAAGGATTAGTGGTATGAGCCTACACAATAATTCTATTTGTATTTTATGGTGAGTACGATAGCCATTGTGTATATTCCTTTCTAGTCTTTGCTTTCCAAGATTTCAAGCTGACTTATAAAAATCATCAGTGGAAGTGACTAGTGTGCTTCAGTGCATATGGCTCAGTGTTTTAATGAGACAGCATTTCATCCATTGTATTAAGCTATACTTATTAGAATTAGCATGAGACATACCTTGCTTGCTTCCAAATAAAAATTCATTTTGTTTGCATTTAATTTTAATTAAATTTAATTATACATTTTGGTATAGCTTAAAGTTAGCTAAGTTTGCCTTTTACTAAGAGAAATGTTTCTCACTATAAAAAAGACTGTTAGCCGGGCAGTGGTGGCGCACGCCTTTAATCCCAGCACTTGGGAGGCAGAGGCATGCGGATCTTTGCGAGTTCGAGGCCAGCCTGGTCTACAAATTGAGTCCAGGACAGCCAGGGCTACACAGAGAAACCCTGTCTCGAAAAACCAAAAAAAAAAAAATAAAAATAAAAAAATAAAAAAGACTGTTATATAAAATAAATTGCCAAATTTTTATAAAATATACCCTTTCTCTCTTTTTCAACTGTTCATTTGTAAGTGAGATTATATAGTAAAGATGATGACCCAGCTGGAAAATTACAACTACCGCATAAGCATGACATCATCACACTTCTCGGGGTTGGAGGCCACTGGGTTACAACAGAAGAAAACCTTCAGGTATTATCAGAAATAAAAGCCTGCTATTACACCAAGGGAATATCATTAGCAAAGGACAATATAAGTTCTAATTACAGCCTATGTTTAAAGGAATGTAGCTTCTTTTCTATGTTAGGTACATACTGGCCAAATTCTATCTAGCAGGGAAGTCCATTCAGTTAGAATAAATTGCAATTGTATTTAGTTCATTGTACATAGTGGCCTCTGGATTTTTAAGCTGTATTTCAAATTACACTTTTATCTCTGTGTAAAAGGAGCCTGGAGCTTGCCGATTTGGCTACACAGTGGCACTGAGACCCAAGTATTCTCCCATCCCTGCCCCTCTGACACCAGAGTTACAGATGTGCGCTGCCGCACTTGGCCTCTTACAAGGATCGGTGCTCGGCCTTGACTCCTTGTGTTTGTAGGACAAACACATTGGTCCAAGTATTCTCCCATCTCTGCCCCTCTGACACCAGAGTTATAGATGTATGCTGCCGCACTTGGCCTCTTACAAGGATCGGTGCTCGGCCTTGACTCCTTGTATCTCTAGGACAGACACACTGGTAACTTTGGCCATCTCCCAAACCTCAAAAATTTTCTTTCCAGTAACTTTGCAACTGTAATGAAATATTTATTTAAAATATTATCATAGCTTAACAACCCAAATTTATAATACTGTATATGTGTACAGATGAATTAACTCCTAAGCTTGCACTTTTCAACAGAATTCTGAGTATTTGTATCATAGCTAATATACAAGTACTATGATCTAAGAGACCAGTCTACACTTGCCAACAGACAAAGGTGACTGATAGTATTAGCAGAAGCCACACAGACAGAGCCTGTCATAAATATAACCCCTGCCTTTTTACCCCCAGGATTCTCAATTAGTCCTGCATCTGCCCTATCCTAGCTATTTCATTGTGACATAGGGAAGAAAACATGAGAGTTAACAAATATCTCTTAAAGTTTGTAGCTGAGTTTTTGTAGTTTGTACAACGTTTAATTTGTATTAAAGGTGTTCTAGTTTAAGCACCTTTGTGCTGTTCAACTTAATAGTAGTTGTTTTGTCTTTGTTTCGTCTATCAAAGTTGGACCCTCCAGACAGCCATTGCCTTTTCCTCAAGGGAGCAACCGTGGCTTTCCTTAATGATGAAGTTTGGAATTTGTCAAATGCACAACAGGGAAAATATCTGTATATCCTTTTTTCTACTGATTTGAATTGCCTTGTATTCTACTCATAAATTCTTTCAGTGTAACAATAAGAAATTATGATTAGCTGTGAACTTTCCTTGAGTATGTCTGACAGGTTGACGGGGAATCTTACATTCATTTAAACATTAAGTCTATTAGGTCTGAGTAATGTAGCTCCATTTCATAAGTGGAAAGACTGGTGTTTACAGAGGCTACTACTCGGTGCCTGAGGGTGCAAGGAGCAAGAGCCAGAAGCATAATCACCTGCCAGGGGCTAACTCCTGAATGGGAGGGAAACTCCTTCTAAATGGGAGGGAAATAATGAAACAGGTACAAGTTCTTTTTGTTTTTAAGTTAGCATTGCATGGTACCTTAAGAGGTAGTGTACTTAACTACTGTGATGGTGCCCTTGCACAAATATTACAAAATGTTTTACAGTTGAGTTTTACAAGTATCAGTACTGAGAAATTTATTTGTTATTTTTAGAAGTTTTTGGTTTTGGTTTTTGTTTGTTTGTTTTGCCTGATGTGTGTGGGTCTATGCCTGCATGTTGTCTGTGTACCTAGTATCCACGGAGTGCTGGGAACCAAACCTGGGACATCTGCAAATATGACAAGGGATCTTACCAATGAGCCATCCCTCCAGACCTTATTTTTTTTCTTAATATGGATATAATTTTGATTGCTAGTAACATAGTATATTAAATAGTAACATAGTTACTTTTTTTGTTGCTATGAATAAACACCATGACCAAAAGCAGTTTATAGAAGAAAGGGTTTATTTTGGCCTACAATTCCATAGGGTCAGTACATAACAGCTGGAAGGCATGACTTCCCATCACCATTAGGAACCTGGATTAACACACCTTTATCCACACACCAGAAGCAGAGAGAGATCATGAAGCAGGGATGAGGCCAGGCCATAAACCATCAAAGCCTGCCCCTGGTGAAATCCTTTCTCCAACAAAGCTGTATCTTTCAAAGGTTCCATAACTTCCATAACATCATCAACTGGAGACCAAGTCCTCAAGTACATGAACCAATGGGGGACATTTTTCATTAAAACTACCACAAATAGATGCATATTAATTAGCTTTTTCATATTTTTGAAACAAATGAAAGAATTTATGCAACTTGAACCTGTTATCACCCAAATTAATTGATAAATGTTTGCTTCATGTAAGAGATGTAACTGCTGAACACCATGCTGAATGCAGAAAGGAAAGGCATACATTACTCCAAGAACTGTTCCATTGGGACAATTGCAGTCACTGCTTACGTGCTAGCGTGCGACGTTACCACTTGTCGTTAGAAGTTCATGTTCCTGTCACACAAATCATCTCTCAAATCATCCCTTTACTTTAGACATGATTGACAGTTTCTAGTCGCAGTAACACTGCTTTGAAATTGAAGGTACAAAGCTTTTTTTAAAAAGGAAAATATCCGGATGTGGTGGTGCACACCTTTAATCCCAGCACTTGGGAGGCAGAGGCAGGCAGATTTCTATGAGTTCAAGGCCAGCCTGGTCTATAAAGTGAGTCCAGGACAGCCAGAGCTACACAGAGAAACCCTGTCTCAAAAAAACAAATAAAAAATAAAAAAATAAGCCGGGTGGTGGTGGCACACGCCTTTAATCCTAGCACTTGGGAGGCAGAGGCAGGCGGATCTCTGTGAGTTCGAGGCCAGCCTGGTCTACAAAAGTGAGTCCAGGACAGCCAGAGCTGTTATACAGAGAAACCCTGTCTCAAAAAACCAAAAAAAAAAATAAATAAATAAAATAAAATAAAATAAAAAATAAAAAAAATAAAGGAGACCTACCCAACATCTTGAATGGTTTATTTAGTCCCCTCTCTGTTATCACCTTAACAATCCTTTCATTTACCCATCTTAAAAGATGTGATGGAGAAGCTATCAGCTGGTATTTTCAGGTATGCTAAAAAAAACAAAACAAAAAAAAAACCTAAATCATTGTTATTTTTCTATTCTCGGGGAAATAAAGTGGACATTTGCTTTCATTTCAGTTTTAGGGTATATCTAGTTTTTCTGGGTTTTTAAAATTCACTTTAGATAAATAGCTGTTCTTTCATATTTCTCAAAATGTGCCTGGTTGTGCAGCAATGAGTGTTCCCACAATAGAGTGTCTTGTGACTTTTCTTCCTCTCTTCAGCTCTGTTTCTCACCTTTCCCTTTTCTTCATCCTTCTTGCCAAAGAATTTGAATCATTCATAGCTTGACAATAGTAAAAAAGAACCATGTTTGTTTAAATTGGGCTTTTATATCACTTATAAAGTAAGGGTTACATAAAGGGTTAGAGTAGTATATTTATCTTTCAGAACTTAAACACTTTTAGCCCAATGTTTGTGGCACACACCTGTATTCACAGCACTTGGAAGGCTGAGGCAGGGCATCATGAGTTCTAGGCCATAGTGAGCTATGTAACAAGACAAATTTCTTAAGAAAGAAAAAGAAAGAATAAAGAAAATCAGTACTTCTTTTAAACTATAGAAATATTAATGGATAAGTTTGTAATTTTGTTTGGATTTTTGTTTGTCTTTGATAGCTGAATAGTTCAGGCTGACCTGGAACTCACAGATCCGCCTGCCTCTGGCTCTCCAGTGCTGGCACCACCACCGAGCTGTTTGGATTATTTAAAAGAATACAATCAAATGTATGATCTACTCTTGGATGGATGCAGTAGTAGTACTGCACCCTGACTATTCTACACATTTGTGCCTGACATTTCTAATCATTTTTCCTCCTCAGACCTCTACTTGATGAACCCATTCCACTGTATGAGGCAAAAGTTTCCATGGAAGTTATTCAGAAAAATCAAGAAAGAAAAAAGCAAGTTGTTAAATTTTAATTTTCTTTCCAGATCTCAGTTGGATGCACCCATACCGGTATATGAAGCCAGTTTTCTTTGGAAATTGTTGAGAAAAATCAAGGAAGATAAAACAAGTTTTTCTTTTTTTAAGCCTGTTTTCCTGCCATAAGATGTTTGGTTATTTGACATATTTGAAAAAATACTTGCAAAATTAACGTGCAAACAATCCAGATAATTTTTTAATATCTGAAGGATATTCCAAAAATTTTTTGTTATTGTATCTATATACTTTGCCTCAACTATAAAATTCTTTCCGTTAAGAAAACTGCTTTCAGCAAAAGCCACGCTATTCTATCAATACATGTCACAAGCTTTTGCTATACCTCGAAAACATAATTTGATTTTGTATCAGCTCCATTCTCAACACCTTCCTTAACAAGCCTTTGCTGTCATTATTTTAGCATTTGAGTGTATTTTCCGATTTCAGAGTAATCCATTGGCATTTAATTTTTGTTTTAAAATATTAATTCACTCTGAATTTCTCCAAGATCATACAGAATCATAGTACCTGGTCCTGAAGTAGTGGCATAGCATTTGCATACAGGGCTGGGGTGGTCCGGCATTGGAGACCAGGACAGAGGAGTTGGCCTTAGGCCAACTTTCCCCCTTGAGCAGTGGGGTGCAGCAAGGCTCCATTTCTGTCAGAATGCCGCTTCTCGCGGAGAGAAATAGCTGCCCATCACGACTCAAATGCGCTATTTGCTTTGCATTCGGGCTGCGTACCCGGGGCAGAAGCATCCCCACTGCGGACGTAAACTAGTGTTAATCCATTTCCGTACCCTCGGGGCGATTTGCGCAGGTGATGGGTTGGTTTCTTGGCGACGCACCGCCAGGAAGCATTACTGCAGGAGGAGGGCTGGAGCTGCGCGCGCCTGGCCGGAAGTGGCCTCCAAGAAATCTGTTGGGCTGGGTGGCTTGGCGCGCATGCTCTCGTGGAGCGGGGCCGCAATGGGGCGGGGCCTTGGAGCCTCCATTCGGCGTGCAGCGCGGAGACTGGGCGGGGCCGCGGCGCGCGGGAAGCTCTGACAGGGCTGCGCGATGGCCGTCTCGGTGCCCGGCTACTCGCCCAGCTTCAAGAGGCCGCCGGAGATTGTGCGGCTTCGCCGGAAAAGGTCTCGAGCCCAGGGTGCCGCCGTGCCCTACGTACTGCCGGAGCCTGCGCCCCGCCGCGCCGCGCTGGCCGCCGGGCTGCCCCTGCGTCCCTTCCCAGCCGCGGGAGGCAGAGGCGGCAGCGCCGCGACCGTCAGCCGCAGGAACCCTTTCGCCCGCCTGGACAACCGGCCGCGGGTCGCCGACGAGGCCCGCGAGGACCCACTCCGCGGGCCGCCGGGAGCGCTGGGCCCGGTGAGTCTCCGCGTCGGGCAACTGGGGGTCAGGGGTGGGGATGGGCGGGAACAGTCGCCGCAGCCTGGTGTCCTGAGCCAGCCGTGGGATGGCTGCCCTCGAAGCCCGGAAAGTCTTCAGAACAACCCATCCCGCAAGGCAACTCGAATGGGCAGCCACAGAATCTGCCTTCTCACCATCCTTCAGGATCTCCTTTTTGTCGGGCACTCGAAATTACCGTGGACATGGAGGACTGTCGAGGCCAAATCGGGTCAGAATTTACCAATATTGGTCTTACCCATAAAGCCTTTTGGATATTTTGGTCTAAGGTCTATGTTTCAGCTATTAAATGTCAATCTGGCCTTCCCTCCCCCCTTTGATAAGTTCAGGCCCAAACCAGAAGTAAACAAATGTTGATACTGTATGGATTTGAGTTCGCACTCTCTCTCCTCTCGTGAGAAACTGATGTGCCTGGTAAGCCCTTACATATTTAAAGAAAATTCCCTCGTCGCCTAAGTTTTAAAAGGACAACTTTTTTTGTAACCTCAGCTTTTAGATTCTAATGGAGAAAATAACTTGCTGTGGGAGGAAGTGTCTCATGAAAAAACTGTCATCGAACTGTCCCAGGTATTTTTTAAAATTACATTTATTGTGTGTGCCATAATTGAGTGTGGAAGTCATTCCCTCTACGATGTGGGCACCAGGGTTGAACTGAGGTGGTCAGTCAGGCTCAGAAGCAAGTGCCTTTTGGATGGCCTAGCCCAGGTAATACTTTTAAAATATGAGTATAATGTGTGTTCTAGCAAACACACTTCTCAAAAGTACTTTTTAAAAATAGTTCCTAGAACAGATTCAAAGTTGGGATGTACCTTGGTTTGTAAATGCTTGCTTGGAGTGCCGAGACCTCTGGGTTGAATCCCCTAATCACACAAATATGGGACGTAACGGTGTACACTTAAAACTGCAGCACTTAAGAAAGTGAAAGGAAAGTCCAAAGTTTGATACCATCCACAGATACACAGATAGTTGAGGCCAGCCTGGGGCACATGAGACCCTGTCTCCAAAAATAAAACAGAAATGGGCGGAGTGCTCTGGCTGCTCTTCCAAAGGACCCCGGTTCAAATCCCAGCACCCACATGGCAGTTCACAGCTGTCTAAATACCAGGCATGTGGTGGTGCACTCCTTTAATCCCAGCACTTGGGAG
Organism: Lophiomys imhausi; assembly: GCA_907164525.1. NCBI lineage: Eukaryota > Metazoa > Chordata > Mammalia > Rodentia > Muridae > Lophiomys > Lophiomys imhausi. The sequence continues at coordinate 358,559 of CAJQZJ010032218.1, read as the reverse complement.
GCTGAGGCAGGCAGATCTCTGTGAGTTCAAGCCTAGCCCGTTCTACAAAGAGAATCCAAGGCAGACAAGGATATACAGAGAAACCTTGTCTCAAAAAAACTAAAAAGCAAGAAAAGAAAACAGAAACTTGGTAATCTCATTTTTAAACAGATGTTGTGATAGTAGCTTTAGTAGCCAAAGCCTGGTTTATGCTAGAGATCAAACCCAATGATTCCTGCATGGTGAGCAAGCAGTCTTCCACCATTGTCCCCTGACCACCAACCCAGTTAGAGATAGACACAGCTTCCCCTAATGAGAACTGGCTGAAAGAGTTCACAAGGTCCCATCTAGCTTTCTCATAGTCTGCTGAGGCACTTAGCCTGACAGGATGTGTTATTATGATGCTCCCTGAGGGAGTCACTATAGCGTAGAGAATGTGAAATTAAACAGCAGGTTAACTATAATTTTTTTCTTTCTTTTTTTTAACGTAAGGAAGTGTTTTTTAAACCCTAGAGTTCTACCAAGGGTGGTTAACCTAAAGAAGGAGCTTAGACCTGGTCAGTGGTTTAGAACCTTACAAGATACTTTTTAAATACTGAAAACATAACCTGGCAGGGAGGCAGAGGCAGGCAGATCCTTGAGTTTGAGGCCAGCCTGGTCTACAGAGTGAGTTCCAGGAGAGAGGGCTACACAGAGAAACTGTCTCCGCAGGGGAAAAACTGTTGGAACATTTCTACTTTGTTGTGTGTAGTAGTAGACAGAAGTGTTAAAACTAAAAAGTGAAATAACCTTCCAGCACCCCCCCCACACACACATTTATTTATTTATTTATTTATTTGCTTTGTTTTGTCCTCTCGGGGTCAGTCTTTCCTTCCAGCTCAGATGCTCAGGCTTGGTGGCAGGTACTGTTTCCCACTGACTCTTCTCCCTGATCTGAGACCTCTCTTAATAGTTCATTTTACCTCCTTCCAGACTTCTCAGCTATATTTGTAATGTAATATAATTTACAGTTATAATATATTTTTAATATTAGGCCATTTTGACAGTTAGTGATCAAAAGTGGAATACTTAAGATCTTTGTATTAAAAGAATTTTCTTAAAATCCTAATGTTTGTGTCTTTGTTTCTACGATTCAGCACGTATCGTTCTCTGGATTGGACACTTGGTCTACAGACGGTGCTGAGTTACCTGTGGACTGGAGTATTAAAACCCGGCTCCTTTTTACCTCTTCTCGGCCCTTTTCCTGGGCAGATCATTTGAAAGCACAGGAAGAAGCCCAAGGACTTGTCCAGCATTGTAGGGCAACAGAAGTTACTTTACCACAGAGTATACAGGTAAGTCGGAAATGAAGGAGCCTGAGAGGGAAGGGCTGTGTTTGTGTGTGTGTTCTGTGCTTGTATGCATGTGTTTGTGGCTCCACATGCAGGTATAAGGAGAGAGTCCCATGTCCTTTTCTCTCAGTTTCTATCTCGTTCCTCTAGAATAGGGTTTCCATGAGCCTGGAGCTCACATTTTCTAGCTAGCCCGGTAAGCAGCCAGCCCCATTTACCCTCCTACCTCCAGCCTCAGCTTGTATGGGTGCCGGGTTCCAAAATTAGGTCTCTTTGCCACTGATCCTCACTCCAGCCACTGTCAGACTGTATGAGTGTTTAAGATTAAGTTCAGAAGGGTCTCTCCTTAACACACACACTGCTTTCTGTTAAGCTAATCTCCTGGCATGGGTAGACTCCCACAGTTGATGTTGTTCTCCCAGAGGTGGCAAGTTAAGAGTCACTCATTACATGTAGACACTGGACACAAATCAGCAGTGCAGATAGGCAGGGTCATCCTAAGCCATCCTTTTGTAAAGCTTTTCAGAAAACATAAAAAGTGATTTGAGTTCCAATAGCTAGTGAGTTCTTACTGATTTTTCTTGCATAGGACATATTCTCGGAGTTTTTTGGTTGGTTGGTTTTAGTTTTGGTGGTGGTTTTGTTTGCTAGGTTTTTGAGACAAGGTCTCATTGTGTAGCCCGGGCTCTCTTGGAACTATGTAGACCAGACTGGCCTCGTACACACAAGAGATCTGCCTGCCTCTGCCTCCCCAGTGTTGGGATTAAAGGTGTGTCACTATGCCTGGCCATATCTAATTCTAATAAATTGAAGAATGAATGGGTTGTAGAATGGTTTCAGAGCAGTTTAATTACTGTGAAACAGCTTATCAATGCAAACTAGGTTATAAAGGTTTGCTTAAGATAGGACTTGAGATACATTTCTTGATAAGTAAATCAGGCCGGGCTCTAATTTGCACTTTCCAGGGCTTACTACTTTTGAGGCTGTTTTCCTAGGGAAGGATGCTCTTCCCTGGAAGTTATTTGGTGCTTTTCTATGGAAAGAACATGTCCTTCCTCCTTGCTCATCTCTCTTCCATCACCCAGAAGCTGCTCAGTCTCAGGAGAGGTGGAGATGGAGCGTGTGCACTCTTCCTGATGCATGGCTGGCACACTGCTTACTGTCCAGGGGCCAGAGAGGCATGGCCGGCGCTGCTTACTGTCCAGGGGCCAGAGAGGCATGGCCGGCCTGCTTACTGTCCAGGGGGCAGAGAGGCA
>CAJQZJ010032218.1:325812-355983 GCA_907164525.1 Lophiomys imhausi | reverse complement strand
GAGGCATGGCCGGCCTGCTTACTGTCCAGGGGGCAGAGAGGCATGGCTGGCACGCTGCTTACTGTCCAGGGGCCAGAGAGGCATGGCCGGCGCTGCTTACTGTCCAGGCGGCAGAGAAGGCCTGCACTTTTCACCTCTGTGGCAGTTGCTATGGCTTCCCTAGAGAGAGCATTGCAAATTCTTAGACTGGGGTGTGAAGATGGCTCAGTGGTTAAGGGTGCACTGTTCTTCTAGAGGACCCATCTTCACACTGCTCAGAGCTTCAGCTCCAGGCCTTTTGATGGTACCTGTAATGTGCAGGCACATATACACACAAAAAAACCTTTCAGGGTATGGAGAGATTGTTTGAGACAGGGGCTCTACATAGCCCTGGCTTTCCTGGGACTCACTTTCTAGACCAGGCTGGCCTCATAGAAATCAGCCTTCCTCCCAAGTGCTCGGATTAAAGGTGTGTGCCACTACACCCAACTAAAAAATAAAAATCACCTTAGAAAATTTATTAGATTAAGTGTGTATATATTCAGTGTCTCTAATGAAATTTTAACCTTTGTGATGATTAAAAATCACCCACACTCTCCCCACTGCAATTTAGGATCCCAAACTTTCCACTGAGCTACGTTGTGCCTTCCAGCAGACCCTTGTCTACTGGCTTCATCCTGCCTTCTCATGGCTGCCGCTCTTCCCTCGAATTGGAGCTGATAGGAAATTGGCCGGAAAAACAAGTCCATGGTCAAATGATGAGACCCTCCAGCATGCTCTAATGAGCGACTGGTAAGGGAGTGGGAGTGTGCATTCCAGAGGTGAGCCTTCAGGGGCAGAACTCTGGGGTCTGGGTTCTATGGGGAGCTAATGGGAGATGGTTCCAGAAACTTCATGACCAGGGTTTGATATGTTTGCTTTTTTTCCCCCAACTTCCTCACTATTAAATGTATACTACATATATGAATGGGTATACGTCTTCAGGGTTACTTCTTATCAATTGATGCTTTTTCATCAGAAGTTGCAAACAGTTACCAGTTTTGCTTGAAAGAACATCTGGTACATCCGCAAGGTACTGAAAAGTCACCATCATGTACTGTTACCCAGTTGCAGTCTTCTTCAAAAGCAAGAGCCCCAGAAACTCAACTCAGTATTTGAAAAATTTCTGGGTTTTTATCTACTTCTCAGGCTAATTTATACAGAATTAAGTTTAAAATATTTTAACATCTGAAAAAACTTCTTTTGCTTCATAGGTCTGTGAGTTTTACTTCTTTGTATAATCTGTTGAAGACAAAGCTTTGCCCCTATTTCTACGTTTGTACCTATCAGTTTACTGTCCTGTTCCGGGTGGCAGGATTAGCAGGAAGTGATGTGATCACAGCGCTCATATCCCCTACAACTAGAGGTTTAAGAGAAGCTATGAAAAATGAAGGTAATAGTTGAGCTTCAAAGTTGAAGATTGCTCTTGCGTCAAATGCTGGACTTTGGGGGCTGGAGAGATGGCTCAGTGTTTAAGAACATGGATTGCTCTTCCAGAGGACCCAGGTTTGGTTCCCACCACCCACATGTGGCTCACAGCCATTTGTAACTGCAGTTCCAGCAGACCGAATGTCCTCTTCTGACCTCTGTAAGCACCAGGCACACAAGTGGTGTATAGACATAAACACCCATACACATAAATACTAAAAACAAAAACTGCTGGGCGTGGTGGCACACACCTTTAATCCCAGCACTCCGGAGACAGAGGCAGGCAGATCTTTGTGAGTTTGAGGCCAGCCTGGTCTACAATGTGAGTCCAGGACAGCCAGGGATACACAGAGAAAATCCTGTCTTGAAAAACCAAAAAATAAAAATAAAAACAAAATTAAAAAAAAAAAAACTTTGAATTGCCTTTTACTAATTGGTTACCAATATTATGAGATATAGTTCAGTTTTTCGGGGATTTTGTCTTTTTTTTTTTTCTTCCTGTTGGTAAAGCTGTCTCTTAAATGTAGCTGAAAGTGAATTGTGTTCCCTTCTCTGTCTCTGAAGTAAAGCTCATAGTAGGTCCCATAATCCACTGTCTTAGTGAATGTACTCTGCCTTTTAAACATTAGTTTTACATTCATATATTTATTTTGTGTGCGTGTGTGTGTTTCTGTGGGCACACACGCCATGGCACACATGTGGCAGTTAGAGGACCGCTTGAAAGAGTCATTTGTTTCCTTAGGAAGTGCACTCAGGTGTCATAAGACTTGGCAAACTCCACCCACTAAACCATCTCACGCGTGCCAGCTTCTTGGACACTACACATCCTTTTAATAATTTTAAAACTGGATTAGCCAGGGCCGGGCGTGGTGGCACACGCCTTTAATCCCAGCCCTCGGGATGCAGAGGCAGGCGGATCTCTGTGAGTTCGAGGCCAGCCTGGTCTACAAAGCAAGTCCAGGACAGCTAAAGGATATATAGAGAAACCCTGTCTCAAAAAAAAAAAAAAAACTGGATTAGCCCGTCAATTAGTGGATCAGAAGGGGGGTGGAAATAGAGACAAGTCCCTTTGATCTGTGTACCCCAAAAGTTAGAACCGTCCTGGTTAACTGAAGAAAACTGAATTATGTTTTCTGATGCAGGTATTGAATTTTCTCTGCCTTTACTAGAAGAAAGTGGCCATAAGAAGAAAGTTCCAGAACCCAGCCTGGAATATGAGGAGTATGTGATCACAGAACCTTTTGCATAGTCACTGATTTTATGAATTCCGTAACTCATCCACTCTGTGAGAGCACACTTATAACTGTAGCGGTTTCCTAGGGAGCAGGTGAACAGTGATGAAGATGAAGAGGAAAGTTTTTCTTGGCTGGAAGAGATAGGTGTGCAAGATCAGATTAAAAAGCCAGACATGATCTCTATCAAGCTGTATCCTTTCTGTTATTAAGAACTTCTGTTGAGTTAGTGATTTTAACACTGGTATAAGACACTTCATGTTGGTTTCAGTCACATTCAGTTGGTCAGCATTTCATTCAAACTTGTGAAATGGGACAGGGAACCCCAGGGCTCTGGAGTCACGGTAGATAGCTGACTCCACTGGGGTGGGTTTTCTTTTGCTTTTTCCTTGATTGTGATCTTCAGACGTAGAGAGAAACATGAAGTACAAATGGATCACCGCCCCGAGTCTGTTGTGCTTGTGAAAGGAGTCAATACCTTCACACTGCTAAATTTTCTGATCAACTCTAAAAGTTTAGTTGCTACATCAGGTGCCCAGGCAGGGCTCCCGCCAACCCTCTTATCCCCAACAGCCTTCAGAGGCGCCTCGATGCAAATGCTTAAGGTGAGCGAGTGTGTGTTCATCTGCAGTCCAGCTCTTGGTCTTTCATTTATAGTCTTGATGGTTGTTCTTTGGGTTTTTGTTTTTGATTTGTTTTTTTCTTTTTTTTCCTTTATTTTTTATTTCTTCAAGTTACATCTCAATCGCAGTCCCCTCCCTATTCCCCCTCCAGTCCCACCCTCCCACCCTCAACCCCCCATCCTCTTCCCTTTTTTTTTTCTTTTAAGTTTAAGGTATATCTTATTTCCCCCTACAGTTTCCCCTTTCAGTCCAACAAATGGCTCTTTCTCTTATAATAATAAATACAATGCAGTACAACAGAGGTAATTAGGCCACAGTTATGAGGGTTATATGGCTTAACGTACATTCCCAATGACCAGTCCATATGTATTTGGTACCTGACTTTAACATTCTACTATCTAACCATCTCCATGAGTTTAAAGTTCTATATCTGACTCAACATTCATACTAATTGCAACACAATTTTAAAAGTATCTTCTTAGATGTATAACACTCTCTTGACTCCTAAACAACTCAAAATTTAATTATGAGACTCTATCTTGTTTTTGATTTTAAGACAGGGTCTCTAAAACCTGTATAACCCTGGCTGTCCTGGAACTGGCTATGTAGACCACTCTGATCTCATCCACCTGTCCCTGAGGGCTGGGATTAAAGGCATGTGCCTCTATACCTCGCTCAAATTTTTTTTTTTTTTCGAGACAGGGTTTCTCTGTGTAACAGCCCTGGCTATCCTGGACTCGCTTTGTAGACCAGGCTGGCCTCGAACTCAGAGAGATCCGCCAGCCTCTGCCTCCCAAGTGCTGGGATTAAAGGCGTGCGCCACCACGCCCGGCGCTCAAATTCTTGATATTTAAGAAAAAGTCTAGGGACTGGGGAGGTACAAGATGCTTTTGCAGAAGACCTAAGTTTAGTTCGCAGCACCAACATGGTGGCTCACAGCCATCAGTAACTGCAGTTCCAAGGAGTCTGATGCCTTCTTACCCCGGCAGGCAGCAGGTACAACTTGGTGCACACACATTTGGGAAAACACCAGGCCAGGTGTGGTCTCCACACCTTTAATTCCAGCACATGGGAGGCAGAGGAAAGCAGATCTCAGTGAGTTTGGGAACAGCCAGTGCTACATAAAGACCCTGTCTCCAAAAAAAAAAGTGTGTATATGTAAATTGTTGGAATTTTTTAACTGTCCTAGCATACTCTGGGCTTTGTTTTCAACACTAAACTTGAAGAACCAGGGGTCTGGGGCACACAAGCATTATATGCTGAGCTACATTCTCAGTAGTTTTGTTTCTGCTATCTCCATTAAAAATAAAAAGTACTTGAGAGCTAAGTGTGGTGGCAGAGGATGATCAGGAGTTCGAGATTTTCTCCTGTCTCAGAACATTACACATGGGCATGAATTATATCAAATCCTTTTTACTTGTTTGTCTGTATCACATGACTGTAAGACGAGGCCCACATGGTTCAAACTAGCCTCAAACTCACTGTAGTAGAGGATGACCCTGAACTCTTGGCCCCTACTGCCACTTGCCAAGTACCAGAATTACATGCATGAACCATTTTGCCCCATGAATCCTGTGGGGTTTTTTTTCCATACTGGATAAATTATAATTGGTGACAAAACATTTTGGTGATCACTTCCTCACTTGTCACCTAAAAAGTTCAATCTCATTTTATTTATCAATACAAGCACATACCCAAAAATAGTCATAGATCTGAAAAACTGGGAATTAAAGCAATGTTACGTATTACATTATAGTCTCAGGGACTGCTTTTGTTTCCTATCCAGAGATATGCCAAATAAAAATATTTCTCTGAATTTTCTGAAGGCACGAAGCGTTAATGTAAAGACACAAGCTCTTTCTGGATACAGAGATCAGTTTGGTTTGGAGATCACCGGTCCCATAATGCCTCATGCTCTGCATTCTGTGACCATGCTCCTCAGATCTTCGCAGGGAGGGTCGTTCTCTACTGGACTGTATGCACACGAGCCAACTGCTGTTTTCAATGTGTGCCTGCCAGTGGATAAAGAACTGGGCGGAGTGAGTAAACTCAGTTGATCCTGTGTCCTCTTGCTGGGGTAAATGTCACTTATGATGGGTCAAATTTGTATCGAGTTAGAAAGCAAGTTATGAATTGAGGAATATTCCCTTTTACATAAATTTTATGAATTCGAGTAATATGAACAAACCTTAAAAACAGGTTTCGTTGCTATTTTTTAGTCCCTCACAGCTGAAATTTAGTAATTCCTGATTCCTTTGTCATTTATAGGAACAATTTACTATCATTAGCTCCCACACACACACACATTTTTCATGTCTATTTGCGGTTTTGCATGTATTTATGCGCACCTCGATGGAAGCCTGGGGTTTGATGCGCTGACATTGGCTAGTCTGATGTGAGCTCCATCTTCAAAGACTGGGGTTCAGGTGGAAACCTTGTCTACCTACCATTCATGTGGGTTCTGGATACCCCACCTCTGGTCATCACACTTGCAGAGAAAGTGCTTAAACACTAAACCATCTCCCTGCCTAAGTAACTTAGACCTTTTAAAGAAAGTTGTTAACAGTCCTTTAATTGATCTGGTACCTATCAAGTAAGACTGGTTTTTTAAAAAAAATTTTTTTTTAGGATTTCCAAACTGCAGAAATTATTAGGACTAACTTTTAGTCATGATTAAGTGAATGAGTCTTTATGGTGATTATTAAAAACGTGGTGTTCAAGAACTAACGTGCATATGGATGTGAACTTGTATTTCTGCAGAGAGTTGCTCATAAGGACCTTGCTAACTGTGGGCTGCACCCTAAAACCCTGGAGCAGCTCAGTCAAATGCCATTGCTGGGGAAGTCATCCTTACGGAATGTGGAAATGAGAGACTACATTTTTAATTGGAGATCCTGAACACCAAAGTAAGCCTAAAAGGAATCTCTGAGGAAAAAGCTTCCTAGCAAGGAAATTCAAGATTCTTAGGCCTCTGGCTTTTAAAGTTCGTTTGGAAGAATTTAAAATACTGAAATGTTCCTAAACATTTTTTATATTAACTTTTATTACATGCAATTAGCATTAGTGTTAAATCAACATTTTGCTTTTATTATTTTCATATATGAAGATGCAAGCTGTTTTCCCTAAACCTCAGATAATCTGAATAAGTTCTCTATATCCCTGAAACTTAACTGTAATTTGAGTAGAAAATTGAATTAAAAGTCAGTGTTTTTTTTACAAATGAGAAACTGAGATTACCTGTAATAGTTATTCCACTGAGACTGATGTACCGTAAACTAGCAGTAGGTTCTGTGGAGTTGTAGGGGAATGTACACTACTGCAAAGGTGACTGCTGATGACTCCATCCTAGCTTTTTCCTAATGACTTCAGGTTCCTGTTGTCAAGTACATTCAGTCACATTTGTTCTCTCATCAAGTCAGATGACAGGGTATTTTGTACTTTGTCCAAGTGTTGGATGCTTGAAAGTTGTGGCAATTCAGTGTGCCTGCTTACAGGTAATGTTTGCATGTGTGTATAAAATTCAGTAGTCTTAAATAAACGTGCATAGAAATCACAAGTATTGGGTAAAGCCAGACAATAAGACACCACATTTATTCCAGAGAAGTTTGTATTTGGGCCTTAAGCTTTTGAAAATAAAGTTTAGAGACATAGCATATGAATACCACTGTAATACACATGAATATTTCTATCAGACCCTAAAAAATTAACATAAACTTAAACTTTCTCATAGTCAACAAAATAGCGGCTGGTTGCCAATTTTTATTAGATAAGTTGGTTACAGCATTTTTATTATGTCTATCTAGGTGTAGTTGAAATTCAAAATGCACATCAAAGTAAAACTATATCACAACTCAAGCCATACTAAATATGTACTTGGCCTCTGAAGTAAAATTCTAGTTGGACTTCCATTTTGACTCCCTTCTTATGATCCAAGTGGCTTTAATGGGAACGCAGGACTTAGTGCTGATCATGACACAACATATCACTTTCTTTTCATAACCTCTACAAAAGTTTAAGGGGAAGATGGTGGAACAGATCTTGCTCCATTACCTTAATAACACTGGCCCAGTATCTGTCCAGCAGAACCCATTGTGAGATAGTACAAGGTGCACAGCCCTTCATTAATTACAGGCAAGTGTTACAGCAGCCTAGCCATACGGAAGGGGAGTTACATCATAGTACAAAATGCAGTAGAAAAGCGCTATTTAACATTCCACACTCAATACTACTGATCCCCCTCAAATAATTGTTTTGATGTTAGCCACTTAAACAAATACATCACTAAGGTAAACAATATAAACATACCAAAACCCTGTATGGTTAAATACAATTTCCATGGTACAAAAACCAAAGCCTGGAGATGTTTGTACAGATTGCTTTTTACACAATGTCTTAAATTGTGAAATATTTACAACATTAAGGAGGAAATACATTGTGATGCTGAGTAAAATTATCTGAAATGATTAATATAAAACCTCAATCTATCTACGTGAGGCACTCCTGAAGCAAGTGGCATTAGCCACGAGGTCCTTTGGTACAAGGCCCATTGCTTGAAGAACCACAGTAGCCGCTGTGGCTTTAGCATGCTTCTTATTAGGGCTGGCAAAGCTGGGCTGGTAAGCGCTTCCATTTATCAATACCTATTCAAGAAAAACATACAATTGGGCTGGTAAGGGCTTCCATTTCTCAATACCTATTCAAGAAAAACATACAATAAGAACAGCATCAAACTTTAATATCTATTAGCTTTTTACTTTTTCACTAAATTCTAAAAGTAACTTATAAACCCCATATTATATAAATTTATCTCAGCCCAAAAGCAGCAAAAGACTTAAAAGAGGAAACTGCAAAATTAAGTGCAGGTCTCCACACTCTTACTAATTAATTACCCCAACATTATTAAGAAATACCAATGTTAATTTTGCCCATATCCTCCCCTTTAATTTTCTACCCTTTTATGTTTAAAAACCCACTTTACCCACATACGCACATCTGTAACCCACCCACAGAACATTAACACTGTGGTTATATCACACTCGTCCCTCAACCCTCTAACAATATATAATTAGTATATAAGTTCATATTTACCCTAAAGAGAAAATGTTTGCGATGATCAGGGCCACTATCATGGACCAAGAGAAATTCAGGTGGTTGCCACCTTCTCTTATTACAGATTTCCATCAAGGCAGACACAGGATGTTTGCCTGTAGTGAGAAAAACAATTAGTTATAAAAGATTTCCACAAACTTTGCAAGGAATTATGAATTCAAGGTATGGTTAAGGCAGGAAGAATTCAACAAGGTTTTGTTCTCACCTGACAAGTCTTTCATAGCAGCAGAGAAGTTCCCAGACCTCTTTTGTGCTCTCTCTCCTACTGCAACAAGACCTTGAAAAAAAAAAGTCAAATTACAAAATTAAGATGGAGAAAAGACACCTACAGCTACTGAAACCTAAAAATACACCTTCAAATAAATTACTCAGTGGATTTTTATCAAAACTGACTTTGTCTATTTTGCCCCTTCAGTGTATGTATCTTTACTTTATAATCATATACTTATGAAAACACCCTTAAGGGGGTAGGGAAATAGTCAGAAAGCACTTGCATAGGATCTGAGTTCAATCCCAGAAACCACTGTGAAAAGCCATGCTGTGCTGGCGCACACTTGCAATTCCACCACCAGGAAGACAGGTGGTCGGTGCCCAGCGCTTGCTGGCTAGCCAGCATACTGTATTCGGTGGGCTCTCAGCCAGTGGGACACTGTTTCAAAAATGAAGGTGGATGGTGCCTGAAGGGTTAACACAGGACATCAATCACTCTCTAACCTCCATGTTCAGAAGTGGTTTACAAGTTCATCTTTTAAAATAAGTTGTGAAGAGTATGGTTCCCCTCAGAACAAAGGCACACACAGTGAAAAAGGAAGTGTCCCAAAGATGAGAGAGAGAGAGAGAGACCCTCTTATCACAATCAATACCTGCTTTCTTAATGGATGCTAAGGCAGGAGGATTGGGGGTTCAAGACCAAACTGGGCTAAGGCATGCACCACCACACCCTGCCCCTATCTTAAGTAAATAAGTGAATAAAGTCTTAAACAAGTAAAATGAGCTAGTAGCCTGTTGTGATCCCACTTTCAATGTTATAGCTGGCTGTTAACTTCCTAAAACGGCTAACTGCGGTAACAGGTCCAAGGGCCCAAATAAGAGGCAATGAAGAACTAATGCTGCTGACCCTGGCTGAACTACAGTTTAGCCCTCAGCATAAATACTAAGCTGTGAAAAGATAAGCAAAAAAGACTTATGGACTAAAAGTAAAAGCTAATGAGAAATTGAACTAAGTGTCTAAGATGTGGGGGGGTGGGGAATCACACCTTAGAAATAAAAACAAGTAAATGAACCAAGTACAGTGATGCTGCAGGCCTGAGACGGACAGGAAGAGCATTGCAAGTTCGAGGCCAGCCAAGGCATACTCAAGACCTTGTCTCAAGAGACAAACAAACGAGCTGGAGAAGACAGCTCAACAGTTGGGACACTGGTTGTTCTCCCAGGGGACCTTGACTAGGGTTCCACGCGCCCTTATAGCAGCTCAACAGTTGGGACACTAGCTGTTCTCCCAAAGGACCCTGACTAGTGCCCTTATGGCAGCTCACTGGGCAGGCACACACACACTGCAAAGGCACACATGAAGATAAAACACCCACATATATAAACCATTTTAAACAACAAAAGAGTGGATCAGGATGATGGTTCAGTGGGTAGGTGCTTGCCATATCATGCATGTACCCACACAAAGTACATAAATGTAGCAAGAGAAAAGGCAACCATATATAGTCTCCATTAAGAGTAAAAAGGAAAATTTTATTTTCTTAAAATTTAAATATTCAAAACTCATATGCAGATTTTCACAATAGCAACTAACACAATGCAAGTTGCCCTTCCAAAGCTCAAACTAGTTAAGTTCTCCATCTATGGAAATAAGCTGCTATGTGGGAAAAATGTGTTAAAGATTTCCCCAGCAGAGAGCTGTTCGTTATTTGTCTATCCAGTTCATGGTCACTAAGACCAAAATAAGGCTTTAAAGAGAGAGAAAAAAAAAAAAAGGGTAATGAGACTTCATAAGTATATGATAAAAACGTATATACATTTCAGAAAGAACTTACCTTTTCGGTCTGTTTTAAAATCAACAAGGATGGGTTCCTTATTTCCTTCTTTGTTTTTTCCTAATCCTTCTCCTTCTCTCCAGCCCATTTTTCTCATCAAAACAGCTCCCATTCCTCCAGTTACTGGGGCTGCTCTTAAGAACTGATCCTATCCAAAGGGGAAAAAAGGGTAAAATGCCCCCATTTTACAGTTAGAACTGAAATACAATTAATGGTAACTTAAGAAAAAGAAATCTTACTTCTAGACCTGAAATAGCATTCAATTTAAATTCTTCTATACTCAATATGTCCTGTAGCATATGTTCTAATTATAATTATCAACACTTTGAAAGTCAAATGGCAATTTTAACAGTAGCCCCTCGGTGCCCCCCTCCAAAAAAAAACAATAACAAAAAGAGCACTCCTGTTTTCGTCCACTATTTAGGTTCACTGGTATCTCTTCTTAGCTTGCAAAATAAAAAGAAGGCAGTGTTAAAACAGTCAGTATATTATCTCAGATATACCTAGTTTATGAATAAAGCCTAGAATTCATTTTAAAATAGTTTGGACACTGAAGAAGCATACAGTTGTCAACCAGTTTTCTTCCCCATTCTACTATAAGGCAAGTATCAATATTCTTACTTAGAAAATCCCTACAAAACAGAATAAATCTACATGTAAATAAGTTGAAGATAAGCACATAATACACCCTGTTTAAGTATGCCAAATTTGAATTCTTGTAAAGCCTGGCTCGATGTTAAAAGACTTAAGAAAGTCCTTAAATGTTTACATACCTAGGCCTCGGCAGCAGCAGGGTTGTGAATAGTGCGGCTGGCACTGACCGGGGCAACAAGACAGCTACAAGGATTTGGCCCTGAAACAAGTTTCCATACAGAGGGGTGAAAGTTCACAGGTTATTCTGTGAACAATCATCTCTCTCGTATCCAACCCACTGAACCATAATTTCCATCAAAGCAGCAAACCACTTAATGTCCTAAGCTGCACAACTGTGTGCGTTAGCACCGTCAGTTAAGAAATGTCCAGTGCCTCTTTTTACAAAGTAATCTAACTACTAGTAATGAATTCTGCTGTTGACCTATGTGGGCTTTGTTTTGTTTCTTTTTAACTGAAGCATCTCTGAACCATGTTTTATTTCCAATTATTGCAGCATTTTAGGTTAACCATCTCTGCCAAATATATATCAAGTCATTACAAATCAACAGAGTCAACTGTTTTGGTAGCTCAGCAAGCAAGTATGCATTATTTTTCCTTCGATTACTAAGTTAATAGTTAACATAAAAGTTATGTTTTTTACTCTGCAGTAAAATATATAAGCTTTGTTTCCCAGCTTTGTGATTCAATGTTGGGGAGAAAACATGCCAATGAGATGTGACTAGACATTAAGTTCAACAAGGTGCTCTGATGGAAGGAGGCAGCTGTGGAGGTCAAAACACACCCCCGGTTCAGTTCCTCATGTGGTGCAGGCCATGCATTGTGGATGTAGAAAGAAAAAGTTAGCTGATGCTTGGGTATCAACTGCCTTGATGCTACACACCTAGAGTGACTTTACTTACTTCCAGGTTCATCTCCCTCTCTTTTCCAGGAAACACTCCTAAAAAAAAGGGCAACTGTACAGACAGAGTACAATATAAATCCCCAAGTAGCCCACCTTTCCACTTCCGCTTCTGTTTGCTATTATCTTTGCATCTCTTTCCCCACTGTAAAAAGCTGTTTTAATCTAACGAGACCACAATAACCAACAATTTTTATGAAGTCCTACATAATTTGAGAAAATAAAGGTCCTTTAAAACCAGTTACTTTTTCAACGTTTTACTGATAAGTGAGTATATATTGATGAAATATTCCCCTTAATCTGAAAGTATTCTAAAACAAACTAAAGAACACAGAGGGTATTTGTTGGGGTGACAGTGCTGATCCAAGAAAAGCCAAATGACCCTTTCAAAATTTCCTGAACACCATGAATGGGTGTAAACAGTACCTAGGGTAGATATCAATGGAATTTTCAGTTGCCTATGACTTCTAAATCTACCAGCCTATTCTATTGAAACAGTGTTTCTATGGCTTTCATTAAGCAGATAGTCTTCAGTAGTTTTTTTACACACAAATCGTTCTTCTGTTAGTATTGATTTCTTCTATAATATAAAGCTTGATCTGATAAATACATAATTTATCAAAATGATTTGCTTCCCAGATTATATTTTATATAAAATGTAAAGCAGAATCATTTTAAAGGTTCTAGTAAACATTAACTACTTACAGGCTAAAAAATAGCAAAAGTATTTGGGAGAAAGTATGTAGAGAGCGCCACTTGTAAAGACTCACCTGTTTATGTGCTCTATACATAAACACATAACCACACATTGTACAGTGAAAGCCCTTCCAGAAGCTTGTACCTAGCAACACACATCAGCTACTCTAAGCACAAATACTCAAAAGTACTTTATGTCTAACTTTCTGCAGCTTCAAGACCAGATGAAACAGGACTCAATGCGTGTCTCTGTGATGCAAAACTTGCTTACTACCTGAATTGAGGGCCCCAGTTTTATATCCAAGTTCACAAAAAAAAGTGAACACTTAATTCTTCCCACTTTTCAACTATCAGTTTCATAATTCAACAAAGTATATAAAATGAATCCAATTACTAAAAATATTCTAGATTATCTTTTTTTTTTCCAAAGCCAATCCCTAGGTACATATTGGTGCAACTATTTCTTAAAGGGGAAAAACAAGCAAGCACAATGAGGATGTATGGTACCTTATACTAATCTGTTAATATGAGAGTCACAGGTACTGCTTCTGCTATGAAACTGTTATGGTATTAAATGTCCAAAGCAAACAAAATTTTATTTTTGAAAAAATCCAGCTCATCCATGAATAGCACTCATTCCAACTGTCCAGATAGTAAGTACACATCACTTCACTGATTACTACTCTCTAAAGGCAGTAAAAAGAACCTGTCTCCAACCACATTGTACTTGGGAGACAAAAATTCCAAGGAATTACTTGCCCATGACCACACAAGGAGTCAGGAGTACAGCAGGACAAAGAAACTTTCCCAATCCAAGAGACCAACGCAGCCTCCCAGTTCCAGCACTGCTATGCTGCTGCCAATACTCCTGAAACAAATTTCCCATCACCCATCCAACCAAACCACAGCCCTTCACAAGACCATATTTCTTCAGAAAGCCCTTTTATGACCACCTAAGACTCCCCCATCAATGAGGTAGTCGTAGGTGGAGTTGACAAATGTCACTGCAGGAATCTGAGGTCAGGTGCACCTACATCTTCGGAGCATGAGATGTTCGTCCTCGCCCTTGACTTTGGGTCTTACACATCTCCTGTTTTCTCATGAAGTCAGTGGTTCTCAAATTGAGCCTGTGGATCACCAGAGGCCACCAGGACCTAAATGGTGGTCCACAGATAGTTATCTCCAGCCCATCCCACCCTGTTGCCCCCCCTTCACAACTGCCCACCCACATTCCCGCCATCCTCCCCCAGCCTTTCAGTCCCATGGCAAGTTACCACATGCAGCACTAATCAGGGCCTCCCAAGCGTTTGCTGTGTCTAATAGGTGACCACCATATAGGGACCTGGGGCTAGATGTTGTAAGAGGAAGGGAGGAGCAAAGGCATTTGTAAGCGGGTGCAGGCACTAATGAGAGGACAAGGACAGAGGAATGGAATAATAGGGTAGCAAAGGGCTCTTGGGGGTAGTGATCCACCAAAACTAAACCTGTAATAAAGTATCCCGTGATGAAAAATTTTGAGAACCACTGCTCTGAAATGATTAGGTTAGTCCAACAGGAACTGCGGAATATTCTGAACAGCACCTGGTACAGTTAGCATTCAAAACAGTTAGGTAAAACCACCCCCACCAAAACCAACAGCAAAATAATATGAAAAACAACCTCCAGATATAAAGTGAATGGAGCCATATTTATACATTGGTATTGTGTCAGGATTTCAGCCCATCTTCAGTGTCCATCCTGGAGCATATACACAGCAGATTTACCCAGGAACTTAGGTTAGTCATTGCCTTTGCATTTTTAATGTATGATTATCAAAACAAAAAACAAAACTTAGCTTTGTATTTTTGACAGTCTGTGTACCTTTTTAATCCAGGCTTGGGCACCAGTATTAGCCAGCTGCTCCTGTGTAAGGACTTGTACTCCCGTACTTCCTGTGAACTGCCCAGGGATAGAGTTCAACTGAGCCCAGGCATCAATCTGAAGAGAAAGAAGCCATCTTCATTAAGTAAAATTACTGGTCTGATGAAAGTGCCACACCGGTAACAATTTAATTCACTGAGGAAAAATGACTTTTGTTCCTAAAATGGCCAAGTAATACGTTCAAAGTTTTTCTAAGTCTTCCAAATAAGTTTTACAGCATTCAGTGAAATCCACTAATGCAACAGAAGGTATGGGGTGCATCTCCAACTAAAAATTATCACTGTACCACTCATTCTTTAAAATTAGATACATGAAAAATGTAGGGTTTTTTATTTTAGGTTTTTTTGAGACAGGGTTTCTCTGTGTAACAGCCCTGGCTGTCCTGAACTCACTCTGTAGACCAGGCTGGCCTTAAACTCACAAAAGATCCGTCTGCCTCTGCCTCCCGAGTGCTGGGATTAAAGGCGTGCACCACCACACCTGGCGGTAATATGTAGTTCTTGTGGCCAAGGATCTCTGCCTTTGCCATCTGACCTGTCACAGACAGGCACTCAAGTAAATGCCACAACAGTCTAGATCTTGAATTTCTATGGGATAATAGTCTGTATCCATGGCACAGTATAAAAAGTAATCAAGAAAACGTTTTTCTAAGTATACTACATCCCTCACCAACTCCTGCTGTGTCATTACCACATGATCATGATCTCATTCAAACTGCATTTAATGCATGCCTGGTACTGCCAGCAATGGTTCTTCCTACCAAACTGTTTCTACATAGATTTAGCGCAGAAATGAAAAGCTGTTTCTTTCTTCTTAAAAGCACACTCTGGATTCGTTGTCATCTGGGCTGAGTCTCAGTCCTACTTACTAATTGTGGGCTTTGTTTGACTACTGCTGAGCTCACTTTGCTGAGCTGATACATGGAAAATAATAGTTACACCTCATGGAGTTGTTCTGGGCATTATATGTGCACATCAAACTGTAAACTCCATGAGAACAGGATGTATTTTCTTTTTATTCCTCAAGAAATCCTGTCAGGGCTGGCTGGAGATGGCTGAGAGTTTGGGAGCAATGACTGCTCTTCCAGAGGACCTGGATTCGGTTCCCAGCACCCACATGGCAGCTCACAACTGTCTGTAACTCCAAGATCTGACACCTTCACACCTTCACATAGACATACATGCAGGCAAAGCACCAGTGAACATAAAGTAAAAGTAAATAAATTTATTTTTAAAAATAGTTCCTGCCATAGTATATAATAACTTTTTTAACAATTAGGCCCAAATCATTTTTATTTAAATTAAGTCAGTTACAAAGACAAAACAAAGAATAACAAGTATAAAGTATAAAACAGTATATGTAAACTTTGAGTCTAGTCCTAACTAGACTAACACACACCCCAAATGATAATGGTTCCTCACGACAAATGCTATAAATATGAAGTGTTGTAATGAGTCATCTAGTTAGTGAAATTCTCATTTAAATATTTCAAAAAGCCACATACCCGTTCTTGAGCTCGATTTAACATACTCATGGCTTCAAGGTCAAATGCATTCTCACTGAGTCTCTTCTGAGCAAGTGCCCGTTCACTCATAGCTGTTGAAATGTCCACAGGCTAAGAAAGAAAACATAGATAATTATCCCAAATTACCTGAGTCCCCTAATTCTCAGGTGCTTCTATATCTTTAGATGCTACATGTTTAAATAAAGTCTGAATATTAAGAATCTTGGGAAATGAAGATTCAAAAGGTAAAGAGGGCACTCCTGGAAAATAGAAGACAATTAAGGTAAGTTAGTTATCAAGTATTCAGAGGCAGAACTCAGTCTAAATTCTGATTTCATCAGTGTATTTTCTGTAACATCAAACTATAACTGTTGAGTTTCATCATGAACTCATAATTTGTAGCCTGTACTAACAAGCCATTTAGTTAAGTGGTAGTTCTTAACTCTACCATATCAGTTCATCTTACTAGACTTGATTACTAATTTAGCTTCCAGAAATAGTAGGCAAAATCCGTGGATAAGCAAGGAGAGTACCATTTGAGTCCACACGGCTCTTTACCCATCAGCATGTTTCACAGCAGCACAGTTGGGCATGTTTTGGTCCTAAGAACCCAGGATCTTGAAAGAACATTCAGTACATAGCTATTTTGAATTTAAAAACACTTATTACCATAATCTAGAAACAACACTGATTTTTAAAAGTCTTGAAGTCCTCCCTCAAAATACTGTCAGTCTATCTTTTAAACCTTAGGCTGAGGCTAGACAGCCTCGATGTCTAGCATGTGTGAGGTAGGTAGATAGATCATCGGCACCACAGATTTCTTTATAAAATGAAAACAAAGACACCTTGTGCTAAGCAGATAGAATTTAAACTTTTTTACTCCCTTCTTAAAGCAAAATTCTCAGCTGTCAGAGAATCAACTGTGAGTTGATTTAATTCCTGGGACTTTCAATGTGAATATAGTTAACTTAGACCAAAATTTACGTTTCCTAGGCCTACCTTAGCTGTCACCTAAACTGTCAGGTGGAATTATCCAAGTAGTTTGTGTAGACCCACCAAACCACCAAATGTGACACATACCATCTCATGGGCCTTCTTAGACTTTCTTTGGTTTCAGAACAATTTGCAACCCTAAGTGATAGGTTGTTAAGGACAGGGAAAGACTAAAATCTGAAAGACACTGGGGAAAATGTGTCTACCCCCTCCAACCCAGAACACTACAGTTTCTAAATATAAGCCATAAATATGCACTTAGCTCCAAAAACTAAATTTTTCCAAGTGAAACAAAGCAAAAAAAACCTAAGAATTCATCCTTTACGGGCATTTTTCTTATAAACTTTATTGAGAAATAACCTAAGTACACCCCCTTCTAGCCTCCAAATGAAAACTTTCGTAAGTCTCAGTACTATCTCATATTAAATTTACATTTCATTGTAAAAGGTATAATTTATATAACCTTGATGTTAGAAATTAATATACAACTATTTCCTAATACAACTGCATCTACAACAGGTTTAGCAAGTTCACATCAAAAATTTATTTCCTATTTTTAATGTGAAAATATAATTAATTGAGAGAATCTAGGTTATGTTAAGTTAGGAATATAGCCCAGCAGTGGAGTCCAGCATGAGTAGTAAGACTACTGGTTATAATATCTCTACCACCATAAGAGTACCAGGGAAGGGGTGGTGGTTTTTTAAAATCTACAAGAGTTTTATCCAGCTTTTCAAGGTAATTCATATTATATGCTAAAACATAAAGGATTAGCCACAGTCCCCAAAGCAATAATATTCAAGAATCAGACCAAATGTTACGTAGCCTAATTAAAACACTAAAATACAACAGCTAGTTAGGCATGGTGGCACCCGCCTTTCACCCCAGCACTTGGAGGCAGAGGCATGTGGATCTGGGTTTGAGGCCAGCCTGGTCTACACAGGGAGTTCAGGCCAGCCAGAGCTATGTAGAAAGACCTTGTCTTAGAAAACAAAACAAAAAGAAAAACCAACACAGCTAGAACTTAGAATTTGGGAAAACTACTGGCTAATGACTGCTACAATGAAAAATATCTTAAAATCTTACCAGCCTATTATATAGTATTTGCAATATATGAGAATATATTTATATATAAATATTATATTATTAAATTTTTATTATTGAGAAACACATTATTCTTATATCTAACAGATATGAGAAATGTTCCAAGATAAAAGCCCTTCTGCAAACTAAGAAAAAGTTTTTTTAAATCTGCAATTCACTTGTGTTCTCCTCTGATGAATGAGCATGTGAGCCTGCTTCGCAGTGTATAACTGTAATGTAAAGTGACTATGGTGGCCCTATTCTAGGTGCAACAAAAATGCTCATTTCCCTCCCCTAAAAGAAAAAGGTTACACACAGTGTCCTGACTCACAAGTCTTGCACTAATAAAAAACAAACCTACTTCTTTAATCCTTATCTAAAGCAGGTTACAGCTCCTCTGAGGACTGCTGACTTTATTTCCCATAATCACACACACATACACTGAGTTCCCTTTTAGATATTTTACACTTCAACTCCTCCATTCAGTTTACTGTCCCCTTTCGTTACGCCCAGTGATTCCCTAACTTCACAGGGTGTCGGTGATTGATAGAAAAGAGCTAAAGGTTAAGTGTTTTCTACACAGGTGACTGCAGGTACCTCAAAAGGCGTAAAAGAAAATCTGTAAGAAAACAGCTGAAGAAAAATACCTGGCCTATAATAAAACATTCACAACACCTCACAAAAGTTATTAAAATGCACCAGTTCATATACTATCAATTTCAAAAGGGAAAGAAAGGCACACCAACATAGAACATCCCTGTCACTCGTTTAATAGACCATGAGTATTTTTATTATGCAAAATTCTACAGCATAATTGAGTTAATCTTAATGAATTAATATTTTTCTCCTTGTAAGTGCTTCAGAGAAATTCTGGGTTAACAGCCTTAAAAATCTAGGGAAAAAAAGAGTAAGTAACAAGGCCACATATTATAGTGTGGCAGTATATAATTCAAGAACCTATACCTTAGCCCTTGCAGTTTTTAGCCTTGTCTAAGATGTTATCTTCGATGACTTCATAAACTAAGACTTTTCGACCCCAATTTTAGTTACTAAGATGTAGATACGATCCACTAATACAAACCTACCACACTGCTTGAGACAGAAATGATGTTAACATCTGAGCAATAACTGGAGTGGGGCTCTAAAATATTTATAATTGATACTAAGTATCTGTAAATTCCAAATTAGTGGTTAAGACTACAGTCATATCACTCCACTTGTACATTTATACTACACTCATCTTGTAACCAATAAGCCTTTGCTAGCGAACCTTATTAAAAGAACTGTCCTTGGCAATTTTTTAGTATTAATTTTCCAACTTTTTTGTGTATAAATCAGAATCACACAAATACGCTGAAAGTTCTATTGTTGCTCCTTACTGAGGATGCTGCTGGATGGTTTCTGGGAAGGAAGGTGATGCTACTATGTCAGAAGGATCTGATGAGTTGTTTTCCATAACATGGGTTTAAGCATTTTCATCCATGTCTATCCACTCATGCCAGCACACTCACGTGACAGACAGTTGCGGGATTAGGGATTACAACTCTTGTGAAGATAAAAATTCTGTCATCTTTGCTGAAATGTTTTATGGTCAAGACTGAGAACTGTAAACTTAATATTATACTTATTAAAATATAAAGACATTTAAAAGAATACTAGAAAAAATAATTGTGTTGCTCCAAAAAAAAAGTCTCATTTGAAGCCCTACCGAAATCAGAAGAATCATTGCTTCCAGAGCAAGTCAACCCAAGTACTCCGTAGTAGAAAAGAAAACCAAGTATAAACACAGTACACTTAGATGGTAACTAAACAACAAGCTGAGTATTACTATCAGCTTTTCCTAGGCACCTTTAACACTGCTACAGAAATCTTGTCCCTTTCTTCCTGAAAGTTTGAGATTCCTCCCATTAAAATTGAAATTAATTTCTATACGGAGTTTAAATATCTGTGTAAGTAGCTCTCACTGCATTATTTTCCCCAGAAGAGACAAATACAATGGGAGACAAGGCTAAGGCATCAACTTAATGTTCAGACTCAAATTGGCAGTTATAAATTCCAAATAATTATTTTTTCTTGGTCAGAAAATATAATCAACATGCACTACGCACTTTCCCCATGATCCAATAGTTACCATTTTCTCAGGAAAATCTGTTAGAATTCTATGTCTAAGTCTTTGCTAAACAGGAGATTCTCACCTAGCTATGTTCTTTCCAACTGTCTGCTTAATCTGTAATAACTTACTAAAAGTGTATATATCAGGACATCTAAATCTGTACAGCCTTCACCTGGTTTGTATCCAACTACTACAAGAAGATTAATTTATCTGCAAATGTCAGCTTTCCCTCCTGAGATGTGGCAGTAGCCTGATTTGGGGATTAGTAAATGAGCACTAAACTTGTTTAAACTAAAGTACTATGCAAACCAGACACTTTTTCACTGGTGATGGTGTAATATGCTTCATTTGTTGAACTCGGTGTGAATACAGACCATCACCTTTAACTATAAATAAGTTAGCTTCACTGGCCAGTTATGTTCAGCATTACTATATAGAACTGTTCCCACTCAAAATGCCGCAGGTCAAAAAAACACAGTGAAAATGTCGCCTGTGAATATCTCTGGGGAAAAGTACTGCATGAAAAAGCTTCTGATTTGAGTTCTGTTTACTTTGATTTTATAAACAAGATTTATTTGTAGAATTGGAAGTGTTTACTGGAAAATGTTTATAGCCTATGTAGGGAACCTCAAGTGAAGAGTAAAGGTCTCTCAAGACCTACATATCCCAGCACTGCAAGAAAAAGGGATCCATAAGGGCATCATGTATCTCAGTCCAATCCTTGGACGAACGTCAAGGCTTTGGAAACCAAGGGCAAGGTGACGATGCTTTCCCTAACTCCCACCTCCCTAGTCAGGTCTCCACCCTCCCCATCCCCAAGCGTGATTTTGCACAACAAGTTAAATAAAAGTAAACTGTTTATTAAAAGACACAGCAAAGATACAGATACAGAGATACATACAAAGATACAGATATATATATATTTACATATATATACAGTTTTGCTGTTCTCATGTGCACTGTATTTAGCAGCACATTACTTAATCAGGCGGCATTTTAATGGGGTTGTTTTGACATTTGGCATTGTTACTGTGTCGTTTTGACAAGATACAACTATTGCCTTGAGAAATTTCAATATATAAATTCCACTCCTCCAACTTTTAATAGTAGCAACGAGGGGAAGGAGAAGGGACTGGAGAACCAAGGCTGAACACTAGGTTAAACACAAGAATTCAAAGGGGCTAAGGTAGCACAAGGAAGGGAAACTGCTGACATCCAAGGCTATCTGAAGACCCAGAGAAATAGTAGTAAGAACGATCCCTTGAGGGCAATGGGCTATGTTCCCCAAGATGTTCACATCAGCCTACAATGACTTTTTCAGTCCCATTCTTGTGTTGAACCTGAGGATCTGCCTTCTCTCCCATCAATCCCTCCACCCAATAAACTTGCTACCACCAAAATCTAGAGCTATAGAGCCGGGAAGCAAAACGGGAAGCTAAGTAGTTGTACCTTGGGCTACCTTCCCACAAGTGCATGGAGGGCCCAATGTTGGGTAGGGATGTGATAACACTTTTCTCTGCAATTCGATGCTTTTCACTTTGTGGCTTCGTTCCACAAAGTGAATTGCATCGAGTTACTGTCAAATGAGAAGCTGCGGGTTGTTTCATCTGTCGTTTAACCCGGCCCTGCCGTTTAACCCGGCCCTAAGAAGAGTGAAACAGAATCCAAATCAGATATAAAGTAACAATAAAATGCAAGATTCAGATATAGAAACAAACGTAATATTCCTACTACTTACCTCTGAGGGCAAGCTGCTGCTGAAAACATTATCATCATCTTTGCTTTCTTCACCATTTTTCTCTACAGGAACCCACTCTCCATAAACACTATCTGCTTCTTTTTTCCGATGTTGAGATCCAGATGACACAGGAAACTCCTTTGTTAATGTTACTTGGCTTTTTGGTGGCGTTGGCTTTGCTGCAGCAATCTAAGATACAATATTTAATTAGAATCCATTATAACAGACACCACATATTTGGTTTCTAAAGAATGTCAATAAAATCTGAGGGAAAGGTTTACTTTTATTTTCTGCCAGGAACTGAACTTAGAGCCTCATACATTCTAGGCACACACTGCCACAGAACAGCATTCATTCCCAGCCCTACTTTTAGAGAAAATGTTGTCACTATTCATCACAGTATCTAGTTTAAACTCAATACACTAAACTCCACGTGGGTTTAAACAGTCCCGTCAGATGTCCGAAGTTTCATCAGTCTGTAAGCACTTTACTAATACTCACATTCAAATTGAAAAAGATTGGCTTGGGTTCACTGAGCTTAAAAGGATGATGATAAAAAGGAGGCTCTTCTTCCTCTTCATCCGAAACATGAGGTTTATTCACTATTACATCATCATCTTCTTTACTCTGTGCAATCTGTTTGCATTTCTTTAAAGTAAAAACAAACAAAAGATGAATATGGTTTACATAAAACAGCATGTAATTTTTTAAAAAGTATCACATAAGACCAGTTTCAAGTAATCCACATTTATGACAGTTTATATACCCATAATTTAGATTACTACTAGCTATTATTTAAACACACACTGGCTGCTCAGTCAGTCAACAACATTTATTGAGCACCTACTATGTGCAGAGCACTGTACTGGGCACTGTCTTGGGAAAAATACAAAAACAAAAAACAAAACCAAAGAAAGAAAAGAAAAAAGGAAGGAAAAAAAAAAAGGTAAAGACATGGTCCCTGCTCCAAAGGAGCTTACAATCTAATACGAGACAAGAGTACTTACATACACATGAAGTAAGTGAAGAACTTTTTTACAGAGCAACACAGTAACAAGTGCAAACTGATATAATACAAACAGGGTAGGTACATAAGTGCTAAAAGAACAAAGGCTTAAGAGAGAATATCCAGGCAGGGTTTGAGGATCAAAGAACACTCCTCCTTCAAGAGTTCTAAGCAAAATTTCCATAATAAAGAACAAGAAGTAGGAAGGAAAGGAAAGTCATCTTGGTCAGGTGGTGGTGAGCAAGTCAGGAGAGACTTGTCAGAGGGACAAGAGCGCTGAAGATGAGGCAAACAACAACAAAACACTTAAGTGTTCATAGAGTTAGATAAAGAGCTTGCATTTGGTAAGTAAGCGAGAGGCTTTTTGCTAGGTCTTTCTTTTTTAAGTTATAATTCAGACTATAATGAATCTAAGTGAGGAAACAAATTAAGAAACCTTATAATCCCCAAATGTATGGTAAAAGATTTAAAACATTGGTGGCAGAGTAAATAGTAACATGTCTCTCCATAAATTTTTTTTTAGTTTATTTAAGGACTGTAACTTAAGAATGGAAAATAAGGCATGATGGAGAGGGCACAACTGATGCAGTCCAGCACAGAGTCAGTCCTTCCTCAGAAGCAAGGGACACATCCCACGTGTAAAAAGGTAGAGCCTGTCTATACAAGCAGAACTTATCACATCTATTATCAATTGAAAATATTACAAGAGAATTAAAAAGCTCAATTAGCCAAAAACACAAGAGTGTATCAAGCATGTAACCAATGGGAACAGAATATGTTGACAGTGGCAGGCTGGCATAAGGGTAGCCAATAACAAGTTTCAGTATATGAAACAGTGTGTTATTTCTGGATCCTAGCAGCAATATTTCAGCATCTTCCCCCCCCACACACAAAAAAATATTAAAGTAAAACAAAGCTTCCCCCAAAAGCCTCAATTTCAAAAGATCAAATATTTAAAAACAAAAATAAGTATATTTAAAATATGTTACTGCCAAAACCCGAACCGCAGGAAGAACTGATAATGGCCGGCCATTATCGCCAATGGCTGGTACCAAACAGCCAAAACCCGAAATGTTGATGCGAAAGAAGTTCCTTTCAGGCAATGGCCAGCTATTCTCATTAATTTCCAAGCTCCGGTGGCAAAAGATCATTTCTGAAGATTGTCTGTGTCTTTGCGTATATGCAGTACACTCTTGGCGATCAGTGAACACGTCGTGAATGGAAACCAAACTGTAGGCGAGCTTCTGCGTGTTGCTCACTCAACACCTCCTCCATTCAAACGAACCGTTCCACTCCTCAGTCAGTTTGGCTTCTAAAACTGGAAAGCAAAAGTAATGGGAAGTAACTTTTTAGCTAGCGGAGCTTAGCCATCCCGGATAACGGCCTGCTAAACACAGCTTCTGCCGCTGCCACATCTGTATTTCGGGTTTTGGGCACTCGGTGCCAGCCATTATCAGTTCAGCCCACAATTCAGGTTTTGGCACGCTCCAGAGTCAACATCCATGGAATAATCCATTTAAGAATGAAAACAAATTCTGTGTAGCTTACCTCAGTTAGTTCTTGTATAGTAGCTCCCCCAGACTTTTTAGCAACTTTCTCTTCTATTGTAGGTGGGGGTGCAGGCTTTAGGTTGGGTGGTAAAGGGACACCAGCCTTAGCACACATGGCGGCTGCATTAGCTTTGGCTATTTCGAGTAACTGAGCCTTATCTGTAAGAGGAAAAACACAAGAAGCAGTTTTCCTAAAAGCTACACATTTTTGTTCTGTTGAAAGTATGATATATAGTGAAATAAAGGGACTCAGTATTCTGACCTAAGTTACATGCATATTGAAAAGGTAGATGGGCCCTTTTCAACAGTTAACATATGTTTTCAATTCATATGCTACACACAAGAGCTTACTGTGAACCTAAGATGATCAACTAACCACAAATTGTAAGGCACAAATCGACCAAAGACAATGTTAGTCCCTGAAATTAGCATGACCTTAAGCCATTCTCATTTTTAAGGCTAGGTATGCAGTTCAGTTGAAGAATGCTTACTACACATGCATTGGCCCTGGGTTCAAGCCTCAGCATTCAATAAAACTGGTCATGGAAAACTGCAATCCCTAGCACTTGGTAGGTGTATGCAGTAGTATCAGAAGTTCAAAGTCAACCTCAGCTACATAGGGGACTACAAAAGCTAGCCTCTGTCTGTGTCTCTCAGACAAACCTCACTCTAGTCTGACAGCAACTTAATCCCTTGTTAAGCCCCAAGTGTTGTTTCAACAAGAATTAACATTCTTCTCCACTGTGTAAATGTGCCCCCTACACTATTACTAGGGCAATTACCACATTCTACTCTAAGTTTTGTCCTTTAGTAAAAAAAAAAAAGGATTCTACCAACTTCCTACACTAACTTAAAATCACTGAGAATTACCTACTGTTCCTCTGTTGAGAAAAGAGACATCAGAAAACTCTTGCTAAACTGAATACAAATTCCGCTATCTTCACACTGTCTTTTTCATTAGACTGCCCTAACCAAAAATGCCATATTGATCATATTCTATTGGGAATTATAAATTACTCAGCAGGTAATCATACTTCAAGTTTTAGTAAGAAAGAACATTTTTTAAAGACAACAGACTAAAAAAGTTACATTCATCCAGTTAACTCCTAGATACAAAACTTAATTTCAATAACCTATCATGTTTCTCAGAATAACCGTCCCGTTTAACAATCCTAGACTGCCATTTTAACATGTTAGCTAAAATCAGGCATCGTGGCTCTGAAATCCTAGTCATCAAGAAACTGGGAAAGAACATAGGCACATTGGGCAGGCCAACATGGACTACAGACTAAGACCAGTCTTAACAACAACAACAACAAAAAGGCCAAAAAAGGCAGAGGCAGGAGGATCTCTGTGAGTTCGCGGCCAACCTGATCTACAAAGCAAGTTCCAGGACAGCCAGGGCTGTTACACAAAGAAACCCTGTCTGGAAAAAAATAAAACAAAAAGCCAAAAAAGAAAGAGAAAGAATTCTGCTTATTTACAAAGTCATGTGTTGAAATATGAAACACAATAATCTGACTTGTAACAAGGCTTCTCCATCTACTTTTTTTTTTTCCCAAGACAGGGTTTCTCTGTATATCCTTGGCTTTCATGGGCTCACTTTGTAGACCAGGCTGGCCTCAAACTCAGAGATCCGCCTGCCTCTGCCTCCCCAGTGCTGGGATTAAAGGCATGCGCCACCTACTTTTTAATTAAGGCAAAATAACAAGTACAGACACATCAAGGCTCTAATACATTCCTCACAGCAGGTCTTTTTCACCTTTTAAGTAAAACTTCCCTTTTATTTTCTAAACACAATCTAACGATCTCTAAATCAACCACCCAATTATTACTCAAGATCACCAGAAAGCTTAAATTATACTCTATTACAATGTGAAGCATGACTCACCCAAATCTGTCAGACGTTTGGGTGATCTGCCTCTTTCAGAAGACCTGGATCTTTTACGACGAATGGGAGATCTACTAAATCTTCTTCTCAAAGGTGTTCTTGATCGCCTTAATCTGACTGGTGATATACTGAAGCTTCGTCTTCTTACCACGGACCTTGATCTTCTCCTACGGCTGGGGGTGCGGCTCCTTCGGCTGGGGGTGCGGCTCCTTCGGCTGGGGGTGCGGCTCCTTCGGCTGGGGGTGCGGCTCCTGCGGCTGGGGGTGCGGCTCCTGCGGCTGGGGGAAACGCTGAAACTCCTCCTTCTGGCAACAGATCTAGACCTTCTCCGCCGACTAGGAGTGTGACTCCTACTCCGACGACTTGGAGTTCGACTCCTAGCTCGAACTGTTTTCCGGTTGTCTCGGGAGCTCGATCTTTTCCGTTTTCTTTCCCTGGACTTGGATCTATGCTTTGGAGATCTTTTACGCTTCTCTTTTGATACAGACCGTCTTCCTCTAGACTTAGATCTTGACCTGCTACTCCTCCTCCTGCGTCTTGAACGTGACCGTGAACGCGTTTGAGAGCGATGAGACTTGGACTTAGATGATCTTTTCCTTGCTCTAGAACGAGACTCACTGGTACGCTTGCGTGACTTATGTTCAGAAGACTTGGATCGCTTACTCCGAGACCTTAATGAAGAGTCCCTTTTCTTCTCTTTCTCACCTTTGTCACGGTTTTTATTTTTCTTACTTTTTTCATGTGTGTCCTTAACTTTTACAAAAATTTCATAGTCATCCTTTTCCTCTGAAGACGACTCTGAGGCTCTTTCTGGTATACTAATTACAACTGGACTGGCAGCTGCTTTGTCACGTTCAACTTCACTAGCAAGTAAAGGTCCTTCAATGCCAGCTCTAAGGCTTGTAAGTCGTTCCATGTCCTTAGGAAGTAATGGTCTCACTAAGTCAGCTTCATTAATTTCATCAATGGTGGCAGAATATCCTGAATCAGGAACTATTTCTTTAATGGGAGGAGGTACTTCTGTATCTTCACTGATTTCTTTAGGGCTAAGAGCAACTGCTACTGTCTGGTCAGTCTCTTTTATAGGTAATAAGTCTTCTGTATCCTTACAAACAAGATTAGTTGATGGTAAATCAAGAAAAATGTCTTTAGCAGGCAAAGGTCCCTCTATGTCAGCTTCACTGCCAGCACTGGGGCTAGTGGAAATGACCATGTCATGTTCAGTATCTTGAGTAGTTAAAGATACTTCAACATCATATTTACTATCCAAACTGGGAACACATGCTGTGACAAATTCCAGCCCCTTACAAGCTCCCACTGTATCCAGTTCCAGAGCAAGTTGAGAAGACAGACTTCGTCCTACATCAGCTTCACTGAGAGCAGGACAGGCATCCAATTCTGTGACTTCCTTATTCTCACTAATAGGCAAAATTTTCTCTTCACTTGTTTCACCAACAGGACTAATGGTAGCAGCACTCACTGCATTATACTCTGTATCTTTAGCTAGTAAATGACTGTTTATAGTAAGGTCTGTATTTCTATCATATTCATTTTCATACAAGTCATTTTTCAAGTGTCCATCATGTGGCTCTTCACCCGGATGCAACAGAATCTCCTGCACACCAACCTCTGGACCAAGATTTTGATCACCAGAAAGTAAAGTCATTCCTTTCATAACATGTGATGACATAACACTAGACTCAACTATTATTGGTGAAGACTGTAAAGCCATCTCAGGTGATACTATTTGAGTGTGCTCTAAGACTGTGACAGCAGGTTCTAAAATTGCCACAGTGGGCTCCTGGACAGGAACACATGGTTCTGAAACAATCATAACAGGCTCAAGGACTGATACTGCTGGTTCCAAGACAGGCACAGAAGGCTCCAGGACAGAAACACCCGACACTTTAGTGGTAGCATGCTCTGGGTCAGCCACAACTGGGAGCTCTGAAACAGCCATGGGAGGCTCTGAGGCAGACAAGGAACAAAGTTCTGGAGTAGTCATGGCAGGAGGCTCAGGAGCAGCCACAAATGGAGGTTCTGGGACAGTCACAGTGGGGGTTTCTGGGACAGCCATAATGGGAGGTTCTGGGTCCACCACAGTAGGAAGTTCTGGGACAGCAACAGCAGGAGATTCTGTGGTAGTCACAGTGGAAGGTGCTGGGACAGGTATGGGCGGCAGCTCTAGACTCTCTGCTGGCTGTGAAATAGTTACTGCTGGCTCCAAGAGGGACACAGACACCTCTGAGATAGCATGTCCCGATGGTCTCATAGAATATGTTTCTGATGTCTCCAACAGAACAGAAGGCTCTGATGTTAACACAATTGGTTCAGTTGACATGGTAGTCTCAGAAACCATGTAAGTCACTGGTCTCTCTGGAACCATTTCATGTTCTGCCGCTCCAGAAGACTCAACTGGTGCTGATACAACTGAAGACTCTGGCTCTTGTGCAGGTTCTGGAACAGTCATAACAGCCTCTGACGTTAACACTGAAGTCTCTGATTCTGACACTGAATAATTAGCAGGTACTGCCAAAGGCTCTGAAATCTCACTTTGACTCACAGGAGGCTCAGGCTGTGATACAGATTCTTCAGTTGGTAATGTCACCTCTGTAGACCAAGTATTGTCAGCTGTTAATGCTGACTGCTCAGTGGATAATGCTGAACCCTCTGGTGGTTCCTCAGGAGGCAATGGGGGTGTCATTGGTGGTTCCTCGGGTGGCAATGGTGGCATTGTTGGGGGCTCCTCAGGAGGCAAAGGTGGCACCATATATGCCTCAGTATAGGAATCAGTGTAAGAATCAGTATAAGAATCAGCTGCCATAGACATCATTGAGCGATCAGTGTAAGATGACATCATTGAGCGGTCAGCTGCAGAGTACGATGACATCATAGACCGGTCAGCTGCAGAGTATGACGACATCATAGACCGGTCGGCACCCATGGACATCATAGATCGATCAGCCATGGGAGACATCATGGAGCGCTCATAAGCTGACATCATGGAGCGCTCATAAGCCGACATCATGGAACGCTCAGCCATAGGAGACATCATGGAGCGCTCATAGGCTGACATCATGGAGCGCTCATAGGCTGACATCATGGAGCGTTCAGCCATTGGGGACATCATAGAGCGTTCATAAGACATCATAGAGCGCTCATAAGATGACATCATGGAACGTTCTGCAGCGTAGGACATCATCATAGAACGTCTAGATGCTAACATCAAGGGTCTAGGTGCTAACCTGTATGGCCTGGGTGCTATTCTGTAAGACCTGGGTGCTATTCTGTAGGGTCTGGGTGACATCCTATAGGGATCAGGAGTTAGTCTGTAGGGATCATGGCCTAATCTATAAGGGTCCTGTCCTAGCCTGTATGCATCATGGCCTAACCTATAGGGGTCATGACCCAACCTATAGGGATCCTGAGCTAATCTGTAAGGATCCTGAGCTAACCTATAGGGATCAGGAGATTTTGAGCCCATCATAGCAGAATCCTGGGTACTAGATGCTAACATCTGGGCATCCATGGTGCCAGAAGCTAACATTTGAGCATCCATGGTGCCAGAAGCTAACATCTGAGAATCCATAGCACCAGATGCTAACATCTGGGAGTCCATGGAACTGGTTGCTAACATCTGGGAGTCCATACTGCTGGTTGCTAACATCTG
>CAJQZJ010032218.1:288870-325802 GCA_907164525.1 Lophiomys imhausi | reverse complement strand
ACATCTGGGAGTCCATACTGCTGGTTGCTAACATCTGGGAGTCCATAGTGCTAGAGGCTAACATCTGGGAGTCCATGGTGCTAGAGGCTAACATCTGGGAGTCCATAGTATTAGAAGCTAGCATCTGAGAATCCATAGTGTTGGATGCTAGCATTTGGGAGTCCATGGTGTTGGATGCTAACATATGGGTCTCCATGGTGTTAGAAGCTAACATATGGGATTCTTGGGCCATCAAGGGATCCACTCCTACTGTTACAGAAGTCTCCCCCACCAATGTAGTAGGCAGCTCCTGTGCTACCGTATTATAGGATTCCAGCGCTGTCGTCGAGGGTACCTCCAGGGACTGCGACACGGTCATCGTTGACAGCTCCGATGTTGTCACCACAGACTGAACAGAGATCTCCAGCGCCACAGTTGCCACAGGCTGCCCAGGCAACTCTGGCGCCCCAGGTTGCCCTGGTAACTCCAGCACCCCCGTTGCCAGGGGCTGCCCCAAAAGCTCCAGTGCTCCAGCTGCCCCAGACTGCCCTGAGAACTCCAGTGCCCCAGTTGCCATGAGCTGCCCAGGCAACTCCAGTGCCCCAGCTGCCACAGACTGCCCTGACAGCTCCAGTGCCCTAGTTGCCGAAGGCAGCCCTGACAGCTCTGGCACCCCAGTCACTGAAGGCTGCCCAGACAACTCCAGCGCTGTGGTTGCCACCGGCTGTCCTGGCAACTCCAGCACCATCGCTGCCTCTGACTGCCCCAGCAACCCTGTTGCTGTTGTCACCTCAGGATGCCCAGGATGTTCCACCGTTGTCATCGCCACAGGCTGCTCGAACTCTGTCGTCGTCACAGGTTGTTCGGTCAACTCCATTGCTACTGTTACTGCAGGTTGCCCTGTCAACTCTATTGCCACTGATGCTGCAGGTACCCCTGGCAACTCCTGTACCATCACAGGTGGCTCTGGTACCTCCTGTGGTGGCTCCAACCCCATGGACAGTGCTGAAGGCCCTGCCAATTCCTGCGACAACTGTGGCGCTGGTGTCACAGAGGGCCCTGGCAACTCAGGCACTGCTGTCGCAGGGGGCCCCAACAACTCAGGCACTGCTGTCGCAGGGGGCCCTAGCAACTCAGGCACTGGGGTAGAAAGGGGCCCTGACAACTCTGGCACTAAAGTGGCAGAGGGCCCGGGCAACTCCGGCACTGGAGTCACAGGGGGCCCCTGCAACTCCAGCGTGGAGGTTGCAGGTGGCCCCGGCAACTCCAGGGCAGAGGCCACCGACGACTCCTGCAGCTCCACCGCTGTGGTCTTAGGCAGCTCCAATGACTCCTGAGGTCTTGTCATGGATGAATCTGCGACCTCCGATGGTGCTTCTACAGGCTGCTCTGGCAATCTTTGCTCGTCAGTTGTAGATGACTCTGGAAAACCCATTGTTGATGTGCTTGGTTCAGGGTGCACCTCAGTGGGTGTCTCTGATACTATCATGAGGGTTTCTGATGGCTCAAGCACTTTTGCTATGGGAAGCTCTACCAGTGTGGTCTTTGATATCTCTGGAGACAAAGTCTCCAGAGATTTCAGCACAGGCTTCTGATATTCCACTGACATTGTTAAAACAGGTTCAGGTGACTTCAGCACTGCTGTTGACATAGGCACTGGTGCTGCTGCAAAGGAATCCAGAATCTTTGTCATTGGTGGTTCCAGCGTAACTGACATGGGCTGCTCAGACTGCTCTGAGATCACGGATGCAAATCCAACCGACAGCTGTGCAGTTTTTGTAGCTGGCTTCAGGGTCTCCAAAGTGTGTGCCTCCTGAGCCTCCATTGATACTACTGGAGGTTCTGGCACTAAGGGGCTTTCATTGGCCTCAGATAAGCCAAATGCTCTTACAGGTTGTTCCAGTGCCATCGCTGAAGGTGGTTCAGGATCAAACTTGAAAAAGGAATCAGACTCTAGATCAACATTCCCATCATGATGAGATTTCAGCTTGGACTCAGATTCTTCTGGCTGTCTTTTATATTTTTTTTCTTTTTCTTTCTTCTTTTTCTTCTTTTTGTTTTTGTGTTTTTTATGCTTCTTTGACTTTTTGGTGGGAACTTCATCAGTAGGATCTGTTTGTACAGATACACATCTACTTTTTCTGGAGGCCTCTTTCAAGTCTGAAAGTAATGAAAAATTGTCAGCCATTCCCCAAAGTAGATTCATATTACATTCACATGTATAAACCCCAATATGATTCATCTTACTGTAAATAAAATTTACAAAATAATCTATTGTCTAGAAACTGAAGGTTTCCATTTTTCAGTATTTATACAACTAAAGTCTGCATCAAAATAAATTCCTGGTCTAACACAAATGCCTACTTACAAGGAACTACCTTAATTGTGTTTAAGAAAGGACACGGCTCAATGGCAAGAGTGGGTGCTCAGTCTGTAAGAACCCTGGGTTCAATTTGCAACACTACAGGGGAAAGAAAAGCACGTTTCACTACAATCTAAAGTTATTTTTCCTCAAGGCCAGTGAGAGATACTTGCAGTCAAACCTGATAAGAATTCAAAGCCCAGGACCCATGTGTAGAAGAAAAGCAACTCCACAAATTATCTCTGACTTCTAATAAGCTAGTCCACAGACACATACCTGCATGAATACATGAATGTCTACCCACACACATGTGGGTACAAAAACACACAATCATATTTTGATTATTCTTTTCTTAGGCTGAGTATAATAGCACAGACCTTTAATCTCAGCATTCTGGAGGTGGAAGCTGACAGGTCTCTGAGTTCAAGGACAGCTTGGTTTACAAAGTTCCAGGCAGTCAGAATTACAAAGTGAAGCCCTGTCTCAAAAAAAGCAACCTTCTCCCTTCCCTAAAAAACCTCTTTCTTCTCAAATCATAGCAAGTTATTTTAAAACTAATCAATAAATTTACTTCATATTTAGTTGTTTCAATTCCTACTAAAAAACACTCTCATTACAGACCTAGTAAAAAACTTACCTCCAAAAACATACAATTGTCAATAAAACTACAGAAGATAGAAAATGCTCTCATCAGCCGGGCGGTGGTGGCGCACGCCTTTAATCCCAGCACTTGGGAGGCAGAGGCAGGCGGATCTCTGTGAGTTCGAGGCCAGCCTGGTCTATAAAGTGAGTCCAGAACAGCCAGAGATACACAGAGAAACCCTGTCTTGAAAAACCAAAAAAAAAAAAAAGAAAATGCTCTCATTAAATAATTTCTACTAAATATTTTATTAGTCCCTGTTTATACAGGAAGCAATATGGCATTTCCACTCTGCAAAGAACCCTTCTATAAACATAAATCAATCCATCATTTGGTAGATGAAAGGCCTTGTCCAAATAAGTGACATACTGTCAGTCCCTGGATTTGATCTCCAGGAGAGCACAGCACAGCATACCAAGCACACAGAGCAGTGTTTACCACACGGTAAAGATTTCAGCAAAGTTCACATGACTCTTAAATAGTTCAGAATACCTGAACAAATATACCCTGCATCAGCAGAGCCCAAGTTTTCTTTTACTATATCCACCACATTCTGATAAAACCACATACCCTAAACACTCTGCAAAGACAGCCCTAACATTTCAATTTGCCTATTTCAGATAAGGTAGTTTATATTCCGCTTTCCAACCACATAGTAAAACTTATCCTACAGACTTTAAATTTGATAACTCGTAAGGAAACTGCTAGTCAAATAGTGATTTCTACTACAGGAAAGAAAACCCAACACTAGACATTATATAAAAAGAAAACTAATCATTTTTCTATTGCTTATCTCATAGCATAAAAATATATTTATTCCTAACCAAGTAAGATTGCCACAGATATGATCCAAGCTACAGTAGTTGTTAAAGTACATCTTACCAGAGACAACCGCATCACCTAATTCCTACACTTAATAATTTACACGATGACGATGCTTCAACCTGCTTTGTACAAACAAGTCACCTTCTAAGCGTGGGCTTTACAAAAAAATGTAAGGTGCTCTAAAACACCACTAAACACGTATTTAAGGGTATTCCAGCTTACAAAATTGACACTTAGAGGATAAAACAATGTGCTTAGGAGCTTGTACTACTCTTACAAAGGAACCTGGTCACTTCTCAGCACCCACTTGGTGACTCACAACTGTCCAAACTCCAATTCCAGAGGATCAATACTGTCCCTCTTGCCTTCCTCAGGAACCAGGCACACACAAGCTACATACCATACACTCAAACTTCCATGTTTGGATCATCCAATCCAAAATCATACATACAGAAATAAAAATTAAGTGGGGAAAAAAGGCACCAAGAGCTACTTTAAAAGGAGCTGATAGTTATGCAATCCTTCATTATACATTATTCAAAGAAGACGTACATACATAGAGGTACTGAGTCACAATAAAACTGAGTTAAAATAGAGAGAAAAATCTTATTTTACCAGTAAACCAAGTAAGTGCCCCAATGTGCATTTGAGTAGAACTATTTCCAAAGAGTTCAGTAAGACACTATGAAAAAAATTAAAATTAACCTAACAACACTACAATTAACATTCAAAATTTTCACAAGATTTTCAACCCTGACAGTTATTTTCAACTTACCTGGCTTATATCGTAGTTCTGTATCTAAGACCCCAGAAAGGACCTCTTCTATCTTCTGCACTATCTCTTCATTTGGGAGACTCCTTGCAGAGGCAGCTGTATCGCCTGCCTGGTTTCCTTCAATAGGTGTATTTGTTTCACCATTCAGCTGGCCTTCACTCCTTCCACTTGACAAGAAAAATTTTCAAAAATTCATTAATACTATTATCACACCATGATAAATCAATAATTCAATAGTGTAATTAATATAACCTTACATTCTATCGTCCATACATCTCACTATTTTCTGTATCAGATATTTGTCATTAATAATTTTTCCTTAACACTATATACTCAAATGTAACATTTTTACTTTTACACATAGTTTTCAGAACTTTGAATTAAAAGAAAATCCTTAAAATCAGATTTCTAAGTGTATTTAAAAATAATTAAAGCAAGTGGTGGCACATGCCTTTAATTCTAGCACTTGGGAGGCAAAGGCAGGAGGATCTCTGTGAGTTCAAGGCCAGCCTGGTCTACAGATCATTTTCAAGCCAGCTAGGGCTACAGTTTTTACTGTCTTTAAAAACCAAAAATAGTAATAATAAATAACTTAAAAGCTTTCAGTTATTAATGAGCCAATTCACAAAAATAGATGAGCCAACATGGTGGAAAAGGGGCCATAATGAAGCATTGACCCGGCGCACTGATCACAAGCAATCAAGGCAAACACTAGGTAAAAAGGTCACTTGTGAGCTGGGCGTGGGCGCAGGCCTTTAATCCCAGCACTCGGGAGGCAGAGGCAGGCGGATCTTTGTGAGTTCAAGGCCAGCCTGGTGTACAGAGTGAGTCCAGGACAGCCAGGGCTACAGAGAGAAACCCTGTCCAGTTTCAGACTGTGACTGAAATGCTGTAAAATTTAAAAAGGAAACTGTATGCAGTAATTTACATCTATTTTTTTTTTAAAGTCTCCTACTAAGACAATTTCTGGAACTCAAGAAATTCATACAGAACATGTGCCAATCCATTTACACTAACAGTAAAATGGTAAATGGCTTAACCTATTTTCAGATCATAGGGACAGAAGAATATTACTGTAGATAAAACAAGGTCATTCATGTAAACAGGTTCACTATTTTTGTGTAAACTTGCAAAAACCTTAAAACTCAGTTTTAATTAGAATTTTACTACTTGAATACACATAAAACTATTACCTGGTAATAGTTTCATTAGAAAAACAAAACACTTTAGGGAGAAATGAATGATTTTCTAACACAGCAAATCTTGTTACTCCAATAATTAACATTTATAAGTACTTACTAGTGCCACTTTCTGGGTTTTTTTTTTTCTTTTTTTTCGAGACAGGGTTTCTCTGTGTAGCCCTGGCTGTCCTGGACTCACTTTGTAGACCAGGCTGGCCTTGAACTCACAGAGATCTGCCTGCCTCTGCCTCCTGAGTGCTGAGATTAAAGGCGTGCGCCACCACTGCCAGGCTTGTTCTTTTGTTTTTTTTTTTTTGGTTTTTCGAGACAGGGTTTCTCTGTGTATCCTTGGCTGTCCTTGACTCACTTTGTAGACCAGGCTGGCCTCGAACTCACAAAGATCCGCCTGCCTCTGCCTCCCAAGTGCTGGGATTAAAGGCGTGCGCCACCACCGCCCGGCCGTTCTTTTGTTTTTAAGACAAAGGCCTCACTATGTAGTCCTGGCTGGTCTTGAACTCAGAGACCTGTCTACCTCTGCCTACCTGCTAGGACTAAAGGTATCCACTATCATACCTGGCCTGCCAAATATTTTTTTTTAAATCATGTAATTTTAACAAAACTCTACAATCAGGACTATTATTGCTTCTGTAAATGGAGGAAAAGAACTATACACAATAAATTGTGCACATTAACCAAACATTAGTCTCACCACCTATATGGAGGAATATATAAGCAAATGGTGAACCAATAGCTCACTAAGTGCAAAATTTAAAAAAAAAAATGTTTTTGGACTTATTGTTCCCTAAAGCATGCTGTTTTTTTCTAATCCTCTTGTAGACTTGTTTTATTTGTTTTTCTTTTGTTTTTTTTTTTTTTTTTGAAACAGGGTTTCTCTATGTATAGCCCTGGCTGTCCTAGAACTCAGAGATTCACCTGCCTCTGCCTCCCAAATGTT
The DNA here is from genome assembly GCA_907164525.1 of Lophiomys imhausi. Lineage (NCBI taxonomy): Eukaryota > Metazoa > Chordata > Mammalia > Rodentia > Muridae > Lophiomys > Lophiomys imhausi. Next base: position 319,085 of record CAJQZJ010032218.1, on the reverse strand, counting down.
GGGATTAAAGATGTGGACCTCCATAAAAGGTTTTGCAGACTTTATAAAACAATTATTTTGCCAGGTGTGGTGGCAAATGCCTTTAGTCCCAGAGCACGGGAGGCAGAAACAGGAGGATCTCTGAGTTGGCCAGCCTGGTCTACAAAAGTCCAGGACAGGCAGGGATACACAGAGAAAACCTGTCTCGAAAAACCAAAACAAACAAACCAAAATTCAAACATTTTGCATTTTTTAAGCACTTATGCATACCTATGACTTTTGTTTTTTGAGACAGGGTCTCTCTATTCTGTCTGGCCTAGAACTCACTACTGTAGACTCAGAGATTTACCTGCCTCTGCCTCCTGAGCTCTGGGAATAAAAGTATGTTCAGCCATCTAAGGCATGGCATGGTAGCATTTCAGACACTGTGAGGCAAAGGCAGGTGGATGTTTCAAAGACAAAAACAAAAAAAGTCAATCTATAAGAAATTATTTTTTCTTAAAGCTACCAGAATTTTAGTTGCAGTTACTGAAAAGCAATTAGAATTTCAAGCCATTTTGCTGTCCAGCAATGTATCCTAAAGAGGAATTTATGTAGTTTTGAAATTGTTCAAATTATTGAGACTTCAAAGGACAAACTTGTTCATGGGATAAATTATATACAAAATGATCATATTAAGAGAAGACATGTTAGTACATGGTGGTGAAAGCCTTTTATGCCAGGTGAGGATCTCTGTGAGTTCAAAGCCAGCCTGGTCTACAGAGCAGTTCTAGAACAACCAGTACTACACAGAGAAACCCTGTCTAGAACTCTCCCCCTCCCAGAAAACAAAAAAACAGGAAAACACAATTAGTACATGAAACTGCTTAAAGTTTTAGGAGGGTGGTGGTGGTAGCACAGGGCTTCTCTGTGTTGCCCATGCTGTCCTGGACTCATTTTGTAGGCCAGACTGGTTTTGAACTCAGAGAGCTGACAGGCTCTGCCTGAAGAGTGCTGGAATTAAAGGACTGCGCCTGCGCCACCTAGCCGAGCTGTTCCACAGGGCTTTAATCCTAGCAGAGGCAAGCGGATCCTTGTGAGTTCAAGGCCAGCTTTATCTACATGGTGAGTTCTAGGTCAGCCACAGTTATACAGTAAGATTCTGTCTCTAAACTAAATAACAAAAGTTTTCAGGAAAAAATTAAATTCCTTTAGTTTTATGTTTGATCTCATTAAAAGAAAATACTAACCAATGCCTCAAAATGTTAAAAAGCAACACAGTGAGGATATATATTACTACTTAAAATAATTTGTGATCCCCTTCATCTACTGGGAGATGACAGGTCAGTTTCAGCTACATGGCAAAGTTGTAAGCAGTGACATTAGAGCCTGTCCACAAGAAAAATAAAATAAAAATAAAAAATTAAAATGAAAAACATAAACACCGTATGTTGAAAAAATGAAAATTTCAGCAATAAAATATTATTGCACCAATAATTTCATCAAATAATTAACAACTGCTTATGAGCTGATTTTCTAATTCACATATTGCTCTGTTCTCACTTACACCATTCATATAAAAACATTTTACCTTGGAATATTTACTTTTAAGACCTCTTTTCTTACTGTATTTTAAAGAAATGGTCGTTTTATACAAAACAAACTTCTAAAAGACAACCACTTAACATAACTCAATTTTCCTGAGTAAACAACTCTGGAAATCTCTTCCACTTGAAATTTGGGGAACCAAGGCTAATCTCTGAAGTCTACTACTAGCCGTGACAAAAGCAGCGCGATGTTCTTCAAATCCGTCCATTAAGTTGGGGTAGCGAGAAAAATAGATCTCCACACAGTCCACTCTCTACTTAATAAAACTGAACAACCCACTATTTTCAAGCACCCTTCTACTCTCCTGTCCAATATTTTATCATGTGTCTTATATTGAACCGAGATATTTTAGTTTACAACTGTTAAAAGAGTGCTACCCGGTCTAAAGCACAGAGCACTAACTGGGGCCCGAACAGTCTAATAAATAGACTCCGATCGCCAAACGTTCTGATGCGTACAATAATAAAGAAGTTTTAAGATTACCCAAGAAGTGGCCGTTAGAGACCCTTTCCGGCCATAGACACCGGCCGGCGAAATGCGGGGGGGGGGGGGGGGGGGGGGGGGGAAGGCGGCGGCGGAGGAGGAGCTGGGGAAGGAACTAGGCCCGTCCCTGGTGGACACTGGGCCTCCGACTAGCTGAAGGGTAGGGGCTGTCCAAACCAGAGAAAGGTGAACCTCTGAACTGAAGAAAGACACGGCGTGTGCGAACACCGCGGAAGGGACGATCTTTCTAGGAAGGAACGAACGAAGGATCGAGGGGATGGCCCCGAAAATGGATCCCTGGCCCAGGCGGGGCCGTAGCGGGGCCTGAGCCGAGAAACGACGGCGTCTCAGTGAAAGATGCCACGGAAGGATAGACGAGGCCCTACCAGCCCGGGAGGGGCAGAAAAGTCTGGGAAGCGTTTACCTGGAAAGCTCCTGTTGTATTTCCCGGAATTTACTGACCACGAAAGACCTAAAAACCTGCTCGATGTCGGCCGCCATGGCGTCCGCTCCGTTCTCTCAACTCCTCCTCGCTAGTCCTCCAGGCTCCCAGCATGCCTCGGGAGCAGGCGCAGCGGCCAATTCCTTTTATCCCTTTCCTTATTGGCTCAAGGGGGAGCGTCCGCACGGGCTCGCTCCGCCCCGGAGCCAATCAGCGAGCATCGCCCCGCTCTCCTCCGCTGTCTCCGAGCCGCTGGGGTAGAGGTGCTGACGTTTGCGCCGCGCACGAACTAGTCCGCCATGTTAGTGTTTGACGCAGGCGCCATTACAGGAGAAGTCGCTTCCGAGACGGCCGGGCCAGCTTGTGCTGTTGGTCCCTTCAGCCTGCGGGCGCTTTTCAGAGGCTTTCTGTAGCGAGTAAATGCCCGAGATTACAGGCCATGAGGAGAGGGAGCAAAAAAAAAGGCCTCAGGGTGTCTGGCACGGAGCTTTAGCGCGTTTGTTGCAAGCGCCAAGTTTACTTTGGTCAGGAAGATGTACACGAGAAAGAAATCCCCATCCCGTGTGCCCACTGTGAAGCGGATAGGAGCAATTCCCATTCTGTCTCGATGCCTGCTGTAACCGGCCACCCGTATTTCTAGCAAAGGCGGGAGGATCCGGGCGACCTGCATTCTAAACAGGCTGCACCCAGACTCATCCGGAGTCCAGCACTAGCCGGTCCGCCCTGGCGCTTGGTTAGCAGCCACAATTAGGTTGCCATGACTCTGTCCCCGTCGCAGGAGGCACGATGGTACACATGGAAACCTTAGGTGGCACCCCTGACAAGTGTCAGCTCTAAGCTGGTACCAGGGACTCTGAGCCCGGCTGGGGAGCGGGCTCGGGCCGCACCCTAAGGCGGGAGGAACCCCACGAATCGCCTCGCGGGCGGGGACCGAGACAGGCCGGCCAATGGGCAGCGGAGCCCGTCGGGGGCGGGGCAGAGGCCGGAGCGCGCCGCTTTCCCGGACCAACTTCCGGCGTGTGCGAGTGGGAGCAGCGTGGCGGGGCTTGCAGGTGCGTGAACCCCTCGGTTTTAAAGTGATGCGTGGACTGCGATCAGGCTTTGACTTGTGGGTTTAACGGCCACGACTGGTGGTACCGTTGAAACTGGTTTGGCCGGTGAAAAAAAGGGCCCTGTGTTTTGCACGGCCTTGACCGAGGTGGGCCTGGTACACCTTTCCCCGCTTTCTGGTTGAGACCGGATCCAGGTTTCTGTATCTATGCCTTTTGAAGACAGATCTGTACATTGATGGGTTTTCATCGTTTCTGGTTTTTTTCATTGTCGCTAATGGTTTACCTGGACCACTTTCGTATTTGGTTTCCAATTTCTTAGCAAAGCTTTGGAATTGGTTTTACCCGATTCTTCTATTCTCTCCTTACCTAGCTCTTATTCTCGCTATGAGCTGCCTACTAATTAACTGACACCCAAGAAAGTTACAAAAGTCTCTCCAGGTCTCCTAGCTAGTAAGGCCCTGTGGACCCCGGAGCCCAGCCCCCACGAGGCTTTTACTGGTGTGGAGACCAGTATTGCTGTTTGGCAGATTCGGAGTAGTAAATAAAAACTGTCTTCTTGCACGGCGCTCTTATTCAAACTTGATAAAAAGATCTAATGGCTTCAGCTATTTCTAAGAAAATAACTCTAACACATAGAATTGAACTAAAATCTTTATTTTATGTGTAGGAGTCTTTCCCCTTGCATGTGTGTATGTGCCCACGTGCATACAATTCCCCAAGGAAGCCGGAAGAAGGCGTTCAGTCGCTGGGAACCCGGTAGGAAGTTTGTGAGCCACGGTCTGCTGCTGGGAGATTAAACCCAAGTCCTCCGCAAGAGTGCTAAGTGCTTTTAGCTGCTAAGCCATGTCACCAGCCTGTTTGATTTTTCTTTAAATATGTAATCCCAAACTAAAGTATCAATTTAGGAGTTACAGATTTCAGTGTTCTTTTTCCTGTGACTATATTCTGCATAGGTAAATGCTTTGATATCTTTGGCTTTTTTTTGTTTTGTTTTTCATCCAGCTTTTGCTGCTAGAATTTGAACACAAGACTTCTATTCTAACCACTCACTCTGTTGCTAACCTACACTCCCCAGCTTTGCTATTGGTTTCCTGGTCATGCAATGACTTGATAAATTGCTTCTATATCCGAGGTATCAGTTTAGGTAAATGAGGTAATAAAACATAACAAATTACCATCTCCTATTTCTGGGTACTTTATAGTATACATTGTTTTAATGTCATCTCAGTTTCTTCTTTTTTGTTTTGTTTTGTTTTGTTTTGTTTTGGAGAAAGGGGTTCTCTGTGTAGCAGAGCCCTGGCTGTCCTGGACTGGATTTGTAGAACAGGCTGGCCTTGAACTCACAGAGATCCACCTGCCTCTGCCTACCAAGTGCTGGAATTAAAGGCATGCCCACCACACCCAGCTCCTCAGTAAATTCTTAACAGCTAAACTTAACAAGTATCTATAGTCACGTGAAATATGTTATGTTTTGGCTTATCTAACAGATTTCCAATCCAGAGTATCCCATAAACTCTTAAATTATAAGCTTGCAAGCTATGAAGAATATATAAATAATTTTTCCACTTTTTTTTGGTACAGTCACCAAACAAAAATGGTAGGACAGCCAGGCATGGTGGCGCATGCCTTTAATCCCAGCATTCGGGAGGCAGAGGCAGGTGGCTCTGTGAGTTTGAGGCCACCCTGGTCTACAAAGTGAGTCCAGGACAGCCAGGGCTCTATTACACAGAGAAACCCTGTCTCAAAAAACAAAACAAAACAAAACAAAAAAAATGGTGGGAGAAGCCACACATGGTGTAATCTCAGGATGGGAGAGACAGAGGCCAGAGGATCACTGAAAGCCTGAGACCTGAATAACAAGTTCTAAGAAAACTGAGGATACAGAGAAGACTCGGTCTTTCAAAAAAAAAAAAAAGATGTTGAAGGAAAAATATTTTTAGTACATCTGGAGTTCAAGTTGCAATGCCCATAGTGCAGTTGTATAAAAGTACAGTTGCGCTTATTTTTTTTAATTTATTTTTATTTTACATACATTGGTGTTTTGAGTGCATATACCTGTATGAGCGTGTCAGATCCTCTGGAACAGAAGTTGCAGACAGTGTTGAGCTGCCATGTGGTTGCTGGGATTGAACTCAGGACCTCTGGAAGAGCAGCCAGTGGTCTTAACCCCTGAGCCGTCTCTCCAGCCCCCAGTTGTGCCTATTGTATTATGTGGTTATGAACCTTCTAGTGGCTTCCTGTTGTTTAGAGCACTGATTAGACCTATTTTTCTAGGTGGTACATACATCTTAAGTCTCTTCATGCTTCCATGAAGTTCTCTTTTGTAGTTTGGAAAACACATAAAAAGCCCTCAAATATGTTTATTTCCTGACCCTTCCTTGATGGAGAAACTGTACTTTTTTTTGTGTGTGGGTTTTTTGAGACAGGGTTTCTCTGTATATCCTTGACTGTCCTGGACTCGCTTTCTAGACCAGGCTGGCCTTGAACTCACAGAGATCCACCTGCCTCTACATCCCAAGTGCTGGGATTAAAGGCCTGCACCACCATGCCCAGCAGAAACTGTGTACTTTTTTTTTTTTTAAGATTTATTTTATTTTATTATGTATACAGTGTTCTGTCTGCAGGCCAGAAGAGGGCACCAGATTTCATTATAGATGGTTGTGAGTCACCATGTGGTTGCTGGGAATTGAACTCAGGACCTCTGGAAAAGCAGTCAGTGCCGGTAACCTCTGAGCCATCTCTCCAGCCCAAAACTGTGTGCTCATAATGCCTGTTCTTTGTACCACATCAAGGTTTAAATTTAAGGCATCAACACTACGCATAATGGGACATGCCTATTGTCTCAGCTACTTGGAAGCTTGAGGCAAGAGAATCTTTCTTTTAGTTTGCTTGCCTGGTTGTTTGTTTTGTTTTGTTTTGTTGAGACAGGATTTTCTCTGTGTAGCCCTGGCTGTCCTGGAACTCACACTGTAGACCAGGCTGGCCTTGAAGTCACAGAAATCCACCTGCCTCTGCCTCCTGGGTGCTGGGATTAAAGGAAAGGAATGTTCCACCACACCCAGCACAGGAGAATCTCTCAAGCCCAAGAATTCCAGGTCAAGTGTATGTAAAGTAGTGGGTTCTCATCACCTAAATAAATATCAAAATCTATTTTCCTGCTAAGGTTTAATGATTATCAGAGCTTCCAAAAGAGAAAGAAGGCTGTTGATGAATTATTTCTCATATAAGGCACTGTATTCGTCTACAGGCTTTTGATTGGTTGGTTGGATTTGTTTTAATATTAAGGCTGAGTAAGTTACAAAGAAAAGGTATTTGCTCAGAATTACAATTATAGAGGTGTACAATCAAGGGACCCATCTTGATCATCTTATTAGCAGTCTTTGACACAGAGCATCCCGGGATGAGAGCCATGGCATGCATGCTTGCATTTTGTTTGGTTTCTATCATCTTAATTTAAAACAAACAAAAACCAACAACAGCCAGGCATGGTGGGGCATACCTTTGATCTCAGCACTCCAGTGGCAGAGGCAGGTGGATCTCTATGAGTTCAAGGCCAGCCTGGTCTATAGAGTGAGTCCAGGACAGCCAGGGATACAAAGAGAAACCCTGTCTTGAAAAAGAAACAACAACAAAAACTTAGGACTCACTCCAGAGGCAGGGGTAGGAATATAATATATCTGAGTTCCAGGCCAGCCAGGAACTAACTTAACTTAAAAAACAACAACAACAAACAAACAAAAGCTGGGCAGTGGTGATCCAAACCTTTAATCTCAGCGGGCAGATCTCTATGAATTGGAGGCCAGCCTGGGATACAGAGCAGAGTTAACAAAAAACAAACAAAAAAAGCCTTCTAGGATTTGATTATGGGTATTCCACCACCTTACCTAAACATAGTCGTTCCCCAGAGGCTTTATCTCTAAATACCTTGGGTATATTGTTTCCACTCTTTAGTACCTCACACTGTGGGTTAAATACAATGCATGGAGCTTGGAGGACACTCAGAGCCCAGCAGGAGCTGAACCTCCACTCCTTAGCCTAACTGTAAGCAGGTCAGCCTCATTTTCACATTCCCTCTTCTCTCATGATCATGCTCATATCTTTCTACCTCACCTCCAGTTTCTGAGGGTTTTTTTTCCCTCTTTCTTAGTTTTTTTTTTTAAGTTTTATATGTATGGGTATTTTGCCTGCATGTATGTGTACCACATGTATACCATGTGTCCAAGGAAGCCTGTGGAAAAAAAGGTCAGGTCCCCTGAATCGAGTTACAGACGGTTGTTAGCCACCATATGGATGTCAGGAATTGAACCCAGGTCCTCTGGAAGAACAGCTTGAACCATCTCTCCAGCTCTTGTTTGTTTTTTGAGACACTTTCTCTGTTTAGGCCTGGTTGTCCACGAATTCCCTCGATAGAAGCAGCAGGCTGTACTCGAACTCAGAGTCTGCCTGCCTCTGCCTCCTGGGTGCTGGGATTAGAGGGTGCCCCACCACTGTGATGCTTTCTCTAGCTCTTGTTTTGTTCTTTGAGGCAGGTCCCAGGTAGCCTGGGACACAGATCTGACTGCCTTTGCCTCCTGAGTACTTGGCAATTTCTTTTATTGGTTTTGGTTTTTCGAAATAGGATTTCTCTGTGTAGCCCTGGCTATCCTAGAACTCATTCTGTAGACCAGACTGGCCTTGAACTCACAGAGATCTGCCTGCCTCTGTCTCCTGAGTGCTGAGATTAAAGGCGTGCACCACCACGGCCAGCCATTATAGACAGGTTTGAATGGTTGTGTGGGTGCTGGGATTTGAACCCAGGTCCTTTGGAAGAGCAGGCAGTACTCTTAACCACTGAACTGTCTCTCCAGCCACAAATACCAATTTCTAAATAATAAATCTCTGGATGAAAATGTTACTTGCTTGAATACAAGTGATTATGTGAAAATCCTATTTATATATAAATTGTGATTTCTACAGCCAGGCGTGGTAGTACCTGGCTATAATCCCACTTGGAAGGTGGCCAAGACAAGAGGTTTGCCATGAGTTTGAGGCTAGCCTGAGCAACATAGTGTGACTTTCCCAAAAATACCAAAAGAATGGGTGAAAAGATGGCTCAGCAGTTATGAGTACTTGCTGCTCTTCCAGGGACCTGGGGTTCGACTACCAGCATCCACATAATTGCTAACAAGAGTTCCAGGGGATCCAGCGACCTCTTCTAGCCTCACTGGACACCAGGTACACCTATGGTATGCAGGCAAAACAGCTGCACACATAAAAGTTAACAAAATAAAATATCACCAAAAAAAGAAAAAAATTTTTCAAAAATACATGCATTCTAAAATGACAACTATGGTTTTCTTTCCACAGGGTTCATTTTGCTTCTGAATTCCTGCTTTGCAGACAGCAATGGCAGCCCGAGTTCTTGTCATTGGTAGTGGAGGAAGGGAACATACCCTGGCCTGGAAACTTGCAGAATCTCATCATGTCAAGCAAGTGTTGGTTGCCCCAGGAAATGCAGGCACTGCTTCTTCTGGGAAGGTCTCAAATGCTGGTAATTATGTTTCACAATGGGGAGTGGTGGTTAGTATTTGTTGATAGTAAATGATAGCTCACATGTGCCCTTTAATAAGGTGTATTTGTATTTACGTTTGGATGCTTTTTTTTTTTTTTTTTTGGTTTTTCGAGACAGGGTTTCTCTGAATATCTCTGGCTGTCCTGGACTCGCTTTGTAGACCAGGCTGGCCTCGAACTCACAAAGATCCGCCTGCCTCTGCCTCCCAAGTGCTGGGATTAAAGGCGTGCGCCACCACCGCCCGGCCCTTTTTTTTGGTTTTTCGAGACAGGGTTTCTCTGTGTAACAGCCCTGGCTGTCCTGGACTCGCTTTGTAGACCAGGCTGGCCTCGAACTCACAGAGATCTGCCTGCCTCTGCCTCCCGAGTGCTGGGACTAAAGGCGTGCGCCACCACCGCCCGGCTTGGATGCTTTCTTTACGTTTAAATTTTTAAAAATAGTGTGAATTTCATGTGTGGTCAGCATTAGGTAGTGTATTTTAAGCTTTATATACCACTGTGATTTACAAACATAGTGTAAAGATATCTTATGTGGTTTTTTGGGAAATAAAAAGTTGAATGGAGCTATCAGATGTGAATTCTGGTCCCATTAATGATCAGTTCGTGAACTACATTAAACAGTTTGCAGGACTTAGGGTTAAACTCAAGCACATCTGGCTCTTGCAAAGCCCTGTCTTGTTTTACCTTGTGTGCACAGTAGCTAATGTGGCATAGCGTATTCATGGAGAGAATTAGAGGACAGCCATAAATAATGAGAAAATACCTCTTTTTCTGCAGTTCTTTGTCTAGAGACAAGGTATTGTGTCTGTTTATTGAAGAACTGCCATATTCTATGTGTGCGCATGTGAGGGTGTGGGGACACACCCATCAGAATCACCCAGGATTGTGGTAAATTAACTGCCGTTGGCAGCAGCTGAGGTTAGCTGTGCCCTCTCTTGTTGCCTTTGCTGTACTGATATAGTTAATTACACTGGGGCAGTTTCTTTGGATGGAGAACCGAACCTGGCTTTCTCTGGATGTGGAGAAGGATTTTCTTTTCTTTTTTTTTTTTTTTTTTTTTTTTTTGTTTTGTTTTGTTTTTTGAGACAGGGTTTCTCTATATATCCTTTGCTGTCCTGGACTCACTTTGAAGACCAGGCTGGCCTTGAACTCACAGAGATCCACCTGCCTCTGCCTCTCAAGTGCTAGGATTAAAGATGTGCGCCACCATGCCCAGCGAGAAGAATTTTCTTACATAGAATCACTATTGCCGCCGGGCAGTGGTGGTGCACACCTTGAGGCAGGCGGATCTCTGTGAGTTCAAGGCCAGTCTGGTCTACGGAGTCCAGGACAGTTAGAGCTGTTATACAGAGAAACCCTTTCTCAAAAAACCAAAAAAAAAAAAAAAGAATCACTATTGCCTTCTTTGCTTAACCAACCTCAAAGACCCTCCCTGACCAACCATAACTAGCAACCATAACTCCCAGTTTGCCTTAGAGCAGATTTGCTTAAGTTGTTTATATTTGTTATTGTTTATGTATTTATTGGCTAATACTTAGGCAGTAGATTATTAATATCCCACAATTGAGGATCCTAGTTTAACATCTTAATTGCAAGGCTTAGCGCAGTACCTAAGACATTCGAATTTTCAATAAACCTTCAGTGACATTTAAAGAAACAAATTTCTGAGTGTTCTCTGGGTTTGTCTGTTTATTATGTAACCACTGTGACAAGGACAAGTTGCATTATAATGTTGGGGAGTCACTCAACTGTCTACTGAGCTTTATTTAACATAATGCACTATTTAGGGTTTGTCATGGTGAAAATTACAAACCTTACCAACAAAAAGCAAAACCAGCACTTAGCTTATTTTTTCAGTACCTTACTAAGGATAGTACTTAGTTTATTTGGTTAAGTGAGGATTCACGTTTTCTGCTTACAGCTGTCTCCATTGATGATCACACTGCCCTTGCTCAGTTCTGCAAAGATGAAAAGATTGAACTCGTGGTTGTTGGACCAGAGGCCCCTCTGGCTGCAGGTAAAGTTCCTTTCTCATTGTTACAACGTAAGCGGTGTCCACAGAAGCCTAGAGATCATTTAATCCAGTTCATTTGTGGACGAGAATTTGTAATAAGATACATTACAAGAGGACTTTGAGACCCTTAAAGTGTAATCTAACTGTAATTCTTATTCAGTCTAAATCCTAGACAGACCATGGATCGCCTAGATTTTTGTTTGCTTCTGTAGGAATTGTTGGGGACCTGACCTCTGCAGAAGTACGATGCTTTGGCCCCACAGCACAAGCAGCTCAATTAGAGTCCAGTAAAAAGTTTGCCAAAGAGTTTATGGACCGGCATGGGATTCCTACGGCACAGTGGAGAGCATTCACCACTCCTGAAGATGCCTGCAGCTTTATTGTGAGGTGGGTGGAAGATGGCCTTAAAAAGGCAAGTGGTTTATGGTGGCATTTTTTAAAATTAGGAACTTATTTTTATTTTACGTCCTTGGTGTTTGTCTGCATGTATGTCTGTGTGAGGGTGTGGGATCCTCTGGAACTGGAGTTACAGACAGCTGTGAGCTGCCATGTGGTTGCTGGGAACTGAACCCCAGTCTTCTGGAAGAGCAGCCAGTGATCTTAACCACTGAGCCCTCTCTTCAGCCCCTTGTAATGATATATAAATATAAAGTCGATTTCATGTTAAAAACAGTATTTCAGCCAGGTGGTGGTGGCACACACCTTTAATTCCAGCACTGGAGAGAGAGACACAGGTGAATTTCTTGAGTTTGAGGCCAGCCTGGTCTACAGAGGGAGTTTCAGGACACCCAGGACTATACAGAGAAACCGTGTCTTGAAAACACACACACAGTGTTTACTTCTTAGTCTTTCAATAAAATAATTAGTTTCCTGTAGAAAAAATAACTAATTAAACTATTTACTAGTATTTATATTATCTTTGTTTTTCTTTTTTTTTTTTTTTTTTTTCCGAGACAGGGTTTCTCTGTATATCTCTAGCTGTCCTGGACTCACTTTGTACATCAGGCTGGCCTTGAACTCACAGAGATCCGCCTGCCTCTGCCTCCCCACCACCGCCCAGCTATATTATCTTTGATTGGTCTGCGGTGTTAATCCTTAACCCACCATTATAAATGAATACACACAGACACTGGGTGGATCTTAACAAGCCTAGGCCTGGGTTGTGCAATCCTAGCCCATCTAAGCTAGCTCATAATTCTATTACCCAAATATGACCCCATATATACATACGCCCCTTTGGACTATTATTCTCCTCGCTATGTCGATGTTTCAGGCCACGTGGAAGGATCTCCTTTAATCTACCCCATGGCGTATCTTCCTTTTTATTCCTGGCTTCTTCTTCGGCCTTCTCCCAAATGCTCTGTCTCTCTCTAAAAAGCCTGCGAACCTTAGTCCTGCCTACCTCTGTCTTTGCCCAATCTCCAGGCCTCAGCATTTATTTAACCAATCAGAGTCAATTAAGTAACAGTTTCCTTTTCAACAGTAAAATTAGAGGTAGAAGCTCAAGAGTCAGTTCAAAGCCAGTCTGGGCTACATGGATCCTGTTTAAAACCAAAGGAGAAAAAAAAGCCTAGGGTTCTGTGTGTGTTTCCCTTAAATAATCTTGTAGATTATATGTTGATGTCTTCACTATTGAGTAATCTCTAATAGGAAATACATTTTGTCCTGCAACTGACAAACACGATGATATGTTACAACAACAAAATCTGGGTTGTTTTTTTTTTGGTTTTTTGAGACTGGGTTTCTCTGTGTGTCCTTGACTGTCCTGGACTCCCTTTGTAGACCAGGCTGGCCTTGAACTCACAGAGATCTGCCTGCCTCTGCCTCCCAAATACTGGGATTAAAGTCGTGCACTGCCGCCACCACCACCCAGCAACAACAAGATCTTAAACTAATAGCAATCCTTCATGCTTCAGCTTTCCAAGTGCTGAGATACCCAGCAGAGTTACTGAATTTTTAACTTTTGGGGTTTTGTTGTTGTAGTTGTTGTTGTTTTAGCGGTTTTTTTGTTGTTTTGTTTTTTGTTTTTAATGTGTATGGGTGTTTTGCCTGCATGAATGGCCTCATGCCCACAAAGGTGAGAAGGGGGCTTGGATCCCCTGGTTCTAGAGCTCTGACCCACCATGTGGGTGGTGGGAATCGAACCTGGGTCCATCAAGTGTCCTTCTGCCCTACATGTGGAAGAAAGTTGAGAAGTTAGTGAGTTTGTAAGCTCATGCCTTCCTCCTACTTTGTTCTTCCCCTCCCTGTCACCCAGCGTGTTTTCCTTTTAGTTGGGTCAAGGTCTTCCTTTGTTTTTCTTTTAATCACTTATTTATTCTGTATCTGTACACAACTTGACACTTATCAGAATACAGCTTGTAGGAGTCAGTTCTCTCCTTTCACCGTGTGGGTTCCAGGGATCGAGCTCAGGTCAGCTACCTCACTGACCCAAGTTCATTGCTTATTCATTTCTTAGGGGGTGGGGTGGGGGCATCTGTGTAGCTTTGGCCATCCTGGAACTCAATCTGTAGACCAGGCTGGCCTCAAACTCAGGAGATTGACCTGTGTCTGCCTCCCAAGTGCTAGGATTAAAGGCGTGTGTCACCACCGCGCAGCTCCTACAAAGTCTCTTAAATATTGAATATTATTACTACCTAGTAGCCAGATGTCTTGGGTACATGACAACCTGTTACTTACTTTGGTTAAGCTTCTTTCCAGATCTCCAGGCCCACTCCATTGCTTTGTGTGTTCTAGAAATGGTCTGTGGTGTCTGCCAGGGTTAGTCTCAAACAGCTATATCTTTTCCGTAAATGAGATTTTCTGCTTTGTATCGTAAAGATTATTTCATATCTGCTCTACAAATCTTATTTTTTTAATGATTCTTATGTTACTTCACTATATGTGAAAAAAGCAAAATTGTATGTGCTGTATGATCAAAATTATAAAGGAATGTATAAGAAAACAATCTTGGCAAAAGTACCTGAAATGATACTAGAGTAATATTTTTTTTCTGTGTGCTTTTCAGTTTTTCTGATGCATACTCTTACAAATCACAAAATTCTTTAACTGTGTTGTGAGAGTTTTCTTGAATGATAAAAGCTGCCCTGTCTTTACAGCTCGAACTTTCCTGCTTTGGTTGTGAAGGCCAGTGGCCTTGCAGCTGGGAAAGGAGTGATTGTCGCAAAGAACAAAGGGGAAGCCTGCAAAGCCGTACAGGAGATCATGCAAGTAGGTGGATGCTACTGAAAGGCTCATTCTCTGTATATATGAATAAATATTGCAGGTTTATAAAGTGGGCCTGAGCTGTTCCAAACACCAGAAAGTTAGTTTTCATTGCACTATGTGTTATCCATCTCTAGAAAATGACATACTATGGAGCTACACCAAACCATGACTCATTCTTTTGAATAAGTTCTAACATCTTGGTATCTGCTACTGAAAGGTAGAAAGTCCTCAGCCCATGGGACTTACAGACCAATCTCCAAGCGTCCTTGAGAAGAAAAGACATTTGTCCAATGGATTCTGAGTCTTAAAAGTAGAGCAGTGGGTGGAAGCAATGTTTCTTTCATAATCTATATTGATAAGTATGACTTAACCTCTTAAAGAAATGTTCACATACATGATTTTGTTTAATTTTTGTGGACAAAGTTACATGGTCATATTCATGAATAAAGATGAAATGATGATCATGGAAGTGTTGGCAAAGTATCAGAAATGTGGCCGTCACATCTATATAGTGTGAGCTCTACATGCTGGCACATTAAAGACCAGAAGAATTCGTGTTGTCTTCAGACAAGAATTACAATGCTCATAGCTCAAATGGGAGAAAATTCTGTAATTCAACTTGGTAAATATTAAAAGGTTTAAAATTTACTAAGCCTTTTCATTTTATAATTAGGAGAAGTCTTTTGGCGCAGCTGGGGAGACAGTTGTTGTCGAAGAGTTTCTGGAAGGGGAAGAAGTGTCTGTACGTATAGCCATCTCTTTGCCTTTGTCACACCCAAGAAAAGAAAAAAGCTCATTTACTCCAGTAGCTTCCTCTGAGAACATGAGCCCAGCAGCTTCAGAGGACTCGCACACTCTTGGGTTCAGATGAGGAAAAGCCTGAGTTCTCTTTTAATCATCCCTGAGGGCATCCTCCTAACCCTGAGACTGACTAATATAGTTCGTCATGTTCTGCGGACCCCTAAACATAAAATCATTTCATTGCTACTTCATAACTGCAATTTTACTACTGTTATGAATGGTAATGTGGATATCTGATATGCCACCCTTCTCGAAGGGATCATGACCCACAAGTTGAGAACCACTGCCCTAGACGTTGGTTGGGGACACTTGGGTTGAAATCACACTGCGGAGGTTCTGTATGTTCGTAGAATGTTTCACATAGCACTTGTGAGACAGTGAATGCTCCTTAATGCAGTGTGAGTGCCTGGTGGTCTTAGGAGCAGAAGGCTGGCCTATGTCCTGGGTAGAAACTTGCTTTGTCCTAGATTGCCAAATGACAACTCCTTTACAGGTAAGATATCCAACATCTGCAGCTTCCTGCCATGTAATTTGGAATTATGTTTCAAGTTTTCTTCAGAAATGAAATCTTTCCTCTCAGAAGAGTCATGTTTGCTATTTTTTGACATTTATCCTAAGTGGACTGATTTGTCTTCTCCGTAGTGTCTGTGTTTCACTGATGGGAAGACAGTGGCCCCGATGCCCCCAGCACAAGACCATAAGCGATTGCTGGATGGAGACCAGGGTCCCAACACAGGGGGAATGGGGGCATACTGCCCCACACCTCAGGTACTGTGCACATCGCCGATCTGATGCTTTCAGATGAGAAGTTCTCTCTTTTGGCCTCTAATAGCCCTTCTGAAAGAAAGCCTAGGAGGAGCCAAAAGCCATCCAGTGTTTAAGAAATAGGAAACACAGTGAGGTCTGACTGCATCCCCTCCCAGCTTGTGTACACCATACTCTAACCCCATGAGTCCTAGAACTACAGGACCCAGCACATGAAGTGGGTATGTACATATGACAAACTGAGATCCAAGACAGGCCATACTTGTGTTGTGCACTGACAGGCAACACTCCCACTTTCTGGGTCGTTTTGTACAAGAAATTTGTATTAGCCAGATGCAGAGGTGCCTTTAATCCCAGCTCTTGGGAGGCAGAGGCAGGTAGATCTCTGAATTCGTACCACCTTATCTACTGAGTTCCAAGACAAAAGAAAAAAGGAAATATATCTCCATTGTTGAAATAGAGTGGATTAGCACTCTAGAAACTCACCCAATTCTTTTTTTTTTTTATTAAATACTTTATTTTTTTTTTCTTCAGGTTACATCTCAGTCACAAACCCTTCCCTATTCCCCCTTCCTGTCCCACCCTTCCACCCTCTTCCCCCCAACAGCTTCCCCTTTAAGTCCAACAAATGGTTCCTTCTCTTATAACAGTAAATACTATACAAAACAACAGAAATAAATATGCCACATTTATGAGAGTTAAATGGCCCAGTATACCTTCCCAATGTCCAGTTCATACATATTTGGCCCCTTACTTTAACATTCTTCCATCTAACCATCTCCATGAGTTTAAAGTTCTATAACTGACTCAGCTTTCATACTAACTTGCATCACTATTATAACCATCTTCTTAGATCTAGAATGCCCTCTTGATTCCTAAACAGCTCAAAATTTAACTATGAGACTCTAGCTGTCTATTCTTCAACCACCTCAGAGATCTGAGAGGGATAAATATATCTGCTTATATAGGAAGTGCAGGGCCTGCAGCTTCCAAAACTAAGAAATGATATACCAGTGACTGCCTGGACAGTTCCCATTTTCTCTCCATACATTCCATCATCAGTCTTCAGCCTTTAGGTCCTGTTTCTCTGACAGACATTTGTTGTAGAGCAGGGATTATGAAGGACTTACCTACGCTGTCTTGGCAGAGCTAGGCTGTCGACTTCCCTGCTACCAAGTTTTGTCCTTTTTGGACAGCAGTCTGTCTGCAGTTGAAGCAAGGAGTGTTTACATGCCAAGAGATAGGCTTGCCACTAATTCAACCATCTCACACTGGAGATTCTTCGATGCTTATCTTCTACTTGGAGTAGAATAGGGGGTGCTGTCAGGAGCTGATATAGAAACTCACCCAATTCTTTATTGCTGATAATCATTTTTATTTGTGTCACTATAATACCATTTATGTACTTTCCTTGATTAAAAGATAAAAAAAAAAAAAAGGTGTAAGAGCTGGAGCGATGTCTCAGCGGTTAAGAGCACTGACTACTGTTCTGAGGCCCCGAGTTCAAATCCCAGCACCCGCATGGCAGTTCACAGCTGTCTGTGATTGCCGGTTGTGGTGGTGCACGCCTTTAATCCCTCACAGGTGGATCTCTGAGTTCAAGGCTAGCCTGGCCTACAAAATAATTCCAGGACAATTTCTCTGTAACAGTCCTGGCTGTCCTGGAATCACTTTGTAGTCTTTTTGTAGACCAGGTTGGTCTCAAACTCGGAGTCTACCTCCCTTTGCCTCTGAGGTATTAGGATTAAAGGAATACACCTCCATACCCAGCCTAAATTGGTTTACAAAAACAAAAAAGTTATGTTTAAATGTTTCTGTGTGTTTCCCCAGGTTTCTAAAGATTTGTTACTGAAAATTAAAAACACTATTCTTCAGAAAGCAGTAGATGGCATGCAACAGGAGGGTACGCCTTACACAGGTGAGCAGGCTGACTCAGGTCATCTGTATAGTAACTTTCTACTTTGGCTGGACCTTATTTTCTCTTTTTTGACAGTTTTAACCATATTAAAATGCTTAGTATTAGAAGCTTGTGTTCTAGGACTGGATGGAGCTGTAGCTCGGTTGGTAGAATGCTTGCCTAGCATGCATAGAGAGCTGGGCTCTATCTCTAGTCCTGTATAATTAAGTATATGGGCTCACCTGTAGTCCCAGCATCTTCAAAAATGGGTTCAAGGCCAACTTGAGATACATGAGACTTTGTCTCAAAAAACAGTTCATATTCTAGTTATAGTTGTTATGTTATAATGCAATATTGTCATTACATCTCTAGTTTCCTTTCCTTTTTCTTTCTTTTTTAATAAAGGAGTTCTCTATGCTGGCATAATGCTGACAAAAGATGGCCCAAAAGTTTTGGAGTTTAATTGCCGTTTTGGTGATCCAGAATGCCAGGTGAGTAACAAAATACTGCCTGGTATGGTGGTGCATGTCTTCAATGCCAACACTTAGGAGGCAGAGGCAGGTGGATCTCTGCGTTCACAGCTAGCCTGGTCTACATAGTAAGTGTCAGATGGCCAGGGCTACAGAGACTCTGTCAGTGGTGATGATAATAATAGTAATTATAAACAACTTTAGAAGAAAAGCATTGTTTTGTTCTCACAGCTTATCAGTCTTGAAATAATTGCCTTTGAGAGACATTTCAGCTAGTGTCCAAATGAATAAACGGAAAACTGTTACTGTTCATGTCGTCTGCCATACTGATTCTGTTCTTCCAGGTAATCCTCCCACTTCTTAAAAGTGACCTCTATGAAGTGATCCAGTCCACTTTAGATGGCCTGCTAAGTGCATCTCTGCCTGCTTGGCTAGAAAACCACACTGCCATAACTGTTGTCATGGCAAGTAAAGGGTATCCTGGAGCCTACACCAAGGGGGTGGAGATAACAGGTGAGTTGCAGTGAATAAGAGGTTGGGTTACGATGAACTGCTTTTTATTTCCTTTCCTGCACCAGGAAATATGAGTAACCTAGTCAAGTTTCCAGTGTAATCCCATTGCAGCCTTGCACTTCCACCTTCCCAGAGCAGGGTGGTAATGGATGGTATGAGATTCAGCATTGTTAGCATGAATAAGATTGTAAAGACACAGGTTCTGCTTTATGCGGGTTGATCCCTTAGAGTACAGTGTGCCAGATAGTGATTTCTGTGGCAGAATTCAAAGTCTGAAAGGTCTAGTTTTCCCCCTTCACCTCCTTTTTAGCAGGCCATGAAGTATCTGGCCAAATGGTGTTAAGTCTGTTTATAAATAAAAATGAAGTAGCAGATGTTAGATAAGTTTTGCTGTTGGGCAAAGACCTCGGTGATCCCTAGCTTGCTTAGTGTAGCCTTTAGTACTCAAATAGTGTGTTTGCTTCAAGAACTATTTATTCTCGTGCCCAGCAAAGTGCGCAAGAAGTCTATCACCTTGCAGTCTCACAGTCAGGGATTGTTTGCTTTGAAAGGGAGCAGAGAGATGAGATTGAACCACGAGCCTTTGCACTGATGGAATTTCCCCTCAGGTTGAATAAATGTAACAGTGATTCCAGTAAAGCGGTGTTGGACATTACCAACAAGCATAAAGTTATTTGTGCTGGGTGCCACTGTGTGGTCAGAATACTCAGAGAAACCTTGGATAGCACACTGTCTGTCACACTGAGTGTTGTGAGGAGACTGGGGACAGGAGACTAAGGTATGGAGATGAGAGGGTTGTCTTTGTAACTGGCTGTTTCACATGATAAGGAAACAGCCTAGTTATCTTTCAAACCTCTTGTGAAGAAAAATTAACCATACATTTAAATCTCTACCACTTCAGGGTTTTTTCCTCCCTCATTGAAACTATAGTTTTGTTGTGGTTTTTCCTCACTCCCCATAGCACAGGATGAAATGTCACTTTAAAATCTCTGTTGTAACCAAAAAAAAAAAAAAAAAATCTCTGTTGCCGGTCATGATAGTGCACATCTTTAATCCTGGGACTCGGAAGGCAAAGGCAGGAGGATCACTGAGTTTGAGCCCAGCATGGTCTATAAAATGAAGACCCTAGCCAGGCGTGGTGGCGCACACCTTTAATCCCAGAGGCTGGCGATCTCTGTGAGTTCAAGACCAGCCTGGTCTACAGAGAGAGTTCCAGGACAGCCAGGGATACACAGAGAAACCCCTGTCTCGAAAAACCAAAAAAAAAAAACAAAAGGAAGACCCTGCCTCATAAAAAAAAAACCACTTTTTTAACTGCTTTTTTACAGGGTTTCCTGAGGCCCAAGCTTTAGGACTACAGGTATTCCATGCTGGCACTGCTCTTAAAGATGGCAAAGTGGTTACCAGTGGGGGCAGAGTCCTTACAGTGACATCTGTCCAGGAAGATCTTGACAAAGCCCTTGACAAAGCCAGAAAGGGACTCGCTGCTATAAAGTTTGAGGGAGCAGTTTATAGAAAGGATATCGGCTTCCGTGCTTTGGCCTTCCTCCAGCAGCCCAGGTAAAGGTTCCTTCCGAGCAATCAGGTACAGTTTCAGAACTAGCCTACATGGCTGGGGAGGAAATTCTGCTAGCCTTATGCTAAGTCTTTCTGTATTTTCTACCTGTGGAGCTAATTGGATCTTGGTTTGTGTTTTGTTTGAATCTAAACTATTTATAGGCTGAGACAAGAAGGGCATCTCAAATTTGAAGCCAGTCTACAGTAATACCTTATATCACCTCACACCTAAACAAAACAAAATTGATCAAAGCAATATTTGAATAAATGGAAAACTCTTGGCAATTCCTTATCTTTGAAAAGTTTGTCAAGATTAAAGAGACAAAGACTGCCACCCTTGAGTTATTGTGTTAGACGATCTTAAGTTTGAATCAGCTACTGGTTTGTCCCTTCATCCATCACCTGGATGTATGTTTAATCCCTTACTGATTAATTTATTAACAAATACATCCTTATAAAATAAATAAACTGTTGGTTGCCACATGACTGTTATGATTTTTTTTTTAAGAATATCACATATCATGTTGCTTTCTATTAAATTCTCCAGTGTGTGGGTGTGGGGGTATGTGTTATCTTTAGCCTGCCTGTTATGTTTATGCACTACCTGTGCCTGGTGTCCTCAGAGGTCAGAAAAAGGCGTGGGGGAACTGGGCTTAGGGAAGGTTGTGAGCCACCATGTAGGTGTAGAAACCAAACCCACATAATCAGCAAGAACAACAAGTGCTCTTAAATACTGAACCATCTCTTTCAAAAAATATTTTTAGCAGCTTGAACTAAGAGTGAAAGACAAATTTTAAAACCCTTTTGTAAATATACTACACTAAAATATTGTGCCAAATTTTTGGTTCTTTACTTTAAAATTACAAGAACTCATGGAAACTTAAGACACTGAAATTTGGTTTGCTTTTTGTCTTTCTTTTTAAATGGAGTCTCACTGTGACACCCTGGCTGGGGTAGAACTCAACACAGATCCAATGGCCTATGCCACTATGCCCAACAAGGGACTGAATTTTTTTTTTTTTTTCGAGACAGTGTTTCTCTATGTATCCTTGACTGTCCTGGACTCACTTTGTAGACCAGGCTGGCCTAGAACTCACAGAGATCCCCCTGCCTCTACCTCCCAAGTGCTGGGATTAAAGGCATGCGCCACCACTCCTGGCTCTAAAATTTTTTTTAATGTTTATTTATTACTTCAAGTTATATCTCCAACACAGTCCCCTACCTCCACCCCTCCAGGTCCCACCCTCCCCACTCTCTCCCTCTTCTCCCAGAACTCATAATTCCTTTTTTTTTTTTTTTAATAATTAGGCCACAATTGGGACTTAAATCTTAACTGTAGTGAGTTCTTAAAGATGAAGAAAATGAGATATCACAGTGCCAGCTGTCACCTGTAGGGTGTGTGTCCAGAATGAGTGACCCTAGACTGCAGGCACTCCTTTGGTTGGCATGGTGTCACTCCTGGCCTTTCCTCTCAGCACTCCAGCAGCTTGGCTTTAATAAAAATGCCTTCAACTGTCACTGCGTCCCAGTACAACAGATCCTCATCTTAGAGAGCAAAGACTAATGAGTTCACAAGGCCATTCCCAAAGTTGATTTCTACATGACATAGTTTTATGCTTTTGTAAAGTAATATTCAGTTGTGTTTCTACTGTCCTCAGCTATGAGAAAACTGGTAAAGCGATGAACTAATACAGTAAAAACTCATTTTGGGTTTTAGGGATTTTTTTTTTTACAGAATTCTTAACCCTAATTTTTATTTTTTAAATTTGGTCTGGCATTTCATTTCTACCCACACTGAAGTTGACCTGAGAGTAGATATGGTAAAATATTCTGTTTAAAAGTAGAAGGGGCCAGGTAAGGTTCTAGTGTATGATGTCAGTTGGGAGTTCTCTGCAGAGGAGCAAAATGGTCGACCGGTGGTCTGCAAGTGAGAATCAGAAAGCAGAGTCCCGAGTAATGGACACAAAGCATCTGTTTTACTAGGTTAGAAAAGATGGTGGTAATGACTGCTGCCTGCAGTTGATCCATTCAGCTGAATGACACACTTAAAAATGGCCAAGAGGGTAAATTGTGTGCATATTTTATCACAATTTAGAAAAAATTTCCAACCAGGTGTGGCAGTGTGTAGCTGTTTAACTGGAGCGCTCAGAAGGCACGGCAGAGAGAATTCAAGGTCACCCTTGGCTGCAGGGCAACTTTGAAGCCCACCTGTCTCAAAAATGTGTTTGTTTTTAAAATATATTTAAGAGCCTGTGGGAAGTACCTCTGCAATAAACACATGATCAAATGAAGTCAGTTCTCAGTATAAGTGATGCGGTTGGATCAACTGGGGAGGGTGATTATCACATTTCACTTGCCAGCTCCTACTCTATACTCTGGTGGGTACAGGCCTTCTACATTTTTCCTTTACACAGTGTGTGTGGGTGTGGCCATGTGTGGGTGTGCATTCACACAGAGACCTGAGGTTGATACTGAACCACCTCTATTCTCCCACCTTATCCTTTGAGAGGGTCTCTCAGTCAAACTCAGCTCCCTTGCCTGGCTAGTCTCTAGCCAGCTTGCTTTTGGGCTTCTCCCCCTCCATCTCCATTTCCGAGGCTGGAATTATGGCAGGCAGTCATATCTATCCAGCATTCCTTTGCCAAGTGTTTTAACCACTGAGCCATTTCCCTGGCCTTTATCCCAGCAGAAACAAGCAGGTCTCTGTGAGCTTGGGACAGCCAGGTCTACATAGAGAGACCCTCTCAAATAATAGTTTTCCCTGGCTTTAAGGTGATACCTTAGTTTTCATTTTCATTCCCTTAGGGGCCTGACTTACAAGGAATCTGGGGTAGACATTGCAGCTGGAAATATGCTGGTTAAGAAAATTCAGCCTTTAGCGAAAGCCACCTCCAGACCAGGTAAACTAGATCCTGAACTCTGGTAAGAGATCCATGGTATTGTGAACTGATCTGAGCCTTGCATTTAGCTGAGGGAAAATTTTCAAATTATTGTTAGATTGCCTCTAAATTATTCTTAAGCCAAGCACACTGGTCTGCCATCTTGATCAGCTCTCTGAACACATGTGGTCTCTTCCTACTGTCAGAAAAGGTAGCTTTTATATTCGCTGTTGTCAGGAAGAAACAGTGCCAATCAATCAATATTCATGGACTGACAGTTAAAAATGCAACAAGTAATTCCTCTCCGGCAGGCTGCAGTGTTGACCTTGGAGGCTTTGCTGGTCTCTTTGATTTGAAAGCAGCTGGCTTCAAGGATCCTCTCCTGGCCTCTGGGACAGATGGTGTTGGGACTAAGCTGAAGGTAATCAGAAACTTGTGGTTAAAGGCTTTGCGAAAGAGAGAGGGAATCTGTCTGTCAAATCAATTCTATGTGTATCTAATAGCCATTTTCTCCTTAACATGCATGAGCATAACTCAGATGTGCATTCTAAACAATGATGTTCGAGTTCCACTGATAAAAGGATGTTGTGGAGAAGAAAGGGGCACCGCATGGCTTGTCCAAATGGAGCATTCTTTGTCCTGAAGTGTTCTGAGCAGCTAGCCAAAGTCAGTTCTGTTTGCTAACCTCTGGGTGAGCTGACGAGATAAAGGCAGAGGCAGGTGGATGGATCTCTGTAAGTTCAAAGCAAGCCTGGTCCACAAAGTGAGTCCAGGACAGCCAGAGATATACAGAGAAAACCCTGTCTCTAAAAACCAAAAAACAACTCATCCTCTGTGTGGCTGTTTGTATTCTACAGATTGCCCAGCTGTGCAATAAACATGATACCATTGGTCAAGATTTGGTTGCCATGTGTGTAAATGACATCCTAGCACAAGGAGCAGAACCCCTCTTCTTCCTTGATTACTTTGCCTGTGGAAAACTTGATCTCAGTACGACAGAAGCTGTTGTTGCTGGAATTGCTAAAGCTTGTGGACAAGCTGGCTGCGCTCTCCTGGGTATGACTCATTGACCCATGGGCCGGCTGTATTCCCTCAGTCATGTAGAACTTAAATGTGACTGTTGTCGTGGCAAGTGGAGCAGACTTTACATCACCAAACAGGAAGCTGAAATGTAGATAAAACTACCTGCATCAACTTTCCCCATCTCACTCCTGAACTCTTCTGTCCGTCTTTATGTTTCTCAAGAGCCTTGCTGGGTAGACTTAGGTCCCCTTCCTCCTGACTGGGCTTATCACACCAGACATGGGCTCCAGAAATTGCATATGCTAAACTATAGTTTCCCTCAGAAATGACATAAAGAGTGAAATGAAGCCAGGCGTGGTGGCACACGCCTTTAATCCCAGCACTTGGGAGGCAGAGGCAGGTGGATCTCTGTGAGTTCGAGGCCAGCCTGGTCTACAAAGTGAGTCCAGGACAGCCAAAGATACACAGAGAGACCCTGTCTCAAAAAACCAAAAAAAAAAAAAAAGAAAAGAGTGAAATCTAACCAAGTGCTGCGGCACACCTTTAATCCTAGCACTCAGGAAGGAGAGGCAGGTGGATCTTTTTGAGTTCAAGGCCAGCCTGGTCTACAGAGTGAGTCCAGGACAGTCGAGGACACACAAAGAAACCCTGTCTCAAAGGGGGAAAAAAAGAATAAAATGTAACTTTTTTTTTTTTTTAATCATTTATTTTATGCACATTGGTGTTTTGTCTGCATGTGTGTCTGTGTAAGTATGTTGGATCTCCTGGAGTTGTGAGCTGCCACGTGGGTGCTGGGAATTAACCTGGCTCCTCCAGAAGAGCAGTCAGTGCTCCTAACTGCTGAGCCATCTCTCCAGCCCATTGAATCAATGGAGATAACATACTCTCCTGTATCTGTAGACGAATCAGATGGCAAGGCCAAAGTTGCTTGTCAACCATTTTTACAATAGTTTCTTTTTTTTTTTTGGTTTTCGAGACAGGGTTTCTTTGTATATCTCTGGCTATCCTGGACTCACTTTGTAGACCAGGCTGGCCTCGAACTCACAGAGATCCGCCTGCCTCTGCCTCCCGAGTGCTGGGATTAAAGGTGTGCGCCACCATGCCCAGCTATGTTAATCTTTTTTTTTTCTATTTTTAAATCAAACATGCAAGTACTTCTAAAATCACACTACTGTAGAATGTTGTTAAACACAACTGAGCATTCACAGATCCAAGTGGAGATGTTTGGTGACCATTTGAGGCCTGCAGAGGAGTTTCCACCATGTGTAGGCATTAGTACTCTCCTCAGAAAGCAGGCAGCACATAGAGCATGGGACATAGCTGCACGCTGATCTGAGTTAACTGTCTAAGCAGATCATAAAGATCTCAGATGTCTGGTCATTGTCTTTCCAGGCGGGGAGACTGCAGAGATGCCCGACATGTACCCTGCTGGCGAGTACGACCTTGCTGGGTTTGCAGTCGGCGCTATGGAGAGAGAGCAGAAGCTCCCTCAGCTAGAAAGGGTGGCCGAAGGGGACGCTGTTGTCGGAGTAGCTTCATCTGGTCTCCACAGCAATGGCTTTAGCCTTGTGAGGAAAATCGTGGCGAGGTCTTCACTGCAGTACTCCTCTCCAGCACCTGATGGTCGTGGTGATCAGACTTTAGGTAAACTGACTCCTGCTGTCCTGCTTGGAAGTGTCTGAGCAGCCACTTCAGGGACAACCCTGGTTACCTAACACTGGAGTGGAAGGATCACACTGACCTGTGGTTTTCCTGCCTGGGTGATATTACAGAACGGATGTGTCTACACAAGGTCATGATCATTGTGCACTTCAGAATTGCTTTTATGTTTGGGTTTCAAATGTGTGGGCTAAGTTTTGTGTTATCTCTTCAATCCGCAGGGGACTTACTTCTAACTCCAACCAGGATATACAGCCATGCACTGTTGCCTGTCATACGTTCAGGACATGTCAAAGCTTTGGCTCACATCACTGGAGGTGGACTGCTGGAGAACATCCCCAGAGTCCTCCCTCGGGGGTTTGGAGTAGATTTAGGTAAGCTCACCAAAAGAAATTTCTGATTTGAAAAAAATTGTTGAAAGGAAAAAAATGTACTGTGTGTAGTGAGTACATACATGATTATACATGTATACATGTAAAGTCTTGTTTTGTTGTTGGTGGTTGGTTTTGTTTGGTTTTGTTTTCAAGACATAGTTTCTCTGTGTAGACCAGGCTGGCCTTGAACTCATGGACATTATCCTTGACCTCTGGGGAGCTGGAATTAAAGATATACCCACCACATACAGCCTTTTGCAATGCTTTTGATGCATTCTCCTGTATTTTGTCTGTGAGCTATCACATGAGGTCAAATATTTTTGAATTGCAGATGCTCAGTTCATCTAGCACAGTCCTGAGGCCTTTTTAATTTTTTTAGTCGTACATAATCTCACTAGGCTAGTCTGACTCATCTTCCCTGAGGATTAGAGGCATGTCCCACTGTGCCCAGCTTACATCTTTTTCTGTAAGTTCTTCATAAAAGCTTCTTTGCTGAATTCAGAATTTGGCCTTCACACCACACTCAGTGATCTGGTCCTCCCACATCCATCACTAAAAACATGGCCCGCAGCCGGGCGGTGGTGGAGCACGCCTTTAATCCCAGCACTTGGGAGGCAGAGGCAGGCGGATCTTTGTGAGTTCGAGGCCAGCCTGGTCTACAAAGCGACTCCAGGACACCCAGAGATATTCAGAGAAACCCTGTCTCGAAAAACCAAAAAAAAAAAAAACATGGCCCGCAGGCTTGCCTGTCATCAAGTCTTATGGTGGTTATTTCCTTGGTTGTGGTTCCCTCTTCTCAAACTTCTCTAGTTTATGTCAGGTTAACAAAAAAATCCAACCAGGACAAAAGCTAAATTCTCTATCTTCAGAGTCATCTAAATAATTCAGTATATTTTTTATAAATAAAATCTTATAACCCAAATACTCTAAAAAAATTATCCATGTTACTTTATTCCTGAAGCATTTTGTGCCAGTGTCTTTAAGTTAGCCTTCACCTGATACAATTTTGATGTGTTGCTTGTGACAAAGGGGGAGCTGCAAGTCAGCTCAGAGCCTAAATGTTAAAGAAAATTACAGGAACAAGGTATTTATTGGGAAATGTTCTGTAGAGAAACTGCCCTCCAAGTAGTTCTGCATGATATTTAGGGGACATCTTGTCATCACTGAGACTCAGCTAAACATTTACACAAGATGGCATGCCAGTCTCTGCTGTAATCAGCTATTAGCACATATAAACCATTAGGCTCTAAAAATCCAGTAAGTTGATGAAGCATAGAACCTACCTCCTCCAAGTATCATTACTGACAGAAACATGATCTGAAAGGACCATTGACAGTTCAGCTCTACACTGGATGGCAGTCTGGATGGCTCATTTTGTGTTCTCTGTAAGGGACAGTAGATTAACCAGGCCACTCTGCTTGTTTTGAGATGCCTGTACCTGGACGGTCCCCAAGGTCTTCTCATGGCTACAGCAGGAAGGACAACTCTCTGAAGAAGAAATGGCCAGGACATTCAACTGTGGAGTTGGAGCTGCCCTGGTGGTGTCAAAGGACCAGACAGAGCAGATTCTGCATGACATCCGGCAGCACCAGGAGGAAGCCTGGGTGATAGGCAGCGTCATTGCTTGTCCTGAAGGTAACGGCTCCTTCTTGGCTTCAGGGTTATAATCTTGAATTAACTCAGCTCTGCCTCTGAATCTCTGCATCCTTCCTTCCAGCCCTCCCATGCATCTGTCTTTACCCAGACAATCGTGGTTCATCTGCACTGCTGCCACAACACGTTTCCACTTTGTAACTTTGACATCTCTGTGTAGTATTGGCATGCACAGCCACAATGCACGGGATTATTTCCCAGGACAATGTCACTGCACACACATAAAAAAAAAAAAAAAACACCTTGTGATTCGACCTAAGCATTAGTAAGTGAACACCCTGACCAGTTCTGGTCAGAACCTATCAGAATTTGACAAAGTAGCAGGCAGGTCCATTCAGATAGCTGACAACGATGTCAGAGTGTGCTGACTTGCTTCTGTCTGCCTTCCTACTCCTGCTGTGCAGGTTTTGTTCTCAGGCAGGTTCTCCGAGCGCTGGACAGTAAGATCCTCCAGCTTACACTGCAGTAAGAAGCCCTCCCTTTCTCAACACACCATACTAGGTCAGTCTTGAATGGCCTCGGTGGGTCACAGGACTCCCATGAATCCAGGATGACATAGCACTATGTGAATAGGCTGACTAGGAAGGTTGAGGGTTTGGGGAGAACACGGGCAGGCAGTATTTTATGTGGCTATGCTTCACGGTACTGATGCGTTCTACAGCTCTTAGTTGAAGTAATTACATATGTTCACTGAAACCGAACTTTTAAATTATTATTTAACTCTTATTTATTACTAAATTCACTTATAACAAACACCAACAATTTCTTAACTATTAATCCTATAAATTCCTACAACCCCTTTAACCTATCCACTAAACCTATTGATAATCATAACAACTACTTCATACCCTTTTAGAATGATACAGTCTCTGGGGCAGGTCCTCAGTCGTCAGGAAACCAGTCTCGGGGGTAGACTCTTTAACGCACTTAGCAGTCCTTTTTCTGGAATAGCTCAGACGCAGGTTCGTCAGGGTAAACTGGCTATCGAAGTCTCACTTTAAATAAGGCTTGAGGCTTTCTTCTTCTCTCTGGGAGACCTCAGCCGTCTGTAGGCCAACTTACTTCCTTCGTATCAGCAACTCTGCCGTTCTGCCTCAGTCTTTAAAGCTGGCCACAGTTCCGTTCAGGCCACTGTTCGGACAGGTCAAACCCCTCTAGGCAAAAGCTGAGCCACAGGGTTTAGTCCTTGGCCTTTTGCTGTCTTGCTGAGGCTTTCTCTGCTCACCAGCTTCCTTCTGCCTCAGGGAGATCTGGCCATTGGTCTACCAGAACTTTCTCCAGCAGGACTCTCGGAGCTCTCTCATATCGGGGGCCCTTAGCATGCACGCGCCTCTCTGGCGTCATCCACTTGTCCTTAAATAGGATCTCTCCTTGTTCCACCTGCTTCAGCTTAATTTGGGCTCTGTCCACTTAGCAGTTGAAAGCAATGCCAGGTCATAAAGTCTTTCCTTCTTTCACCTGGCTTCAACCTTGTTTTTAAGTCCAAAGAGACTCCCCTCATTTCACCTGACTTCATCCATAAGCTGATAAGCTAATTGCTCACAGCAGTTGATCTTCATGCCCCGAATTAAGAGACTGTATCAGAAACTTAGGTATTCACTAAATCTAACTTATATTAACCTATCAGCCCCTTCAGTTCACCTTCAGTATGTTCTTAAAAGTGTAAATATTATTAACCTGGTATTTTAGTTCCTGTATATTTTGCTTTCAGAGTAAAATACAATATTCTAAAGTTTTCTTATGATGTGGTCCTATTTTTCCTATTAATTCATAGTTGTTCTTATTTATGCATATAATTGAAATGAAGATTCTCCTCGCGTCCGAGTCAAGAATCTGATTGAAGCCATGCAGATGAATGGGTCCGTGGTGGCAAATGGCTCCCTGAGAAATAATTTCCCTGCCCAACAAAAGAAGGCAAGAGTGGCTGTCTTAATATCTGGAACAGGTACAATCCTGGCTTCTCCCCGCCACCATTCACACATACAGGGTCAGGAGGAGCTCGGGTAAAAAGAATGCTCTCAGCAGAACCTGCAGTGGGGATCATAACAAGGGCTGTGAAAAAATGGTTGAGAGATTCAGAAGATAGAAAGGGCAACCTGGTGGTTCGCATCTTTAATCCCAGCCCTTAAGAAGCAGAGTCAGGCAGACACCTGAGTTCCAACACAGCCAGGACTACATAATGAGAGCCTTCCTCCAGAAACAGGCTGCAAAGGCAACTCAGCAGTTGACAGCACTGACTTCTCTCACAGAGGACCTGTGTCCTATTCCCAGCACCCACATGGTGACTCACAACCACCCATAACTCTGGTT
>CAJQZJ010032218.1:269265-288860 GCA_907164525.1 Lophiomys imhausi | reverse complement strand
ACCATGTGGGTGCTGGGAATTGAACCCTGATCCTTTGGAAGAACAGTCAGTGCTCAACCACTGAGCCACCTCTCCAGCCTTCAGTCTGTTCTTAAAAGTGAGAAATGGTAAATGTTATTAACCTGGTATTTTAGTTCCTATATGTCTTACTTTGGAAATAAAATAAAATATTCTAAAGTTGTCTGTTATTAAAAGTAACAACTCTGGGGCTGGAGAATTGGCTCAACAGTTAAGAGCACTGTCTGCTCTTCCAGAGGTCCTGAGTTCAATTCCCAGAAACCACATGGTGGCTCACAGCCATCTATAATAGGATCTTATGCCCTCTTCTGTCATGCAGGCATACATCCAAAAACAGTACTCATATGTAAAAATAAATAAATCTTTAAAAAAAAAAAAAGTGCACTTGGGAGGCAGAGGCAGGCGGATCTTTGCGAGTTCGAGGCCAGCCTGGTCTACAAAGCGAGTCCAGGACAGCCAGAGCTGTTAAATAGAGAAACCCTGTCTCGAAAAACCAAAAAAAAAAAAAGTAACAACCCTGGCCAGGTATAGTAGTGCACACCTTTAATCCCAGCACTCAGGAGGCAGAGGCAGGTAGATCTCTGAGTTCAAGACCTGTCTGGTCTACAAATGGAGTCCAGGACAGCCAGGGATACACAGAGAAGCCCTGTCTCAAAAAAACAAAAACAGAGTAGGAGAGCATTTGATTCTATAAGTCACAGTAGTGTGATTTTCTGTTACCTTTTAGAATCCCTGAGTAGCCCAGGCTGGCCTGGCCTCAACCTTTCTAGTGCAGGGTCTTAGGAGGGAGCCACCATGCCCTGCTCTGACTGTTTTCCCCACAAGTAGTGTTGCTATGAACAGTGTGAATAAACAGTGTGTTGTTGAAGGCACCTGAGCATTTCTTTAGACAATAGCTCCAGTGCCGTGGCTGCCTTACAGGACGCTCTTAGAGTTTGAATACATTTTAGGCCCAAGTTTATAATAGGCCATTCTGAGGGGCAAAGGCGTTGTGAGCTTTCAGAAGTGAGAGCTCACCTGTTGTTTGCTGTTCTCAGGCTCGAACCTCCAAGCACTCATTGACAGCACTCAGGACCCACGCAGCTCCTCACACATCGCCGTGGTCATCTCCAACAAACCTGCAGTGGCCGGCCTCGACAGAGCAGAAAGAGCTGGTATTCCCACCAGGGTGCGTGACTCCGCAAATGCTTTCCTCCAGGCTGCCCCTGATGGTTGGGCGGTTTGCTTGGTTATTACTGGATGTTCAACCTGGAGCCTCTGATGGACCACTGAGCCACACCTCCAGCCCCTGCAGGCTGTACACAAACTCATACTCTGTTCTCTCAAGACTTCGAATGTGCTTGTGTAATCATAGAACTTCCCATTTGGGGTGGCTGCTGGGTTTACTTTTCTACTCCCTCCATCCTGCCCATCCTCAACCATCCCTCTAGTGGGTACCTCTTCACCACTGAAGTGTGGTCTCTGCAAAGGTTGTGTTTAGATTATTGTTAATTCACTGAAAAAGTTTACTGATCTTTTTCTGTTACAGGTAATTAATCATAAGTTATATAAAAATCGTGTCGAGTTTGACAACGCAGTTGACCACATCCTGGAAGAGTTCTCTATAGACATAGTCTGTCTTGCAGGATTCATGAGAATTCTCTCTGGCCCTTTTGTCAGAAAATGGGATGGTAAGCACACAGTCCTCACTCAGTGGTGTCAGCATGGCGTGTAATTAGTCCCTTTTGCTTTGGTTCACAGAGTGCCCACACGGTAATTTTACTGGGCACTTCACTCTGCAGTTAGACTGGCTGTCACTAGTCACTGTCTCCATCACTGCAAAGACTCACTTCACTGTCCGAGGAATATCAAGGAGACCCTTTTCCTTGGTTGGAGACTCAGCCCACACTTGTAATCCCAGCATCCTGTGGCTAAAGTGGGAAGACTGCAAGTTCAAGGCTAGTGTTGTCATATTGGACACACGTTCTCAAAAGCAAAGTGGAGGAAGGGGAGAAAAGGGAAGAAGATCCCAAGATGAAGAGAGAGCTGGGCAGAAATCAGTCTTGATGTAATCAGCTTAAGGCAAGATTGAAATAAATAAGACCCTGTCTCTAAAAACCAAGAGCTGGCAGCTGGAGAAATTCTCAGTGGCTGAGAGCACTTACTGCTCTTGCAATTCAAATCCCAGCACCACCCACATGATGGCTCACAACCATCTGTAACTCCATTTCTTTTGGTTTTTTCAGACAGGATTTCTCTGTATCCTGGCTATCCTGGACTCACTTTGTAGACCAGGCTAGCCTTGAACTCACAGAAGATTCACCTGCCTCTGCCTCCCAAGTGCTGGGATTAAAGGTGTGCGCCACCAGGCCCAGCAATTACAGACAGCTGTGAACTGCCATGGGGGTGCTGGGATTTGAACCCAGGTCCTTCGGTAGAACAGCTAGTGCTCTTAACCACTGAGCCATGTCTCCAGCCCCCTGTAACTCCATTTCTGTTACCTAGACGAAACTCCTTCTGGACTCCGGCAGCAGGCACATTATGGTACACAGACACACATGCAAACAAAACACTCATAAAATAAAATAATAATTAAAAAAAAACCAGACCACTAGGCTGGGGTTTGGGTCTGTGGTGGACACTTAACCGACATGGCATGTACAAGGCCCTAATACCTGGTACCACAGAAAGAAAAGTATAGATTCACAGCAAGGAAGGCATTGTTGCTAAAAATGCATCAATGACTTCAGTCTATTTTTACCTTTTTTCTCTTGCACTTTATTTATTTACTTTGTGTGCATGGGGCGGTGAGTCACCTCAACATGCCTGTGGTAGTTACAGTACACTTTGTAGGACTAGGCACCCTCCTTCCGCACTGTAGGCCCTAGGGATTGAGCTCAGATCACCAGGCATGGTAGCAGGCACCCTTTCCCCTGCTAGCCATCCTGCCAGCCCCATTCTCTTCCTTAAAAGCTCTGACTGGGTCCTGTTGTCGTTTTTCTGCACATATTTTGGTATCTTCCCTCCAGAGTTTATTTCCTAAGGTGAATGCAGTTGATCACTAGTTCCTTTAACAGAATAAACAGGATCTAAAATTTCTGACTACTGCTTTTTTTGCACTCTAGGTAAAATGCTCAACATCCACCCATCCTTGCTCCCTTCATTTAAGGGTTCAAATGCTCATGAACAGGTCCTGAAAGCTGGGGTCACAATTACCGGGTGTACGGTACACTTCGTAGCTGTGAGTATCTTTTCCTACCAAACTTTTGTGCATAGTGTCTGGATGCTAGAAAGCACCTAGAAAACAAGGCTGGAAACATTTGCTTCCTTTTCCAGGAAGACGTCGATGCGGGACAAATCATCCTGCAGGAAGCTGTCCGTGTGGAGAGAAGCGACACTGTTGGGACGTTGTCCGAAAGAGTCAAAGTGGCAGAACATAAGATCTTCCCAGCAGCCCTCCAGCTGGTGGCCAGCGGGGCTGTGCGGCTTGGAGAAGATGGCAAGATCCACTGGGCCAAAGAACAGTGAAGCCTCCTGACGCAAGGGTGGAGCCAGTCCTGAGAGAACTGTGACTGTTTGCTGGAGGGGGTGGGGAGGTATGGCCGTGGCCCAAACTAAAATACCTACTAGCAAAAAGACTTTACTTCTTACCCACCATCATTTTTTAACAAACAGATTCATTAAAAACAACCTATTTAGCATGTTTTAAGATATCCAGGAGTGGGACGGTCTAGAGCAACATACTGAGCACATACATATGAACCCAGACGAGATGGCTAACCTTCCACCAAGCAATGGCCACACCCAGCCCAGCTGCGGGCAGCCACCCTTGAAGTGCTGAGCAGCTCACTGATAGAACAAGGGTCCAGCCTGCATAACTGGATTCCTCACCTATGGCAACCTAGATACACTGATGAAATCTTTATGCTTTAAATTCAAAACAACAGCAAAGGGTCCCCAAGATCAGAAAATCCTTAAACTGTAACCTTAAAAAGGATAAGGAAGTCAGGGCTTGGTGACACATACACATGCCTTTAATCTCAGCAGTCGGGAGGTGGATCTCTGAGTTAGAAGCCAGCCTGGTCTACACAGAGTCCAGGACAGCCAGGGTTGCATATAGAGAAACCCTGTCTAGAAAAACCAACAAAAAGTATAAGGTGGAGGAAAGTGGCTCAGTCACAACACAGTGACAGAAACCTGTGTTAACAGACCCTGATCACTGCCTGTGAGGCAAGTAGGACCCCCCAGGGCCGTGCCACTCACCATCATCATCCCTTTTCCCTTTGACCAGTAAGAAATGTAGAAGTAGTTAATTAAATTATTTACCTTTATTTATAGTGTACTTAATTGATCGGCAGTGTTAAGCTTTAACCCGCCTTCCTGCTCCTCCTGGCTTCTCTTTTTCTTCTGGAGGCTTCTCTTTCCCAAGATCTCTGCTTCCAAAACCTGCATCTTAGTCCCTCCTACCTCTCTGTCCTTGCCGTCTCAGGCCTCAGCATTTAGTCAACCAATCAGACACAATGGTTAGCAAGCAAGGCAGCACAGCATTACTTGATGTACAGCAAGCAGGCTTCTGGGGGCAGGTTAATTAACATTTAGAATGTATATCACCCCATCAAAGAAACCTCCCTCAGATGAGTCTAAGTGTCATTAAAAGAGAGGACTAGGTCTTGAGAATTCTCTCATTATGTTCCTGTCCTGTGCAGTTTTAGGGATGCTTGGGAGGTGTGAAGGAAATGCTATGGCTTGGTGAAAGCACACACAGACACCAGCTACAAGAAGTCAGTATGAACAAAGCGAGTCCAGGACAGCCAGGGCTGTTACACAGAGAAACCCTGCCTCGAAAAACCAAATAAATACAGAAAAAAAAGTCAGTATGAACCTATAATCTGAGAAGGTAAAATGTTCAGTTTGATTCTCAGTACTGCAAGATTAATAAGTGAATAAATTAATGTTCTAGCTCTACTTCATGCTAATCACCCTTTTTTTTTTTTTTTTGGTTTTTCGAGACCGGGTTTCTCTGTTTAACAGCTCTGGCTGTCCTGGACTCGCTTTGTAGACCAGGCTGGCCTCGAACTCGCAAAGATCCACCTGCCTCTGCCTCCCAAGTGCTGGGATTAAAGGCGTGCGCCACCACCGCCCGGCTGCTAATCACCCATTTTTTTTTTTTTAAAGGACTAACCTCCATGTAAGGTAGCTGATCTCTAGAGAATAATCCATGTGTCCAGAAATCTGGTTGCCTGGAACCAAAATACACCTTAGAATAGCAGAGGTGACACTGAAAGGCAAGAGGAGTCAGAATAAGAGACTCGTGCTCTGGTTTGTGATAGAGCTTGAGGCTAATTTTCCTTCCCAGGGGAAGAGGGAGCAATGTCTACCCTTCTCCTCAGGTGCCAAACCCAGGCTGGATTCTGCCAAAGTGCATTCTGGGGAACCACTGCAATTACTGGACTTCCTTTCAGATGGTAGATGAAGAGTTACTTACAGGGTGTGCACGATCCTCCCTAAACTGGAGATTCCTTATCCAGGAAGGATGAAGGTTTTTCCTGTGACTGGAGAGATGGAACCCTTTCTACTGCCTTCCCTGGCCTATATACCCAAGGCCCTCCCACAGCAACCTGCAATGAAGGCAAATTTGCATACAACAGATGGGAGACCACACACACACACACACCACGTGAACAGTCAGCAAGAGCAGATGGGATAACCCTTTGCAGACAGCACAGCCAAACTCCCACGATGACAGTTGCTTGGCTTGGTTGATAGTCACGGCAGAATACTGTTTAGACATATCGAGTGTAAGCAGCCATTGGAGTATAGTGATAAACAGGAAAGCTAAATTATGAAGATGTTATTAAGTAAGTGTGGGTATTTATCTCTTATTTTGGGGCTGGAGAGATGGCTCAGTGGTTAAGAGCACTGGCTGATCTTCCAAAGGACCCAGGTTCAAATCCCAGCACCCACATGGCAGTTCACAGCTGTCTATAATTGCCAGGCATGGTGGTGCACACCTTTAATCCCAGCACTCGGGAGGCAGAGGTAGGCAGATCTCTGTGAGTTCAAGGCCAGCCTAATCTACAGAATAAGTTCCAGGATAACCAGAGCTATACACAGAAACCCTGTCTTGAAAAAAACCTAAATAAATAAATAATGTAATAAAGTTTTCAGAGCCAGATGTGGTGGCACACACCTTTAATCTCAACACTCGGGTGGCAAAGCAAAGCGGATCTCTGAGTTTTAGGAAAGCCTGGTCTACAGAGTTTCAGGGCAGCCAGAGCTACAGAGTAAGATCTGTCTCCAAAAATAAGATAAGTTGTTTAATAATAATAAAGTTCAGCCGGGCAGTGGTGACGCATGCCTTTAATCCCAGCACTTGGGAGGCAGAGGCAGGCGGATCTTTGCGAGTTCGAGGCCAGCCTGGTCTACAAATTGAGTCCAGGACAGCCAGGGCTACACAGAGAAACCCTGTCTCGAAAAACCAAAAAAAAAATAATAATAATAAAGTTCAATAACCAGAACAGCTAATCCTCCTCATCCCTTTTTTCACCAGTAATGGAAAATAAGGTTTAAAAGGAGGCTCTTATGCATTATCACTTTTTTATTTTTTTTTTTATTTTTTTTTATTTTTTTTGGTTTTTCGAGACAGGGTTTCTCTGTTTAACAGCTCTGGCTGTCCTGGAATCGCTTTGTAGACCAGGCTGGCCTTGAACTCGCAAAGATCCGCCTGCCTCTGCCTCCCAAGTGCTGGGATTAAAGGCGTGCGCCACCACCGCCCGGCTCACTTTTTTATTTTTAAGTGAGGGTTTCTCTGGGTAGCCCTGGCTGTCCTGGACTCACTGTGTAGACCAGGTTGGCCTTGAACTCACAGAGATCAACCTGCTCTGCCTCCTTAGTGCTGGGATTGGAGATGTGCCACTCATTTTTTTTCTAAATATATTTTTAGGATGGGGTGTGGTAGCACATGTCTTTAAATTCCACCATCCAAGAGACAGGTCTACATAGTGAGATCCTGTCTCAAAAAACAAAACAAAAAACCCTAACTAAATAAAGATAAAAAATAAAATAACCTTGAGATCAGGTTGCATGGTTTTCAGATACTATTATTTTGGTTTTGGTTTTTAAATTTGCTTATAGATTCATCTTACTCAAGCTGACCTCAGTTCAATTCCTGATCTTCACGCCCCCAAGTGCCTAGTGTATGATGGGCTTTTCTCAAATGCACACATATTTTACAGTTTTCTACTGAGGCAGTATATGCACAAGTACACCACTGCACTCATCACAAACTGAAGCATAGGTAACATCAGTTATATTCTGCAAGACCCCTTGAGTCCTTGTCTTTAATTCTCCCCCACTGTTGCCCCTCTAACTTTTCCATTACTATTCTCTTAATAACTAAGTAATTGGTCCAGCTGAGGAAGGGTGAGGCAGGGCTACATAGTAAGAGCCTGTCATGTGTGTGTATGTATACACACACACACACACACACACACACACACACACACACATATATATATATATATATAAAATATCCAAGTTACTTAGGGATTTCTGCTTGGAAATAAACCATCTTCTAACAGGTTTTGCCTGATCTTAAGCTCTTTAGTGAACTGAAGTTCCCAGAGAAGAACCACACCTTCTTTACAGATTCCTTCCACGAGGCTGAGGGACTGCTCTGAGTTACTGTAATTGTGTGTGGAGAGCTGGAATGTTGTAGATCCAGACCCACATTTCCCTGGGTTAGCTTAGCCCCACAAATAGCTATGTATTGCCCATCTCTGTGAGTGACCTAACATCTTTCAGACTATCAGATAAATCCTTTTGGAAGGTGCAGACTCCTAGCTTCTAACATAGACACATGGGGGCCTACAACCAAGATTTCCCAGCAGATGTTTCCAATAATGTATTTGAGAGACATCTCGATTTATAATTTTATTTGTTCTGATACTATAAAAATATAATGAAGTTGTTACCATGTTGGAGCATGGAATTGAGGGTGACTTGAATCTGTTCTTGGGCCATGGATAATTCTATTTGCCTCTAGAATGAGTAATCTCTTATTCCCTTTGAGGCAAGAGGTTTTATGAGTGTGTGTGTGAATGTGTGTGTGAGTGTGTGAATATGTGTGAGTGTGTCTCTGTGAGTGTATGTGAGTGTGTGTGATTGTGTGTGTGTGCCCCTGCATGCATGTACATGTTAGTTTTTTCATCAACATCTATATAAATGGATACCACAAGATATATGTACTTTTTGGTGTTTGACTTTGTTGGCTCACATTAATGTGAGATCCATATTGTATGTTTTTGTGAATCACAATCCAATGTGTGCAAATGCCAAGGTTACTTATTCTCCTGCTGTCATCTGAGCATTTCTAACCTAATGCTATAAAAATAATTACGGCTGACCAGAACCTTATCTTTGCTTTGCTGTTATGTGCCTAGGAATAGAATTACTGGGGCACAGAGTATTGATGTCTTCAGGCTTAGCAGACACTGCCAATCTTCTGCCAAGTCTTCTGGCCAATTCAAAAGTTTGCCACACACACCCTCAGCTACTTCTCTGTGTGGGTACTGCTATTATTGCATTGTAGTGATTTGCATTTCCCAGTGACTAATAAAATCAGGACCCTCTCATTGAACACATGGCCAATTCTCCTCAAAATGTCATCAATACTCTCTTGCAAACAGTCCCCTAAGTTTGTTGATTTAAGATAAATCTCCCTATTCCCTCTAAGCTTCCAATTGAGATTTATCTTCCAGAGTAAAGAGAGGAGCTGAAAGGAACCTAGAGGTTATTCTAAAAACACAACAACAAAAAATCCACTTCTTCCTTTTAAATTCTGGGTCTGAGCAGGACATGGTGGTGCACACCTTTAATCCCCAAAAGGGGAGGCAGAGGCCAGTGGCTCTCTGAGTTCGAGGCCATCTTGCCCTACAGAGTGAGTTCCAGGAGAGTCTGGGCTTCACAGAGAAACCCTGTCTTGAAAAGCAAAAAATAAAAAACAAAAAAACTCTGTATCTAAAGGCATCTACACAATAGTGCATGAATTTTTTATTTATTGTTTTTTGTTTTGTTTTCTGTTAATTCAAGTTTGTATTTATAAGCAGGGGTTCCAGAAAATACAAAAGGCTAGAAGAACATTTGGCCACAATCCTCTTAAACCATTTCCATCACCAGTGCCTGTCACCAAATACCTGGAAGGGTCCAGAGGAAGGGGAGGAAACTCTCATAGGGCTGTGGCTGGAATGTGTCACAGAAGCTGAGTCTTCAGTTCCACTGTGCTTGCTGGTTTGTGACAGGGTCCCACTCTACAAGCCAGACTGGCCTCAGACCCATTGTGATCTCTTGCTGTCATTCCTGCTGGGTTCTGGGATCACAGGTGCACTCTGCTATGTCCACTCTCACTTTAGTTTTGAGACCAGGTCTTGTTATGTAGCTCCTGTGTAGTGGCCTGAAACTCACTGTGTGGACCTAGTTGGTGTCTTGCAATGATCACCCTGCTTCTGTCTCCCAAGTGCTAGGATTAAAGGTGTGCACCACCAGGCCCAGCCCTCACTTTCTTTTAAAGTTAATGCTTTGTGTGAAACTCCCTCTTTATCAAGTAGTTATTGAGATGACACCCAGAGACAAAAATACATGTATGGTGTTCTAGGCATTCTCTCTCCAATCCATATGATTTACAAACAATGATGACATGTCACTTAATGCTGTACACTGCCATTAGTCTAGTTTTTAGGGGAGATATGGCGTTTGGGTTCTAAAGCACCCGAATTTATTGACTTCGACAGAGACTGATGGACCTGTGTTAATTTGAGGCCCACCTGGTGTTCATAGGGAGTTAGGCCAGCTAGAGATACATAGGGAGACCCTGTCTCAAAAATAAATAAATAAATTCAAGTCAGCATTTACTATTTACACTCTGCAGTTGAAAGTGTTCCTTACACAGAAAGAAAAAAATGATTACATTGTCTATGACTTTAAAAAGTGAGGGCCCATTTCTGCCTCCAAAGGGAGATATGGTGGTTTAAAAAGTAGCAATTCATATGTAAGGCTTCAAGCCAAATGGTGTACATGCATTGTGTAATTCTCACAAGATCAGTGTCTGAGGCAATGATTACTTCCTCAAATGCAAAACAGAACACAATAGCATTTATTTCATACTGCTGTTGTTAGGATTTAGAAACTAAAGCTGCCACCTCAGAGACATACCTATCTTGATTCTACAAGGCTGAATGACTGATTAGAGCCTCCTGAGCAGGAAAGTTAGAATGTTACAGAACCAGAACAATGCCAGGCTGTGGTGGAGAGCACCTGTAATCCCAGCACTCACTCGGGAGGCAGAGGCAGGCGAATCTCTGGGTTTCAGGCCAGCCTGGTCTATAGAGTGAGTTCCAGGACAGTCAGAGCTACACAGAGAAACCCTGTCTTGAAAAACAAACAAGCCGGGCGGTGGTGGCGCACGCCTTTAGTCCCAGCACTTGGGAGGCAGAGGCAGGCGGATCTTTGTGAGTTCGAGGCCAGCCTGGTCTACAAAGCGAGTCCAGGACAGCCAGGATATTCAGAGAAACCCTGTCTTGAAAAACCAAAAAAAAAAAAAAAAAAAAACCAAAAAAAAAACCAAACAAACAAAAAAGAATGTTACAGAGCCAGAACCAATTTATCTTGGGCTACTTTTAGTTTGGTGTTTGCTTGAAAGCCATTCATTTCTGATCAGTGTCTAACCTAACAGACAATCATACAAAGCCTTTAAATTATATCATTAACAGACTATTAGATTGCCCCAAACCCAGCTGGCATCTGAAACTGATAACCCATTTACTCCACTTTGCTGTAACCCTCCAACCTGTGGTCCCCATGCAAGTATTTGGTAAGTGCCTTGACTGGAGACTTTCTTTGTTCTATAACTAATGAACTCTCATATACTTTCTTCCATAGTGGAACATGTCATTCTGAGTAACCTGAATCTGTGCTTTCTAGTCATGGTCATTCATATAGCTCATATAGAAACGATTTTTTTCTTTTCTTCCCCCACCCATGCCCCCAAGACAGGGTTTCTCTGTAAAAACCCTGGCTGTCCTGGAACTCACTTTGTAGACCAGTCTAGCCTTGAACTCACAGTGATCCACCTGCCTCTGCCTCTTGAGTGCTGGGATTAAAGCTATGTACCACCACACCTGGTTAAACTATTTCTTATTCCTTTTAAGGTGAGAGGTTTTGTTTTTTTTTGTTTTTTGTTTTTTGTTTTTTTTTTTTTTGCTTTTTTGGCATGGACTTTTTTGTTTTTCTCGTGGCAGGGTTTCTCTGGCATGGACTTTTTTTTTTTTTTTTTTTTTTTTTTTTTTTTTAGGCGGGGTTTTTTTTTTTAACAGCTCTGGCTGTCCTGGTCTCACTTTTGTAGACCAGGCTGGCCTCGAACTCACAGAGATCCGCCTGCCTCTGCCTCCCAAGTGCTGGGATTAAAGGCGTGAGCCACCACTGCCCAGCTGGCATGGACTTTTTAAACACAGGGTACCACAAAGTATTTATAGCCCAGTGCTTGACAAATAGCAACTGGTAAATACTCATTTACTATTTATTTTTCAAGGCTTATTTTACATCTATGAGTGTTTTGGCTGCATATATTTATATGCACCATATATGTGCCTGGTGCCATAGAGGTCAAAGGCAGCACTGGATCCCTGGATGAGATGATCGTGCACCACCATGTGCTGGGAAGTGAACCCAGGTCTTCAGGAAGAGCAACAAGTGTCCTTAATCCCAGCACTCAGGAGGCAGAGGCAGGTGGATCACTGTGAGTTCAAGGCTAGACTGGTCTATAAAGTGAGGCCAGGACAACCAGGATTACACAGAGAAACCTTATCTCAAAAAAACTTGAAAACAACAACAACAAAACAAATGCTCTTAACCAGAGTCAACTTATAGCCTCACATTTAATACTTTAAATTTTTTATTATTTTATGTGTATAGGTGTTTTACATGTATGTATGTCTGTGCACTACATGTGTGCCTGGTGCCCACCGGGACCAGAAGAGGACATCAGATGTCCTGGAACTGAAGTACAGACAGTTGTGAGCCATCATGTGGGGACTGGAGAGATGACTCAGCAGTTAAGAGCACTGGCTGGTCTTCTTTTCCAAGCACCCACATTTACTATTTACCAGTATCTAACTTCACAGAGAAATATCTCCTCTAAGATAAACAGAAGGTGAAATCAATAGGACCTACAACCGGAGTCGGAAAATACCCAAGTTTTTGCTTTTGTCTTTTAAAACAAACAAGAGGGAACTTGAGAGATGAGCAAGCCTGAGGAACCCAGGTTCCGTCCTTGGGACCCACATGGCTCACAACTATCTCTAATTTTACCTGGTACAAAGACACACATATAGGCAAAACACCTGTACACATAAAGATAAATAAATAAATAAGACTTTAGAGTTGGCTCAGTGGTTAAGAGCACTTGCTCTTGCAGAGGATTGGGGTTTGATTCCGAGCACCCACATAGCAGCTCACAACTGTCTGGAACTGCAAAACACCATCTTCTAATCCTCATGAGCACTGCATCCACCTGGTACAGAGACGTACATTAAGGCAAATTATCTATACACATACAGTATACATAAGTAAAGGTTTAAAAACAATCAAGAGGCCCGGAGGTGGTGGTGTACGCCCTTAATTCCAGCACTCAGGAGGCAGGAAGATCTCTGTGAGTTCAAGGTCAGCCTGGTCTAGACACAGGGCTGTTACACAGAGAACTCCAGTCTCGAAAAAACAATCAAGAAATTGCTCAATTAGGGATACACAGAGAAACCCTGTCTCGAACCCCCATCCCCCCCCAAAAAAAAAAGAAAGAAAGAAATTGCTTTATAGGGTGGGAGGGGAGCATGTTTAATCCCATCAGTGGCTGAATTTAAAGCAGGAAAACCTCTCATTTTTTTTCCCTCCCCTTCCAACGCCTGGCCATGTGTGAGACTCAAAGACTTCTTGCTGATAGGGTGAGGTA
The DNA here is from genome assembly GCA_907164525.1 of Lophiomys imhausi. Classification (NCBI taxonomy): domain Eukaryota; kingdom Metazoa; phylum Chordata; class Mammalia; order Rodentia; family Muridae; genus Lophiomys; species Lophiomys imhausi. The sequence continues at coordinate 275,863 of CAJQZJ010032218.1, read as the reverse complement.
TAGTCCAGTCAGAGCTCTGAGAGCGCTTCCCAGTAAGCACAAGTCCTTGGTTTATATCCCCCCGCCCCCATAAACAAATGACAAAGGACTGTAATCCCAGCACCTGGAAGATGGAAGCAGGAGGATTTGTAGGTCAAAGTCCTCCTTTACTATATAGCGAGTGCGAGGCCAGAATGGGCTAAGGGAGACAGTGTGCCAAAAAACAAAAACAAAACAAACATCCAACCAAACAAAAGATTGGCTGAATGAAAGACCATCTGTCTAGGCCTAAAGAAGCCTACTGACGGTGCAGGTGTCCCACAGGGGCAAACAGCCTGATCTTCCTCCATCCAAAACAAGTTATTGGGGGCCAGTGCGTTCCAAATCACGTACACATTGGAGTCGCAAATCCATCACACATCATAACTCCTCTCGAGGTTCCATGGCCCCTACTCCACGCCTGCCGAGAACTACATTTCCCACAATCCCAATCGGCCGGACCGTGCCCTCGAAAGCGAGTGGAGGCGGGGCCTGTCACCCGGGTACAACTACGGGTGTCCGGAGGTGTCTGTCTGTCTTCTGTTCCCCGGGTTACGGTTCTGTAAGAAAGAGACCGGTGTCTCTGGTGAGAGAGGTCGTTTGCCGCAGTGACGTGTGATACAGGGCTTCGCAGTGTAGGGCGGCAGAGGGGCCAGGATCCGGCGGGGAGGCCGGGACGGAGGGGGGCCGAGCGTGCCCGCGCAGAGACGCGGCTTGGGCTGCAAGCCCTTGAGCCCCCCCAACTGCTCTGTGAAGGTGAGGAGGGTAGGGGTTGCCGCGAGACTGACTCTGTCCTGAAACACCCCTCACCACGGGGAGCATGACCACCAGCATTCCAGACAACTCTGAGATCCATTGGCCCCTATATTATGACATCGGGGTTCCTATGGTTTCTAAAACACGCCTTACAATCAAATGTCCCTTACTTAATTCACGTCCAGTAATTCTCTAGTACTTCATTTTGTCTTTTGTCAGTGTGCAACATCTTTGTCCACAGGACTGTGCGTTTTTTAATACAGCAGAGGCTCGCTCACCTTTCATCCGCCTCCCTCCCCTAGCACTAAACAAATGGTGAGGTGCGGAGCTTAAAGTCAGTTTACACACTTGATTCTATTCAATCTAGTATCGCACTGAGTACCGATCTCTGATGTCACCTATTTGATATGCAACAAGTATTCTTGGGAGAAAATGCTTTGAAATGATGACGACCGTGATACACTATCTAAAAAAAAAAAAAAAAAAAAAAAAAGGTGCTCAGAAAAATTTGCAAGTGTGGGGCGGGGGTACTCGCCTTTTTCCCAGCACTCTGGAGGAAGAGACAGGTTGACCTCTGTGAGTTTGAAGCCAGCCTGGTCTATATAATGAGTTTCAGGACAGCCAGGGCTATGTAGAGAGACCCCGTGCCAAAAAAACGAACAAAAACTAGTTAAGCCAACTCCTTGCTATGTCCCAACCCCAACCATTTATGGTGACTTGTAATTTCATTGAGTTGCTTAACCTTCTGGACCTCTTTTCTTATAAAATGAGAAAATTGGATTAAATGAGTTCTAAGAGCTTTCTAGGTCTAAAATTCTGTGCATGTTGAATAGTAGAATTCAGGGGGGGCTGGAAAGGTGGCTCAGAGGTTAAGAGCACTGGCTGTTCTTCCAGAGGTCCTGAGTTCAATTCCCAGCAACCACATGGTGGCTCACAGCCATCTACAAGAGATCATTTGCCTGGGCATATATGTAGAGCAAATACTGTATACATAATAAATAAATAAATGTTTTAAAAGAAGAATAGTAGAATTCAGATTGCGTCACAATATGTAATTCCTAAATATCAATGTCCATCTTCAAGCTACATCAGTAAAATAGTCATAAATATTTATATGTCTTTGCATAGCAACATTGTTACAAAGAAATAACTTTGATTTTATATGGATATAGTGTTTTGTCTGCATGTATGTTTGAGTACCATGTGCATCCAGTACCTAAACAGGCCAGAAGAAGTTGTCAGACTCCCTGGAACTAGAGTGAGGGACATTTGTTAGCTGTCATTTGGGTGCTGGGAACCTAACCTCAGTCCACTCATTTGCTCCCCAAGAACCAATGCTTACTAAGTACGTGTAACCCACACCCTAACTTACTTTGTTATTGAAAAAAAAGAAAATGACTGATAATACAAGTTCATTCAACAGCTCTTTGCTGTTTTGTAGATCATTGTTGGGAGGAATTCCAGATACAATGATAAACACTGTGTGTGTGAAGATGACTCAGATCTTAAGGCTTCATCTAATAAGTGCTTCATTGATTCCTCATGGGGTAAAAATGCTTTCAGATCCTGGATCAAGGATGATATCAACCCATAAGACCAATAAGAAGATCAGAGAATACTATAGGCTGCTGAATCTAGAGGAAGGATGTACAGCCGATGACGTCAGGGAGTCCTTCCATAAGCTTGCCAAGCAGTACCATCCAGACAGCAGCTCTAATAATGCTGACCCTGCAACATTTATAAAGATTGAAGAGGCTTATAGGAGTGTGCTTTCCCATGTGATAAAACAAGCACACACCAGACAGAATAAAGCTGAAGATGAAGAAGAAGAGGAAAAATTCAAATATAATACTCCTCAGCACCGACATTATTTAAGCTTTGAAGGTGTTGGCTTTGGGACACCAAGTCAGCGAGAGAAACAGTACAGACAATTTAGGGCAGACCGTGCAATCGAGCAGGTGATGGAATACCAAAGACAGAAGCTTCAGAGGGAGTACTTTGCTAATAGCATAACTGTCAAAGATGTAAGACAGAGCAAAGAACAGAAGATAACTCAAGCCATAGAACGCCTGGTGGAGGACCTCATTCAAGAGTCGATGGCAAAAGGAGACTTTGACAATCTCAGTGGCAAAGGAAAACCTCTGAAGAAGTTTTCTGGCTGTTCCTATATTGATCCCATGACTCACAACCTGAACAGGATATTGATAGATAATGGGTACCAACCAGAGTGGATTCTAATGCAGAAGGAAATTAAGGATGCCATCGAGCAACTTCGAGAAGAACTTTTAGTGTCTAGGAAGAAGCTTGGGAATCCCCTGACATCAGGGGGACAGAAACAGTGGGGCCAAGTGTGTGAGCAGTTTCAAGAAAACATCCGGAAGCTAAACAAGAGGATTAGTGATTTCAACCTGATTGTTCCCATTCTGACCAGGCAGAAAGTCCATTTTGATGCACAGAAAGAAATTATCAGAGTCCAGAAAATGTATGAGGCCTTCATAGAAGCAAAAGAAATCACAGATGAAAACCCAACTGACATTAGCCAGGGAGAAGAAGAGAAAACACCCAGAGTCAAGGCAGGCTTTCTAAACTGGTTGAATCTGTGGAAATTTATTAAAATATGACTATTTTGGCATTCATGATCATTTATTGCTCTGGTCAGTTTTGAGTTGCTCTGACACCAGACATAGAATGGAAGATTGATTGTTGTGTCCCAAGAACTTGAGAAATGTGTGCCTTTATAGTTTCCACAGAACTAATCACACCCCAGTGATAGATGAGAAAATTCAGTCAGTATTGCTGTAAGGATGTAGTGAGAAAGAGATCCTAAGGCTGAAGGAAACAGGCCAATCTGTGCCAGTCTTCAAGTGATGGGTCTCCAGGGCTGAAACTCCCATGACCCACACAGGCATTCAGAAAACCTCAGTGCTCTTTGAAATGCTAGGAACTTAAAGACAGTACCTGTTTGACATTTCTAAACCATAGGTATTTAAGCAACAAAACCAAAAGGTATATTTTTAAAACACAAAACTGAAGAAGTTGTAATGAGATTTTGCCAACTAAAGTCTCCAAATGAAAATTTTTTTTTTTTTGTTTTGGTTTTTCGAGACAGGGTTTCTCTGTGTAACAGCCCTGGCTGTACTGGACTTGCTTTGTAGACCAGGCTGGCCTCGAACTCACAGAGATCCGCCTGCCTCTGCCTCCCAAGTGCTGGGATTAAAGGCGTGCGCCACCACGCCCGGCTCCAAATGAAAATTTAAAATAAAAAGGGGGGGGGCTGGAAAAAACAACCCAGTGGTTAAGAGTGCTTGCTCTGCCAGGCGTGGTAGTACTTGCCTTTAATCCCAGCACTCAGGAGGCAGAGGCAGGTGGATCTCTTTGAGTTAAAGGCCAGCCTGCTCTACAAAGTGAGTCCAGGACAGCCAAGGATACACAGAGAGACTCTGTCTCAAAAAAACAAACAAACAAACAAACAAAAAGAGTGCTTGCTCCTTGCTTCTCCTGCAGAGGACTAGAGTTCAAGTCCCAGCACTCATGTCAAGTGGCTCACAACTGCCTGGAACTCCAGCTGCCAGATCCAATGCCCTCTTCAGGCCTCTGTAGACACCTGCACACACACACACACACACACACACACACACACACACACACACACACAGAGGTAATAAATTAAAAATCTGCAGGTGAAGGACCAGGGTATTGGCACACTCCTTTAATCCCAGCACTTGGGAGGGAGAAGCCAGCCAGGTCTACAAAGTGAGTCCAGGACAGCCAGGGCTACACAGAAAAACTCTGTCTCAATAAACAAACAAAAATCTCCAGATGATAAGTAGTTTTTGCAGGTTTGCTACTGTATATTCTTGAGCTTATTAAGGCTCCAAACTGTCTGAAGGCTTTTAGAACACCTGCTGGGTGGAGAAAAACTGAAGGTCAGGAAATTAACTTGCTGGAACTCTTGCACTTACAAAGGGCTTCCCTGTGGGGAAAGAAAATGGCAAGCAAGTAGGTAGGCTAACTGTAAGATCCATTGGCCACAGAAATCAGTCAGTTAATTGAGTTGATTAAAATTTTCTAAAAAATAGGTTCCATGCTGAAGAGTTTGAATATATTTTTGTAAGTTTTAGAGGGGCAAAAATCCTTAAGAACAATGCAAAGGTAAGAGTTCTCTTGTAGTTTCTTCTCTGACCACAAGTTAAAATGCTAGGTTTCCATAAACTTTGCTTAAGCCCCACAGTGTCCTAAGTCAGATGCCCCAGAGACTTTTCAACAACGTAAGAATCCCTAACTTTCCTGTCTAGGGGACCCTTTGATAGTTTGTCTAAGATAAGGAATCTGAAGTTTGTTCCTTGGCATCTTCAGCAAGTGACAAGAAACAGAAGTTGATGAGATTCCTGTCTCTTTTCAGAAAACAAGGGGCTCTTGGGCTTAGCTAATTGCTTTGGGCACAGAATTGGGTATCCAAAAGGAAGCTGAGGCAGTTGGAAAGGAACCTATTTCGAGAGCAGTATGGAGATGGGATTAAGGAGAGCAGCTCCCAACACTGATTAGGGGCTAACGAGTCATTTGTAAAGTATGTGTTAAAACAGCAAAGAAATGTACATCCTCAAATGGAAGTTGGGACCTTTCTGCTTCCATGCTGTTATTTTTTGATGTTTATTTGGAACGAGTTATCTGGCCTCTACAGTGATAATACTATATTGCTATAAATGAAATTGTCAGCAGCGTGGAGTATGGCTTTGTGATAAGAACTCTGGTTCGAGGACATCGTAGAAGCCTGTTTTTTTGTTTTTGTTTTTGTTTTTTTTTAAGATTTATTTATTATGTATACACTGTTCTGTCTGCATGCATGACTGCAAGCTAGAAGAGGGAATCAGATCTCATTGTAGATGGTTGTGAGCCACCATGTGATTGCTGGGAATTGAACTCAGGACCTCTGGAAGAGCAGTCAATGCTCTCAACCTCTGAGCCATCTCTCCAGCCCAGAAGCCTATTTTTCTGTGACTCTTGTTTTAAAAAAATAAATGGGAATTTGAAGTCGGGCAGTGGAGGTGCATGTCTTTAATCCCAGCATTCAGGAGGCAGAGGTAGGTGGATCTCTGTGAGTTCAAGGCCAGCCTGGTCTACAAAGCAAGTCCAAGACAGCCAGGGCTGTTACACAGAGAAACCCTGTCTGGAAAAACCAAAGGGGAAAAAAAAAGGAATTTAGAGTAGCCTGAATGAAATAACTTTCAGTATTGTACATGAGAAGGTAAGGTTACCAAAAAACTTAATTCTAGTACCATTCACTTTGTTTGCAAATGTCTGTATTAATAAAATTAATGATTATTGATTTATGATTATTATTATTGTCCTTAATGATTATTCAGTTGTCCATTGATCTATATATAACAAGTAATAATAACCACCACATTTTGGGCTAACCACCTAAGTGGATTTTTAAATCTTTTTCTTATTCTTGTGTTATTTCTTTTCCTTTCAAAAATTTTCTATTTATAGCCAGGCGGTGGTGGTGCATGCCTTTAATCCCAGCACTGGAGAGGCAGAGGTAGGTGGATCTCTGTGAATCTGAGGCCAGCCTGGTCTACAAATTGAGTTCCAGGACAGCCAGTACTGTTACACAGAGAAACCTTGTCTCAAAACACCAAAACAAGCCCTGGGAATGCCACCCTGTTGGCCCCCAGTGCACGAGGAAGCTCTTAGCCTGCATATGACTTTTGAACTGAGAAGGACTAATATGTAGGGACACTGCACATGGGAGAAGTGGGAAGGGTGGGAGAGGAAGGAGAGGGTGGGAGAGGGAGGAGAGGGTGGGAGAGGGAGGAGAGGG
>CAJQZJ010032218.1:249068-269255 GCA_907164525.1 Lophiomys imhausi | reverse complement strand
GGGAGGAGAGGGTGGGAGAGGGAGGAGAGGGTGGGAGCATGGAACTGGGAAGGGTGGAATCCGAGCACTGTGATGGAGATGTAACTTGAAGCAATAAATAAACAAGAAAGAAAAAATAGAAAAAATTTTTTTGTATTTATTTAAGTTTATGTGTGTGTTTTGTTTGCATGTATGTGTGTATACCATATGCATGCTTGGTGCCCTAGGAGGCCAGATGTGGGCAGATCTCTTGGGCCTGGAGTTAAAAACAGCTGGGAGCTGCAGCAAGGCGGCTTTTACTACTTTGTATTATATTAATTATACATTCTAATTTATTTTACTGTACTTAATACCTCTTGTCTCCCTCCCAACCTCCCAACACTATGCAGGAGAGAAAGGAAGTTAAATGTGAAAGGGGGTGTAGTTCTCTTTAGGCTACTTCCTGCTGATTCTTTGGGAGTAATACCAGTCTCATTAGAAGTCCAGCAATCCAGCCAACCAGGAGACAGCAGCAGGAAGAACAAGCAGCAGTTTGGGGGAGCACCAGCAACTGGGAGAGCAGCAACTGCTTTCTTCCTTGTAGCCCTTTCTCTTCTCTGTAGAGCTTTCTCCTACTTCTTTGTAGAGCCTCTTTACTCTTATTTCTTTGTAAAGCCCATTGTCTTTTACTTCTTTGTGGAGCTCCTTCTCTCTTTTCTCTTTGTAGCCCACTTCTCCTTGGGGCTCTGGCTCTGGCTCTTTTCCCCTCCTTTGTAGAGCCCCCTTCTCTTCAGGTTCTGGCTTTTTTTCTTCCCCTCCTTTGTAGAGCCCCCTTCTCGGAGCTCTGGCCTTTTATTCCTCTCCCAAGTCCTCAGAGTTAAACTTGCTCAACTGGTTAAGCCACGCCCCTGCTAGCTCAGGAGACCTTTAACACTTTTTACCTGAGTCTTAAGCAGCCCACCTGGGATTAAACAAAAACATTCACAAACCGGGCGGTGGTGGCGCATGCCTTTAGTCCCAGCACTCGAGAGGCAGGCGGATCTCTGTGAATTCGAGGCCAGCCTGGTCTACAAAGCGAGTCTAGGACAGCCAGGGCTGTTACACAGAGAAACCCTGTCTCGAAAAACCAAAAAAAAAAAAAATCATTCACAATTGGTTTTAATAAACTCCTACCACAGGGAGCTGCCATGTGGGTGCTGGGAATTGACCCTAGTCCTCTGGAAGAGCAGCAGGTACTCCTAACCACGGAGCCATCTCTTCAGCATCTTTTATTGTTTGAAGTGGGTTTATGTCATCCAGGCTGGCCTCAAACTCACTTTGTAGCCAAGAGTGACTTTGAACTTCGGACCTTCCTGCTTCCACCTCCCTGGTACTGAGTAAAGGTGGTCTTCTCCACACCTGCTTTGTGTGGTACTGACTCAGACCAGAGTCTCAAGCCTGCAAGGAAAGCAAGTGCTCTCCCAGTTGATGTACCCGGCCCCTTCTAATCTTTTTGGTTAATGATGACAACATCTGACTCTGACATGAATCTTCACCTTAAAAGGGCGACTTCGCATATGTAAAAAACGGCGGCCTCGTTTTTTAGCAACCCTTCTCCGGGCCAGAGAAAGGGTTTTCAAGTTTTCAATTTGCTGGAGTGGAATTGACACTGTGCTGTGCCATTCATGAGTGCTGGCCTTTCACAGTTCCTCATCCGTCAGCTTTTCAGCTTACTGATAAGCGCTTTCCTTTTCACTGCTGCTGCTGTGACTCAACACCCTGACAAAATAAAACTTGGGGACAAAGGATTTATTTCAACCCGCTCCTCCCAATTACAGATCGTTATCAAATCGGAAACTTGATTTCACAGCCAGTTTTGTGGCATCCGCAGTCAGGAGCAGAGAGACCAATGCACGCGTGCTTCATGATGGTTATCTTTTTCTACAACTCAGGACCCAAACCTGGGGAATAGTGTGGGCCCCTTTTTAGACGTCTTCCCACATCAATTAAGGCCACAAGCCAACTCCCTCCCCACCCCCAACATGCCCATGGGCCAGTGTGACCCTGCATTCCCTCACTGAGACCCCCTTCTCAAGTGATTCTGAGGTGGTAGGAAGCTGACAATTAAACCTAGCTAGCACAGTAAATTATGAGGCTTCAGAGCATATTGCTGGACTCACAAGGAGCTCTGCCTGTGTCTCAGCCCCTTCCACCCTGCTTCTGTCAGGAGTGGCCTAGCCATCTGAGGCAAGAGCCTCTTGTCCATGTGTCTCAGCCAATTCGCTGGTACCTCAGCCCTAGAGCTGAACCCCGGGAGATCAGGCATACATTGTCAAAGGGACAGACAATACATCCAGGAACAAGCAAATCAGCATTAGTCAGTCAGGAAGGGTTCAGGAATGTCACAAAAGGTGGGAGAAGCCCAGTGACAATACCCTAGCATCTGGTAACAGGAAATGCAACTGGAAATAATCTGCCAGCCCAAGCCTTGAATCCCAGCACCTGGGAGGCAAAGGCAGGTGGATCACTATGATTCTGAGGCCAGTATGGTGGTGAGTTCCTGGTCAATCAGAACTGCATAGTGAGACCCAGTCTCAAAGTAATGGGGAAAGAAAGGCAAGCTAAGCAGGATGGTTGAGGGGAGCACATGCCTAGGAGGGGGACATTCCAGTTCCCCATGTCCAGCTAATGGTTTACCTGTTCTTGGAAATATCTTTCTCTTTTGACAGTTTTGGCCATCCCCTGTCTATTGAGGTCATGACATCTGACTTCTCAGAAATCTATAATTGAGGGGACCTTCAATGTAGCCCTAAGATACAAACTCTTTAGTGTCTGTTGTCACCAGCAGAGGACAATGAACCTCTCTACATCTATGGTCTGAAGACAAACAAATGTAATAGCCCTGACACCATACTGGAACGTCCAATCTTTTTTACTTAAGGCTCAGATATACAGAAATGTACATGAGTCCTTAGGAGGGGCCAGCCTCACCTGTCGCTCTCTCTCTCCTGTTTGCTACTAAGCTGGGGTCCTAACCTGTTGGAATGTGACAGAACCCACTGTCACCCCACCCCATTCAAAATCTACAGTAGGTATAATAAGATGTTCTTTGCCTCCAACCACAGTTTCAAAGGTCTGGCTTCCTGTGGGAGGGCCCTATCTCCTCAAGTGGCTGACACTAAATCGAGCATTCCCTGGCACCTTTAGGAGACAACAGGCCAGATGCATTCAAACATATCTGAGTAAGCTTATAGATGTTCTCAGAGAGACCCACAGCTCTGGGGAGGGTTCCTACCCGAGGCACACAGGTAAAGAGACATCTGTGTTGCTGAATCTTCCTCAGCAGAGGTGTTTTTTCCTCTGACGTTTAGTTTAGAGCTGTTTCCAGGCTTCTATTACAGGCAAGCTTGGTTCTGTCTGCTCTTCCATCCAGTCACGGTGTATTAATCCGTCTGGTATTTCTACAACTAAATGCCCAGGTAGGGCTAACTTTATTAATAAGAGAAAGTTACGAAGCTCATGGCATTGGAGGGCCAAGGGTACAGCACTGCCACCATCTCTGGCATGAGTTGTCTTGGTTGTGCCACATCATGGCAGGAGGCTGACTATGGAGAGATTGTATCTTGAAACAGGAAGCCAGAGAGAAACTGGGTGGGGCCAGGCTCAAGCTTTTGTAATAACCCTTTGGGACTAATTCATTACAGTCCTGTGTCACCCTAATCCCTTCCTAGAACATGTCGCTAGCTAACCTAGGGGCCTCCCACTGGACCCCACTTCTCATTTTGGTGGGTTTGTTTCTTGAAACAGGGTCACTGTAGCCCAGGCTGGCCTATACTCACAGCAGTCCTTCTGCCTCAGTCCCAGCATCAGGTGCTGGGGTTACAGGAATACAGCACTGCCCCAGGCTCTAGACCCAACTTGTTTTGTTTTTTTTATTCACATTTAATAATTATCCCAGGCTGGAGAGATGCCTCAACAGTTAAGAGCACTGGCTGCTCTTCCAAAGGACCCTGGTTCAAATCCCAGCACCCACATGGCAGTTCGCAGCTGTCTGTAATTGCCAGGCATGGTGGTGCACGCCTTTAATCCCAGCACTCACTTGGGAGGCAGAGGCAGGCAGATCTCTATGAGTTGAAGATCAGCCTAGTCTACAAATTGAGTCTAGGACAGTCAGGGCTGACACACAGAGAATCCCTGTCTCAAAAAAAAATTATCTGTAATGATGGGCTCCATTATGACATTTTAATACATGTCTATGTTTTTATTATTTACCTCATTGACCTTCCTTGCTCCCTACTAACACCTGCTAATTATTTATTTCTTTGGAGACAGGATCTCATGATGTAGACAAGGCCAGCCTGGAATTTACAGAGATCTTCCTGCCTCTGCCTTTCTGGAGCATAAGCATGTCCCACCACACCAGGATTATCTGTCTGTCTGTCTATCTATCTATCTATCTATCTATCTATCTATCTATCTATGTATCTATCTATTTTTGAAATAATGTCTTATGTATTTCAAGACTGGCTTCCAGTTTGCTATGTTTCTGAGGATGACCTTGAACTTCAAACTCACCTGCCTATCAGTTCATAGTGTTGGGATTATAGGTATGTGCCACCAATGTTAGGTTCATGAAATGCTGAGCATTTGAACCCAGGCTTTGAGCACGCTAGACATGCAGTCTATCAACTAAGCTACATCCTAGCCCTAGAGACCTCCCACCTTATAAAAGACTCCACACCACCTCCCAAAAGCACTACCCTGTGGCCCAAAATCCTAACACATAAAGTGTAACGGGACAAACTGAAGCCATCCAAACATAACAGTATATACCTATGCTGGTTAGTTTCTCCCAAATTGACACAACCTGGAGTCATCTGAGAAGAGCAAACCTCAATTGAGAAAATGCCCCCGTTAGACTGGCCTGTAGCCTGTGGGACATTTTCTTAATTGGTGATTGCTATAGAAGGGCCACCCCACAGCAGGAGGTGCTGTTGCTAGGCATGTAGTCGCAGGGTGTAAAAGAAAGCAAACTGAGAGAGCTGGAGGGGGCGAACCATTTAGTGGAATTCTGTGGTCTTTGCTTGAGTCCCTGCCCTGATTGCCCTATAATTATGAGCTGAAATAAACCCTGTCCTCCACAAGTTGCTTTTGGTCATGGTATTTATCACAGAAACAGAAACATAACTAAGACAAGACCATAATTTGCCCTGAGAGTCTCAGAGAGCCTTTGCTTAAAAGAAGAGTGGACAGCTGTTGTGTTTTTTGGCTGTGAGCCTTTGCTATGCGGTCCAGCAGGCCTTGACCTTGTGATCCCCTTCCCTCAGTCTCCCAAGTGCAGGGATTACAGGTGTACGCCACCACTCCCAGCTCTGTCATCTTTCAGAGGGCCCATACTGATGGTGGCCTGCATCATTCATCTGGGTAAAAGGAGTCTCTTCCAACCGGAAGCCAGGCCTTTTGAGTTAGTCTTGGTAGAAGATAAAATTTCCAAGTTTGAGGCCAGCAAGATGGTTCAACCAGGCTTGTGCTGCCAACCTGATGAGCTGAGTTCACACAAAGGAGAGAGGTGACTCTGTTCTGCCCAGTTCTCAAGACCCCAAAGACCACCCAGGAGTCAACTCCAGTATAAATACATGAGGGTTGTTTATTCAAGCTCAGAGCTTGGACTCTCAACACTCACTGACACAGAGGTTCAGACCCCCCCAGACATTTGGGTTGAGAGCCCCCAGACCCAAAAGTACAGAGTTTATATAGAGACTCAGACAAAGAAGCAGATCTTTACCATATGATTGGATGACATTTGGGCAGCTAGTCATGTCCATTTCTGATTGGCTCGTTGTTACTGACTAACCAGCTGAGGTCAGCTTGAACATCAGAAAGTTTGTTTAGACTTTTTGGGTGCTTTCTCAGAGTGAGCTGTCTGGTGATAAGGGAACACCTCTGGAATACAAGGTCGGGTACATTTTGTTGTTGTTCTGGAACTGGAGGTCAGCTCTGAATCAAACTTAATACAAAATGGAATCTTTTTTTCAAGATGGATTCAGTCAGGCTCCACAACTCCTGCGGGCCACCTGCCCTCTGACTTCCGCCTGCACACCAAGACTTGCCCCCATTGCCCCACCCTGATAAACACACGACTTTTTAATTTTTGTTTTTTAAATACACTGAAAAAATGAGGACACAACCTAGCTCTGCCAATGGAGGCTGTGTTCAGGAAACACAAGGGCAGAATCAGACATGGTGGGCAATGCATTGGCTACTTGTGGTTCCACTTTGCTGGTGCAGGAAGGCGGTGGTTGCCAGGAAGGGTTCCTGGCACAGGAGCAGATCGGTGCAGGTGTAGTGGCCGTCAGGCTCATGGCTTCAACTGTGATGCTCATGTGAGGGTTCTCATCAAGCCTGTTCTTCAGGGTCTCCAGAAGCAGTGAGGACTGCCTTTCACAACTAAGAATTGTGACCCAAAGACATGACATCATGAGGATCTCACAGTGTCAGGATAAACAGAAGCTGTCTGTCCATCTGTCCATCATTCCATCTGTCCGTCTGTCTGTCTGTCTCTCTCTCTCCTCCTCTCTCTCTCTCTCTCTCTCTCTCTCTCTCTGTGTGTGTGTGTTTATCAGAAATCAACCTTGGGTGTTGTTCCTCAGGCATTACCCACCCACCTTGGTTTTTTTATTTGTTTGTTCGAGACAGGGTTTCTCTGTGTACCTTGACTGTCCTGGACTCACTTTGTAGACCAGGTTGGCCTTGAACTCACAGAGATCCACCTGCCTCCACCTCCCGTGCTGGGATTAAAGTGGCTTGTGCCACCATGCCCGGCCATTACGGACAGCTGTGAACTGCCATATGGTGCTGGGATTTGAACCTGGATCCTTTGGAAGAACAGCCAGTGCTCTTAACTGCTGAGCCATCTCTCCAGCCCAGTTTTTGTTGTTGTTTTAGGAAAAGGCTCTCACTGGCCTGAGGCTCATTAAAGAAGCTGGGCCAGCAAACCTTTGGGAATCCTTCTGCCTCTATGGTGGGATTATAAGTGGAAACTACTGTACCTGAGGTTGAGGGTGCATTCTACAGCTCAGACTCGGGTCCTTGGATGCTGGTATAAAGGCATGTTACCACCTAAGCTAAATCCCTAGCCTCTCTGGCTAGAATCTTAGCTTTGGCATTTTGTAGGCATGTGCTTTGGGGGAAATTACTGAACTTCACTGCCCTACAAATTCATACAGAAGGAGTAATGAAAAGTAGTGTAGAGATTGACTAGATGTGACTAGTAAATAATCCAATGCAAGGGCCAGGCATGGTGGCGCATGCCTGTAATCCCAGCATTTGGGAGACAGAGGCAGGAGGATTTCTAACAGTTCCAAGGCCAACCTAGTTTGCATATCGTGTTCCAGGACAGACAGGGCTACATAGCGAGACCCTATGTCAATCAAAAACATACTCTGATTTGTATTCACTTACTCTCCTAAGTTTATGGAACTTTTTCTGTCATGCTTTCAGTTTAAAAGAAGCCTTTTATGTTTTGTTTTGTTTTAAAGACAGGTTTTCTTTGTGTAACCCTGGCTGTCCTGGACTCGCTCTGTAGACGAGGCTGGCCTGGAACTCAGAGATCTGCCTGCCTCTGCCTCCTGAGTGCTGGGATTAAAGGTGTGTGCCAGCACAGCCCAGCAAAAGAAGCTTTTAAAGCTTTTTAAAAAATGTTATATAATTATTCCATTCAGCCAGGTAAAGTGGAGTACCTGTGAACACAGAGCTTGGGAACCTGAGACAAAAATGGTAAGTACAAAGCCAGTCTGGGACACTTGGTTATATTGTGAGACCCAGCCCCCCCCCCCACACGCACGTGCGCGAACACACACACGTGGAAGTAGCTTTGTTGGTAGAGTGTTTACCTGGCATCCACGAAGCCCGACGTTTGACCTTCAGCACTGCATACACCGAGCATGGCAGTGTCCACTGTAACTTCACTCTGAAGGCAGAGATTGGAAGGTCAGGAGTTCAAGGTCTGCCAAATAAAATAGCAAATTTGAGAACGATCTGGCCTACATGAGACCCTATATGAGAAAGAGAGAGAGAGAGAGAGAGAGAGAGAGAGAGAGAGAGAGAGAGGAAGATGTAGAGACATAGAGAGAGGAAGAAACAATCTATTTATATGTGAAGTCCAGAATGGGCAATCCAGAGATAGAAGATAGATTAATGGATACACTTAAGACTGTAGGTACTGGAAGAAACCAGTGATAAAAATGCTCTAAAGTAGGTTGTGGTGATGTTGCACAGCTGTCACACAATACCAAAAAATGCAGAATTATGTAGTCAAATGAATGGGTTTATGGTATGTACAAAACGTCCTTTAAAAATTGTACATCTGGATTCCCAGCGCTCTAGAGGCAGAAGCAGGAGAATCTACAGTTCAAGGCCAGCCTGGGCTACCTAGTAAAAGTATAAAAACAAAAACAGACTAGCCAGAACTGGTTTTGCAAGTCTGTAATCTTATCACTCCAGATGTGGAAATGAGAGAATCAGAGTTCAAGGTCATTTAAGTCAGCCTGGGATACATAAGACCTTGTCTAAAACAAGAAAGTAAAAAAATTCCAACCATATGTATCATGTTGCTCCATGTGCATGGAAAAGGACAGGCCTGAAGAGCCACAATGCTCTCCCTTCTCCTTCAACTTTGGAAAGGTGGTCCAAGGAGCTGTGGCTGGAGGCTGGAGAGATGCCTCAGTGGTGACAAGTACTTTTTGCTCTTGCAGAAGACCAGGCTTGGTTCCCACAACTCACAACTGTCTGTGGCTCACAACTGTCTGTGGCTCACAACTGTCTGTAGCTCACGACTGTCTGTGGCTCACGACTGTCTGTGGCTCACGACTGTCTGTGGCTCACGGCTGTCTGTGGCTCACGGCTGTCTGTGGCTCACGGCTGTCTGTGGCTCACGGCTGTCTGTGGCTCACGGCTGTCTGTGGCTCACGGATGTCTGTGGCTCACAGCTCTCTGTAACTCCACTTCCAGGGGACCCGATGCACTCTTCTAGCCTCCATGGGCATTGCATGCAAGTGGTACACATATATGTGCAGGCAAAACATTCTTACACATAAAAAAATTTCTTAAAAAGAAAGTTGAGACACTGTGGTTTCCTGAGTGTCAGTGAGCTGGCAGAGTGGGAAGGGCTGTCCTCTTGTGCCTGGGTTTCAGTCTTACATATCTGACTATGTGGAAGAGCTTGAGGATTTTCTGTTCTATGCAGTCTACTGACCACAGCTGCATGACAACTAAAAACTTACCAAAAGGACATCAGATGCCTTGACTGGTGAAGTGTTACACAGCTCAGATAAGCTGATAAATCAGATTACTTCAGAAAAGGGCTTATAGGGTTTTTATTTGTTTTTTTGTTTTTTTAAGATTTATTTATTTATTTTATGCATATGAGTGCTCTATCTGCATGTACACCTGCAGCCAGAAGAGGGCATCAGATCACATTGTGGA
The DNA here is from genome assembly GCA_907164525.1 of Lophiomys imhausi. Lineage (NCBI taxonomy): Eukaryota > Metazoa > Chordata > Mammalia > Rodentia > Muridae > Lophiomys > Lophiomys imhausi. The sequence continues at coordinate 259,835 of CAJQZJ010032218.1, read as the reverse complement.
TGGCCATGAGCCACCATGTGGTTGCTGGGAATCAAACTCAGGACCTATGGAGGAGCACTAGCCAGTGCTCTTAACCACTGAGCCACCTCTCCAGCCCCAGGATTTACAGTTTTTAATCAGTGCAGAAGAACAGATAGAAACAAATAAGTTCTTCTGTACTCCAGAGTGTCCCCATCCAGCCCTCCTGAGCCACCTGCTGGGCCCAGTCCCCTTGCCCAGTCTCCTCTGTATCTAGGGTGACTTTCCGTGGCTGCTACAGTTTCTGTGACATCTTCAGTGTCACACACAGTTGCTGTATGACAGTCAGCAAGGCAGAGGCACTAGGTCATCCTTCTGGGCTGAAATTGGGATTTTAGGGAGGCTTCAGGGAATAATCTATTCTCTCGTTTTAGATATTAGCCGATCTTGATTTGCAACCTCCATCTTCAAAGTGAGCAAGAGCTGGCCAACCGCCACCCATTGTCACATCACTCTGACTTTCTTCTGCCTCACTCTTCCCCTGTGAATTACACTAGATTTTTGTAATTACACTAGATTCGACCCACCTAATCCAACATAATTTGCTATTTGAAGGTCAACTGACTGGCAACCTCAAACTCAGTTGAAATTTTACTTTCTGTGTAAATTTGGTGTTTGAATGAGAAATGTCCCCCACTGACTTAAGTATTTGAACACTTGGTATCTGGTTGGTGGAGCTTGGTCAATAGGGGTGGGCTTTGAGAGTTCATGACCTCTCCCTACTTCCGGTTCACCATCTCTGCTTCATGTTTGCCCTTGAGGATGTGATCTCTCAGGTTTTCGGTCATGTCATAGTGCCTGCCACTTGCTGATAAGCCTTTTAGCCATAATGGACTCATCCTTCTGAAAACAGAAACCCAAATAAAACTCTTCCATAAGTTGTTTTTGGTGATGGTGTTTAATCTCAGCAACAGAAAAGTAACTAATATAGTAATATAACATATTTACAGATTCTGGGGATTAAGAAAGGGACATATGGAGGTGGGCTGTTATCCTGCTAACGCAATATACTTTCAAAATTTATACTTTATATGCAGAATTTATATACGTCCAGTCTCTTTCTCTAATGTGAACACATTGTAGACATTCTTTTTTTTTTTTTTTTGGTTTTTCGAGACAGGGTTTCTCTGTGTATCCTTGGCTGTCCTGGACTCACTTTGTAGACCAGGCTGGCCTCGAACTCACACAGATCTGCCTGCCTCTGCCTCCCAAGTGCTGGGATTAAAGGCGTGCGCCACCACCGCCCGGCTCAGACATTCTTGTATATCTTATTTTCTACCTGTTTATTGGTACATCTTTTTTTTTTTTTATTTTTTTTGGTTTTTCGAGACAGGGTTTCTCTGTGTAACAGCCCTGGCTGTCCTGGACTTGCTTTGTAGACCAGGCTGGCCTCGAACTCGCAGAGATCCGCCTGCCTCTGCCTCCCGAGTGTTGCTACATCTTTAAGATATGGCCTCATAATATTGAGCCTGCATAATATTGTATATGCCCTTAAGGGGATTAGAAGTTCTTACTTCTGAGTGAACAGCAAGCAGTGCAAGGTTGCACAAAGAGAAGCCACAGAGGCACAGAAAGGAGAAATGAAGGTGAAGCATGTCATGAATGAGGAACGAGATGTAGCAAAATGAGGAAGCGTGAGTCATTAGGTGAGGGGAAATGACGTAATCAGGAGTTAGGAATGAGATATAGCCAGTAAGGAGATGAAGATTCCAGGCACAGAGAAGATGGTATCTATCATACAGCTGTGGGCTCTTTCCCTTGCACTTGCTAATTTAACCCTTGCAACAACCATGAGCCAAAGGGACTCTCATATCAACCCCTTTAAAATGATGACAATGGGTCCTCTAATCCCAGCACTCAGGAGGCAGAGGCAGGGGAATTGCCACAGGTTCAAAGCCAGCCTGGTGAATGTAGTAAGTTCCAGGCCAGAAAGGGCTAAAGAAGGAGACCCTGTTCCAGAGAGGGAGGGGGAAGGAAAAAAGAGGAAGAAGTGAGTGCACAGAGAGATAGTGACATCCTTGGTCACATCTACAGGGTGACTGAGGTAGACAGGGCACCTGTAACTGGTCTGATTCCAGAACTCTGTTCCCATAAAACTCTATGGTGCTGTGGAGATTCGGGAAGACCATGCACTAGTGTGTTTTTTGCATGAGCTGACACTCTTGTCCTCAGTTTCCCAGGAGATCCTCAACTCCCTGAGTGTCCATATATAACACCAATGAGCTGAAGCATCATAATTGGGTAGAGAACAAGCTTCGAATCTAAAAGAGATTTCAATTCAGACCCTGAATTTTTCATTCACTAGTTGTGTGACTTTGAGCTCTGATTGAACAGCTCTGTCAAAGGAGAAAAATTAGAAGCTGGAGAAATAGCACAGTCAGTGAAGGGCTGGCCACTGAGGCATGAGGACCCAAGTTCAATGCCCAGAGCCCATGCAGGAAAGCCAGGCATCATTATGGTTGTAACCCCAATGCTGGGAGGAGGAAGCAAGTGGATCTCTGGGGCTTACGATCTGTTCAGCCTCATTGAATTGGCAAGCTCCAAACCCCCGTGAGAGATCATGTCACAAGCAAAACAAAATCTCCCAAATCGAAGCAGAATAAAAATGAGTGGAGTGTATCTGAGGAGGAAACCCTCTGGTTACTGCATGCATTCAATCCATTTGAACAAATGCACATACACACATTCATGCACACACAGATAAAATAAAACCCACCTTGCGGGATTGAGGTATTGCTCGGTCATAATATGCAGGCTGCAGGGTGAAGTCCTGGTTAGCAAATCAGTGGTCCTCAGGGGTAAGCTTCCTTCTGCAGGGGCCATTTGAAGAGGAATCCTTAGTTGCTATAATGATAGGACGTTGCTACCAGCAGACCTTCTGTTTAGCAGAGTTGTACCAATATGGTCTGTTGGCTAGCACTCATTCCGATGGGCTTCTAAGTCCATGCCATTATACTTGTTCAATACTTCAAACTTCATGTCTGAACACAGACAGGATGCCAGGTGTTTTTCAATGTTCAGGGCAGTTAAGCACAACCAGGAATTTTTCTTTGCCTCACCTGACTTGGAAATGTCTCACTAAACAGTCACATGAATAAAGCCTGCTCATTATTCAAGTCAAACATGGTATTATATTACACATAAATGCAGCAAATTATTTGCTTATTATTAATTATGCTAACACATTCACAATGCAACCACTGTGAATGTGGAAAAAAAAGACAAACCTGTGCTTCATTTTCTTGGGAATTTTACTGTGAGTTATACCCAAAAAGACATTTTTAAATGTGTGTCTGTGTGTTCATGTATGCATTTGTACGTGTTTGTGTGTGTTGGTGCATGTGGATGTCAAAGGTCAATATCAGGTGTGTTCTTCAATCACCCTTCACTAATTTTTTGAGACAGGGTCTCTCACTGAATCTGGAGCTTGGTGGTTTGCTAGTCTGGTTGGCCAGTGAGCCCCAACTTTCTCCACATCATCAGGGCTGGGATAATAGGTGCACACTGCTGTGCACAGCTGGGGATCTGTTTTGTATGGTTGTTGGTTTTTTTTTTTTTGTTGCTTTTTGGTTTTTTGAGACAGGGTTTCTCTGTGAAACAGCTTTGGTTGTCCTAGACTTGTAGACCGGTGTGATCTTGTATTCACAGAGATCTGACTATCTCTGCCTCCCGAGTGCTGAGATTAAAGGCCTGCACCACCACACCTGGCTTTTGTTTTTGTTTTTGTTTTTTTTGATACTGGGGATCTGAGCTCAGGTCCTCATGCTTGTGAATGAACTCTTTACCAACTGAGCCCTTTGCCTAGACTATGGTACTTGAGTTACCTATATTACATAGCTATTGCAGTTTGCATTTATGGTGCTCAGTGGAAACACAGAGCAGAAGAAATTAGAGCTCTTCCTCCCCCTCTTGGATTTTCGAGACAGGGTTTCTCTGTGTACCCCTGGCTTCCCTGGACTCACTCTGTAGATCACAGAGTGTAGAACTCACAGAGATCCCCCTGCCTCTGCCTCCTGAGTGCTGGAATTAAAGGTGTGCGCCACTATGGCCAGCAATTAGACAGCTGTGAACTGCCATGTGGGTGCTGGGATTTGAACCCGGGTCCTTTGGAAGAGCAGTCAGTGCTCTTAACCTTTGAGCCTTCTCTCTAGCCCCCAGACATAAACTTTCACATCATGCTCTTTACCAGACCCCTCCCCCCCAGCTTCACTACTCCCATTATTTTATTATTTAAGCCAATTTTGGGTGAGTTTTTTTCTGTTCCTTGTCATGAAAGAAAACAAACTAAACAACTATGTCCACTGTGTTTAGAACTTCCACCACAGGAAGAAATCTTTTCTCTTTTACCAGAAGCAAATGATCTCTCTGGCATTGGAGGTTCCCTGGTGTCATTTCTGTTGCTGTGATAAAGACAACTTAGGGAAGAGAGGGTCCGTATTGGTTTAGAATGTCAGGGTACAGTGCATCGGAGAAGTGAGGGCTGTAGGAAGTTAAAACAGCCAGTCACATCAGAACTACTTCTTGCTCAGGTGCACTTTCTCTAATATCAGGGAATGGTGCCCCCCCTCTTTCAGGCTGGGCCTTCTCATATCAATTAAAGCAATCAAGACAACCCCCCCCCCAGACATGTCTGCACATGTGTAATAAACCTTCATGACTCTTCATGAGACACATGTTAAGGAAATGGTATCATTATTGTGATCCGAGGGTAAACCTTTCTATACACTGCCATCAAAATGTCACCTATCAGGCACTTACTTACGCAGGCCTAAGTGAAGGGGTAGGTGCTTTCAACAAGAGTGGTTGTCAGGCCTCCAAAGAGTAACCTCAGCAATTGTTACCGAGACCCACTTGCCAGAGCTATTTCTAAGTAAAGCTAGTGGGAGACTCATACTATATTATTCAGTGACATAGTCTCCAAAACTTAGTTCAAGTCAACTAAAAGCAGGAAACTAAAAACTGTAGAGTTTATTCAGATTGGCCCTTGCCTTTAGTATTTTCACCAAATGATTGACATCGCATAGACCTTATTTCAGAAGTCAGTCAACATCACGGTCATAAGGAGTCTGGCATTCTTCTCAAGGAAGCCTTCTGAGAATACAATGTAACAGCAGTGTGAAGCCATTTTGTTACTCAACACAGTAAACTTACTGAAGAGGAGAGACAATATTTGAGGATGTTTACATATCTTTACACAGTTCATTTCGGGTTTTTAGTTCCTGTGGTGCCCTGTTTGCTTTGCACTCTTAGAGGATGGGATATGAATTACACTGCTAGAATTAGTTCATGGAAATCCTGACAGTTAAGGACCAATTGGAACTTATGGAATCCCCCGTAAATAGCCCACACATTCTGAATTGCTCTTCTCTCTTGGCAGGCTTCTTTCTGGACTGGAATCTATTTGCTGTTTTATGTGAAGTGGGTCTTTAGTCCCAGTCCAAGGCAGAAAAGGATTCTAAAGTTACAAAATCTCCCCCATCTAGGGAGCCTCTGCAGGTTCTCAGGCAACAAGCATCTGGCATATGAGTAGGGTGTGATAGCCCACTCCTTTAATCCCAGCACTAGAGAGGCCAGGGCTCTGTTACACAGGGAAACTGTAACAGAAACCAAACCAAACCAACCAATCAACCAAACAAACACACAAAAATCCAAAGTGTATAATTGCATAACATAGTGGTGGAGTTCCAATTCAAGTAGAGCATATACGGAGGTTTGGTCTGTCTTACAATATTTAAATTTATGTTATGCGTACAAGTGTTTTGTCTGCATGTATGTGCACCATTTGCATATCTGGTGGCCAGGGAAGCCAGAATAAGAAGAGGACAGATCCCCTGGACTAGGAGTTAGGCTGTGAGCCTCCATGTGGGTACTGGGAAACAAGCCTGAGCCATCTCAGCCATCTCTCCAGTCACATTTTTATTTTAACGATGGAGAGTGAAACCAGATGGCACACTCTGGACAGGCCATGCAGTTCTTCACTACATCCTAGATCCTAGGTTATTTTTGAGACAACAGGGTCTCACTTCAGGTTGGTCTTGAATTTCCTATGTAATCTAGTTTGGCTGGAAATAGGAATCCTTCTGCTTGGGACCATAGATAGATATGTCTGATCATACTCAAAGCAAGCTGGGACATTTTGGAATGCAGGGATTACAGGCATGTACCACCACTTCTGTTTATTTGATGCTGAGGATACAACCCAGAGCCTTATGTATTCAAGACTAAATACTATACCAAGTGAGCTACATTCCATAGCTCTGGGACAGACGCCTAAAGAGTTGTTCCCTTCGATGTCCTCCCACCTACTTGTTAGGGTGCATGCATAATTTCAAACTCCAAAAAAGAATTTATGCAGTGACTATTTATTGAGCATTTAAGTCCCAGATTATATACAAGAACTATGGGAGTAACACGATCCAGGACATTTGTGACAGTTACATGATACCATAATCTTTTGCTTTATTCTACGTAGGTAAAGTGTAACTTGGACTTTGCATCTTTCTTCACCTGCATTTATATTCTGTAGGAAATGTGGTCTTTGAAGTTATTCTGAATGAGGCAGTATTTTTTTTAAGGGGTTAAGTAGAGATTTGCCCCCCAAACAAGCCAAAAATCTGTTTGGATGAATGGAAAAAGAATCATCAGACTGAAATAAAAGTGTAAGATTTATTTTGCGGGTAACCAGTACAGACTGGGATCCCTGGATATGTAACTTCGTCTTTCTAGGTCTTCGTTTCTGAACGTCTTGGAGCACGTGCTCGACTCTCCGCAGCAGGTGAACAATGCTCACCCGCAGACATGCAAAGGGATCTTACGTAGTAGGTTTGGGCTCCCCACTCAGGTGCTGTCACGGACGCTGGAGGCGCTTGGATTTACACTACCACAAACCGCAACCGGTGTGGACTAGACCTCAGCTCCAGCCCTGGGAGCTGACGGAGAACCACTTCAGCCCCGCCCTCAAGAACCAAGCCCCGCCCCTGACTCACTGGCCGCACTCTGATTGGGCTGAGCGGTGCGCACGAGTCTCGTCCCGTTCCGCCTCCTTGGGACATGTCCCGCCCACGCAGGCCATTTGCTGCAATACCATTGGTCCCTGCAGTGCGCACAGCGCCTCGCCCCCGCCCTGTCGGCGCCTTGGCCTCGCGCCAGCCGCTGACTCCCGGCTCCCGGGAGGAGGTTGAGCCGGCCGCCGCTTCCCGGGCCGACGCGCAGCCTCGACGTCCCTGCGCCCGCCCGAGCTCCTCGTGGACGTCGCAGGTAGCCGGGTGAGTGCTGTTGGCAGGTCTCGGGCTTCCGCGACCCGCCGATCGAGCGTGGGGCGCCAGCCCGGCGCGGCCTGGGGTGCTGCGGAGCCGCCCGAGTCGGTGCGGAGGAGCGCGCGGGCGACCCGCGGGGCCGGGCCTGCGCTCGCGTCCTCTCGGCCGCCCGTGGCCCTGACGCGGCCGTGACCCGCGCATCTCGTCTGGAGGCTGGGGAGGTTTCTGTCTCCTTACCCGGAGCGCCCCAGTGCGGCCGGTAGGGGACGAAGGACCCGCGGGAGCGCTGCCGCAGCCGCCACCGAGGCCCCACGAGTGTCTTGGGACGAGCTACCCTCTGGTTTGCTCGGAGTCATTGCCAGGAACCGTCCGTGTTGCCTCGACTTGCCCCTCCGTTCTGCAAGCGCAGGGTCTAGAGGGAAGGAAGTCTTTGGGAATTCATCCTAAGTGGCGAGTGGTCTTTTCAGAGAAGTAGCGCGGAGCGTGGTCGTTGTGGGCTAGGCCATTTTGGTTTTTAGCCAGTAAGTTGGTTTCCGAGTTCACCACTGGAAGGTACTTCAGCCTGAAAGGTGGAGAGATGCTTGATCTTCGCTTCCTTAGCGGCGGAGACTCGCTTCCACCTTGCTCCCGCGATGGGAGGAGGGGACGTGGGAATTCAAACCTCTCTCTGGAGTGGATTTGCTCACTCTCAACAACAGCCCCCCCCTTCCCGGGCATCCCTCACTCTCCAACTCTTCACCCTACTTGTACGAGAAATCCCATTTCTAGATAATTTCAGGGGCGCTTATTCCCAAGCTTCTTGTCCATTCTCATCATCTTCAATCCGTTTGTCTTTTCTACCTGTGTAGGTTTCCAAAGAGCAGAACCAAGCAGTTTAACTCTATAACCGAGCAAAGTGTTGAAGGACTTCCTGGTCCTCAAATGAAACCCAGAGGTTAATTTGCATAGCGATGCTGCAAGAAAAGCAGGTTTAATTGGAGCAGGATAAGGATGTAGTTTTTCCTCTTCAGGAGACACAGCCTTGTGACCTCCCCTTTCTTCTTGTATCAATAGCTAAACAGGGGCCTTCACTGTTTTGTTTTGATTTTTTTTTTTGTTTTTGTTTTTGGTTTTTGCTTTTTAAATTCACTTCTGTGGTCCAGAGGTAAGGAATTAATCTTGCTTAATCCTTATTTGCCTTTTAATGTAACAAAACTAACTGATGTGTAAAACAATTTAAACATTGCAGAAGGATATCAAATAAACATTCAGACTATACAGAAACATCAAATAAAAAGTGAAATCCTCAGAATTCTCTTTCCTTCACTCTCTATTCTTCATGCGGCCAGTTCCACTCCTAAGGAGGCCATCATAACATAATGTTATTTGGCAACAGGTAATGAAGACAATTTTCCACATTGATTTATGTGGACTTAATCTTAAAAAACAGAAAAAGCTGCTAAGGTGCTGGCGAGATGGCTTGGAGGTTGAGTGCTAACTACTTTCACAGAAAACCCAAATTCACTTTCCTGAGTGAACTCAATCAGGCTCACAGCCCACCTGTAAGCCGCCTTCCAGGGACTCCAATGCTTCTGGCCTCTGTGGGCACTTGCACTCACATGCACTCCTCATACACACATATATATCCATTTTTAAAAGCTGTGTAATATGCCATTATTTGTATGTACTATAATGTGTTTTTAGTCTCTGACTGATGGACATTTTGGTTGTTTTTGAAATTAGCAACTAAAAATGTTGCATGAAAACCCTTTCGGCACTGTAGGCTAATTTTCATGTAGGTAACAAACAGGTTATAGCTCATTAGTATACTTTCATATCAAGGAAATTTTAGTAAACTAACTCATTAGCTTTCATTTGTTTTCTTTTTATTTATTGTGTGTGTCGCGTGTGCGCATGCACAGGTGGCCTGTGTGTAACCGTGCAAAGGCCAAGGGTCAATGTCCTCTATTGTTCCCATCTTATGCTTGAGATGGGGGTCTCTTGGAAGACCTAGGACTCACCATTTGGACAGACTAGCTGACCAGCAAGCCCCTGGGATCCAGCTGTCTCTGATGTCCTCACCCCCAGTGCTTCTGTTACAGCTGTGTGTCCTGAAGTTCAGCTTTTCCGTGGTGCTGGGGACCTACCTCATGTCCCTGTGCATGTCCACAGGTATTTTACCACAGAGCCATCTCCCCAGTGCCATTGTGTTCTTGAGACAGGGTCTCATTATTTAGTCCTGGCTGGCCTGGTACTTGCTATGTAAGCCAGGGTGGCCTTGAATTCACAGCAGTCCTTTTGTCTTAGCAGGATTTAGTGTTGAAAGGTAGTTACTAAGTTTATGAATCATGTGCATTTCTTACAGTCTATGGTATTTTTTGTATTTATTGTTTTGAGACAGTCTCACTGTGTAGCCCTGGCTGGTCTGGAACTCACTCTGTAGACCAGGTTGGCCTTAGACTTCATAGAGATCCTTCTGCCTCTGCCTCTCCTGTGCTGGGGAAGGGGAAGCTTAGCGTTGCTACACCCTGATCTGGTGTCTCTATAATTACAAACTGCATTAGAGAAAGTTTGGAGTGTGGTATGAAATACTGGTAAATGTACTGACCTTCTTACCTCAAAGTAGTGATGACCTTGAGGTCTCTCAGCCTTCTTTGAAAGCCAGATGAACAAAGCAGCTTCAGGAAGAGAAAATGTGAACAGATACTTTTTGGATACATATTCTGTGGAAATCTTCTTGAATATCCAACAACAACAGTGCTTGTTTTTTTGTTTTTAAAGTTTATTCTGGAAGGCACAGAAGGGATGGCTCATGGGTTACCAGCACTGGCTGCTCTTCCCAGCACCCACGTCCACATGGCAGCTCACAACTGTCCTTGACCTCACAGGGGCTCTGACACCCTCTTCTGTCCTCTGAGGGCACCAGGCACGCAAGTGGTGTACAGACATGGACACAGGCAGAACACCCGTACACATAAGCTATAATAAAGTAATTAAAGGGTATGCATTTTTATTGTGAATCAAGTACCAAGAAAGTATAGTATATGAATATAATTTTTAAAGTTAGGCAGGGTGTAGTGCCACAGGCCTTTAATTCCAGGCAGAGGCAGGCAGATCTTGAGTTCCAAGACCAGCCAGTGTTATCTACATTGTAAGTCCCAGGCCACCAGGGCTACACAGCGAGACCTTGTCCCAAAAGCAGCAACAACAACAAAACACTTAAAAAATTTCTGGGCATGTGGTTCAGTGGTGGATGCTTATCTGACTCGCAGTGAAGCTCAGGCCTGGATTCCTAGGATGAGGCAACAAGTGTTGTGGTACTCACTTGTAATCTGACCATTTCGGAAGCTGAAGCAGTATAATGGGGAGTTAGAGGCCAGCCTGACCTATCCCCATCCCTACCCCAGACAAAACTAAAATACTTTTGCTCTGCTCACGATTGTACAGTACTAGATTTATAAAAACAGCTTGTGTGTGTGTGTGTGTGTGTGTGTGTGTGTGTGTGTGTGTGTGT
>CAJQZJ010032218.1:219875-246368 GCA_907164525.1 Lophiomys imhausi | reverse complement strand
CCCTGGTCCTCTGTGTGATTGACAGCCAGTGCTCTTAACCCCTGACCCTCTGTATGATTGACAGCCAGTGCTCCTAACCCCTGAGCTGTCTCCCAGCTCCTGTCTTACTTTCTTGACTCTTTTTCCCCATTTTATTTATTTTCTCAGTTTTTCTATTCAGATGCTATATAGCCTAGGCTATCCTCAAACTTCCGCTCTCCTGCCTCAGCCTCTGGAGTGCTGAGATTAGATGTGTGTTATCATATCTGGCTCTTTTGTTTGGTTTTTGAGACAGGGTTTCTCTGTGTAGCCCTGGCTATCCTAGAACTCCCTCTGTAGACCAGGCTGCCCTTGAACTCAGAGATCCACCTGCCTCTGCCTCGCAAGTGCTGGGATTAAAGGAGTGTGCCATCACTGCCTGGCATCTTATTTTTGCTTTTCAAAGCATATTTATTTGTATATGTATGTGGGGGTGTGCATGGCACAATTCATGTTTGGAGTTCCGAGGACAACTTGGGAGAGGACTCTTCCCACCATGTGGGTTGCAGGGATCAGACTCAGGCTGTAGAATTCAAACTGCTCAGCCACCTCCCCGCCCCCAGTCTGCGTTTAAAACAGTTTCCACTGTGGTGTTTTTAAATCCCAAAGGCTGTTTCCAGTCTCAGTTTTCATATATTTTATGTATTTGTGTTTGTATGTGTATGAGAGACAGAAAGAGAGGACGTGCACTCACTTCCAGAGGACATTTTGCAGGAGGAATTACTATTCTCACAGTGTGCAGGTCCCAGGGATCAGGCTCAGGTGCCCAGTGCTTGGGTGTCAGGCGTGGTGCTAAGCCGGTGCTAAGCCGGTCTTACTTGCTCTTCTTGGTTTTCTGGGGTTTGAATGATTTCCCCCCCCCCCTCAGTGTGGTTTATTGTACCAAACTCTTTTTTTTTTTTTTAAACCTTTCCATATGTCTTTCATGTTCAAAGGTTCTTCATACCTATAGTTATCTTTGACTCTGCTTAGAATAAAAATAGGGGACTAAAAAGATGATTGCCACCTCTGAGACCTTTGAAGTGTTTCGTTGCTCAAGGCCGTTAGGTTAGTGGAAACCCCCATACCTGTGTTCTTGTACACTGGCTCTTAATTCCATCAGGTAACTCAGGGGAGAGTTGTCTCGTTCGGAAGGACGCCTGACCACCAGTGCCCTGAGCTACACACAGACTGAGAAGAAATCAGACGAACAAACCCATCAGCCCACAGACTTTGGCAGCACAGAAGTTGCTGACACCATGGAGGGGCTGCAGGCGATCTGGGCCTCTGTTTTCTAAACATATCCCTTGCTCTTTCCTGGGTCTCAGCTTTCCCCTCCAGCTTGGAATTTGCCTTTCTTTAGTTTCCAAGTTGGTTCTTCTATCTGCTTTCCAGCTCCATTGCTTTTCACTGCTTTTATCTCCTCCTCTGTCCTTCCTAGCAGTAAGAGTTGTTGCTCATTGGTTTTGCTTTTTGAGACAGTCTTACCATGCAGTCATGGCTGCCTGAAACTCAGAGATCCACCTCATCTGCCTCCCGAGTGCTGGGATTAAAGGCGTGCACACCACATACTTAGTGTCACTTTTTTTTTGGCCATCCTTTTGCTGTAGATTTAGTGAGGTGCTTGTGTTCAGCCTTTCGTGTTTGCCCCGAAACAGTCATAGCTTTTCTCAACCTGAACATCCTGGTGCTGAGTCAGGAGCGGCCCACCTCAAAGCAGTTAGTGGTGTGTTTGTGACATCTGTCATGCTTGATTGACAGGTCTGAGGGCCAGTCAGTACGTGTGTGCTCTGCCTTGATTATTTCTCATTTTTCTTCTTGGTGTGTGTGTGTGTGTGTGTGTGTTTTGCATGTTTGTATTCATAAGGAGGCCAGAGGTCGACACTAGATTTTCCTTTTAATTGTTCTCCACTTTTTATTTATTTATTTAGGTTTTTTAAATGTTTATTTATCACTTCAGGTTACATATCCATCATAATGTCCTCTTTCCACCCCTTCCTCTCCCACCCATCCCACTCCTCCAATGTGGAGTGTACCTACATGTCAGCCCCTCTCAGTTCAACAGTCATGTGAGGGCTACAAGCTTCCTCTTGCACTGGGGGCCTTACATGGTAGCACCCCTAGGGCAAATTGTCCCATTAATAGATAACAAAGTCTATGTTCCTGATCCTTTTGGTGTGTTGATTGTAGGACAATTATCCTGTACTATATGGCTTATTTAGGTTTTTGGAGGCAGGGTTTCTCTGTAACAGCCCTGGCTGTCCTGGACTCACTTTGTAGACCAGGCTGCCCTTGAACTCACAGAGATCCATCTGCCTCTGCCTCCCGAGTGCTGGGATTAAAGGTGTTCGCCAACATGCTGGCCTCCACTTTATTTTTTTGAGACATGGTCTTTCATTGAATTGGAATTTGCCAAGTGTCTAGACTGATTATTCAGTGAGCTCAGGGGATCCACTTGTGTGGTGGTCTGAATGAGAATGGACCCCAGAGGCTCATATATTTGAATGCTTTGGTTGGCAGTTGGTGGAACTGTCTGGGAAGGATTATGAGCTGTGGTCTTGTTGGAGCATATGTGTCACCTCGAGTGGTAGGCTTTGATGTTCAGAAGGCTACACATTCTCAGCTCTCTTTGCCTCGTGCTTTTAGATCAGATGGGAGCTCTCAGCTACTGCTCCAGCACCATACCCACCTGCTTGCTGCCATGCTCCTCACCAAGATGATCATTGACTCTAAACCTCTACAACTGTGATCCTCAGATTAAAAGCCTTTTTAAAATAAATTGCCTTGGTTGTGATGTCTGATCACTACAATAGAAAAGCAACTGAGACAACCTCTTTCTGCTCTCCCTAGCACTGAGAGTTACAAGCCAGCTGCACCCCGGTTTTATATGGGTGCTGGGGATCCAAACTCAGGTCCTCATGCTTGTGCAGCAAGCACTTTCGTTGCTGAGTCACCTCTCCAGTCTTAACTCTCACTTTCTGAGGGACATGTTGCTGTTACCCCAGTTCAAATACCAGAAGACTATAGCTTATGGAGGCTTAAACCAGAAACAGTTCCTGGCACATAGCTCATCCAGGAAGACGGGAGTAGGTACATGAACCTGACCATGTAGGTGCTGTAGTGAGCCCAGGTCAGTGCCAGTGCCAGGCTCCTGCTTCCAGCTAGTAGTAGCTAATGCTCTCTTTTGGCTTCCTTGGGCACCAGGCACACACATGGTTCACAGATGTATGTGCAGACAAAACACCCATAAAATACATTTTGTAAAAAATTAAAATTTGTTTTTTAAAAAATACACAAAAGTTGAAAGAACAGTAGAATCAACACTTTTTTTTTTTTTTTGGTTTTTCGAGACAGGGTTTCTCTGTGTAACAGCTCTGGCTGTTCTGGACTCGCTTTGTAGACCAGGCTGGCCTCAAACTCACAGAGATCCGCCTGCCTCTGCCTCCCAAGTGCTGGGATTAAAGGCGTGTGCCACCACCGCCCGGCTACAATCAACACTTAATATTTGCCACTTTTGATTTGTGTTATTCTTAATTTTTTTGAGATTGAAGAGCTTTATTCTGTAGGCCCAGGCATTCCTTGAACTCACTATACAGCTCAGGTTGGCCATGAACCTGCAGTAATCCCCCTTCACCCTTTCAAGTGCTGGGACTATAGACATGAGCCCCCACAGCCAACTGTTTTGCTGTTAGTGTTACTAATAGTTTTTTAAAAATTTATTTATTTTTATTTATGTACATTAGAGGTTTCACTGCATGTATGTCCTTGTGAGGGTGTCAGATTCTCTGGATCAGGTGTTACAGACAGTTGTGACCTGCCATGTGGGTGCTGGGAATTGAACCCAGGTCCTCTAGAAGAGCAGCCAATGCTCTTAACTACTGAGCCATCTCTCCAGCTCCTTACTAATAATTTTTAAAGAGACTTTATTTTTAACTATGTGTATATGTATGTATATATGTGAGTGAAGGTACCTATGGAGTCCAGAAGAGGGCACTGGCTCTCCTGGAGCTGGAGCTACAGCAGGCTGTGTGGGACACCTGCTGTGGGTGCTGGGAACTGAACTTGGGTTCTCTGCAAGAGCAGCCAATGCCCTAACCCACTGAGCCATCTCTCCAGCCTGGTTGTTAGTACTTTGCTTACCTATAGTATGCTGCTAACATTGACATGTTAGTATTTATGTAACATGTCAGCTTGTGTGTTTTAGGACTGCTGTGCCCAGGCCTGTCATGGGGTAGTAGTAGTCCTGTTGACTGCTGATTCTTTACCTTCTTTGGTTTGGTTTTTTGAGACAGGGTTTCTCTGTGTAGCCCTGGCTGTCCTGGACTCACTTTGTAGACCAGGCTGGCCTCGAACTCGCAAAGATCCACCTGCCTCTGCCTCCTGAGTGCTGGGATTAAAGGCGTCCGCCACCACACCCGGCTAAAACATTATTCTACACTGGGCTCAGTAAACCTTCCAGTATTTAACTTCCTTGCTAATGACACTGATGTGGATGAAATGAAGGGTGGAGTCCTTTGGAGCGTCTACCCTCAGTTGCTCTTCAAGTCTACCATATTACTGCACAACGTCAATGCCTAGAGCTGTAGGGGTGCGCTGGAGGTAACGCAGTACAGTGATGGCAGAATTCACTGATCATGAATGAGGGAAATTTGCTAAATTGGAGAGTTTAAAAAATAGGTTCCTTGCATGTTTCCTTCTAAGTTTCTGTTCTTTAAAAACCTTAAGTTCCTCACAATGTGAATTTATGCTGACATGAGCTGCTGCTGACTTTCTGTCACTCCACTAGATTGATGAGGGAAACAGCTCAGGAAGAAGGCTGACTTGGCTCACACTGTGACCTGTTGCAGTTGGCTCTACCACTTCAGGGACAAGGAAGATCTGGCCTGGTAGGTGAAAGCTGCTCACCTCTGACAGCTGGGATGTGGAGAGAGCAGAAAGGGGCCAGGAACAAGATGCAGCCTTCTGCTGACCTAATGCCTTGGTATGGGATTGCTTCTTAGTTCCTACACTCTGAGTAATGCAGCAGACTGCAGGATGGGGTAGATAGCAGCTGTGCAGCCAGAATGAGAAGCTTAGTAGACCTGGAGAGGCTGGAATCTGTTAGGGGAGAGAAGGCTGTTCTGTAGGGTTCTGTTCTTTTTTTTTTTTTTTTGGTTTTTCGAGACAGGGTTTCTCTGTATAACAGCTCTGGCTGTCCTGGACTCGCTTTTGTAGACCAGGCTGGCCTCGAACTCACAGAGATCCGCCTGCCTCTGCCTCCCAAGTGCTGGGATTAAAGGCGTGCGCCACCACCGCCCGGCTGGGTTCTGTTCTTATGCCAAATGAGAAGGCAACTGACTTTTAAGTAGGAGGAAAAATAGCATTTGCATTATTTTATATAAAAATCATTCCGCCTGCAGTGCAGTACACATTGGTGAGGCCAGGAGAGATGTGGCTAGATCCCCAGCCACATCTGTCATGATGGTTAGGGGAGTGCACCCAGCTCTCAGGTCACAGTGGAGGGAGAGGGAAAAGGGTCAGTCTCAGTTGGAGAGAGAAGCAAGAAGTGGCAAGGTGACACCTGGGATCCAGGTTAGACATGGATGGTGATTCATTCATTGTAGGGACTTTCAGAGCCTGTGAACTTGGGAAAGCTTGTCAGCTTCTCAGCTTGGGAAAGCCTCTGGGTCAGATGTATTGATGTTAAGGCAGTTTTTCAGACTGAGGCATCAAGCTGGTAGCTACATTGAATACTAGTTGTTAACAAGTATGTTGATGGGGTAATTACAAAGTTATGAAATTGAAATCTCTTTAAAATTTTATATTTTCTGTCTTTTATTTTGATTTTGGATATAAATCTTTTCTCCAGACCAGAAATACTTGCCAGGTTTTATTTTTTCTTTCATGTGACTTACAATCCAGAGAGTGAGAAAGTGTTCCCTGATATTAAATATGTAAAATGTTTTCCCCCAAAATACCGCTCTCTGAGTAATTCATGCTGCTGGATATTTTGTTGTTGTTTCAAAACAGGGTGTCTCTGTGTATCCCTGGCTGTCCTGAACTCACTCTGTAGATCAGGAGAGCCTTGAACTCACAGAGATCCGCCTGCTTCTGCCTCCTGAGTGCTGGGATTAAAGTGTTGTGCTACCATGCCCGGCCATGCTGCTGGATTTTAAGACCTATAAAACATGTGTTCTCTTGACTCCTGTGGCATGGTTTTCCCCAACAGTGCTCACCAAGACCATTGCTTTTCTCACTGGACTGCTTTCTTCTCTTTTCAAATGACCTACAGTGTCCTCTAAACTGGGCTGTTCTCTGCATTTTCTTGTTCTTGCTGTCTTCACCATGGCAAGCAAATACCATCTCCCCATGGTATCTGAAATGAGGACCCACCGCAAAGGCCTCCACTTTGTATCATGATGGACAATGATGTAGTGTCATAGTCCCAAGCACAGGCTTTGGAAATGGATGAGAGCTTCAGGGAAAAGCCTCGGTTTCCTCCTTCTTTTTTTTTTTTGTTTTTCGAGACAGGGTTTCTCTGTGTAGCCCTGGCTGTCCTGGACTCAATTTGTAGACCAGGCTGGCCTCGAACTCGCAAAGATCCGCCTGCCTCTGCCTCCCAAGTGCTGGGATTAAAGGTGTGCACCACCACTGCCCGGCTGGTTTCCTCCTTCTTATACGACCTTGACAAGGGAACTGTTGTTGAGTAGCATGAGAGTCCTGTGATATTATCTTGTTTGCAGGATTGCTTAAATAGTAAAGAATTCTCATGAAAGCCAGCATGGCTTATGGTAGAAATCCTGGCACTTGGGAAGCCGAAGGAGGAGGATTTTGAGTTCCAGGCTAGTCTGGATTACAGGTGGGATTCCAGGTCAGCCTGAATTTACAGTGAAACCTTGCATCAAAAATACAAAACCAAACCAAATGAAAACCAACTAGAACTTTTGAGTATTGAACCGGATAGGTTGTAAAGAGACTGCAGTCTGTGAGCACCAGCATTGAATAGGCAATGCTGGCAGTAGTAACCGTAGTGATGGGGATACAGACTCTGTTTCTTCTGAGTCACTTTGCTTTCCTCTGCTTCTACAGATCTTGAATGGTGCTTGTGTTTTTGTTGCTGTTGTTAATCTGGTTTCTTAACTAACATTTGTGTGTGTGTGTGTGTGTGTGTGTGTGTGTGTGTGTGTGTGTGTGTATGCATTGTTGAAGGTTGAACCCAAGACCTCACAATATCTCACAAATACTTGCCAAGTTTTCCACATTGAGCCACATCCCCAGCCCTGTAACAGATTTTTAAAATATAAGGTGTGTGCATGTGTGTGCATATGTGTATTCATGTCTGTGTGAGTCTGTGGATGTGTCTGTGCATGTGTGTGTGTGTGTGTGCACGCATGTGTGTGATGTGTGGTGTATGTGGCTGGGGTCCATGCTGGCTGTCTTCCTCTTCCTGTGTTTGCTTTCCACCCTTGTGTTTTGATACGGTCTCTCACTGAACCTAAGCTCTGCCATCCACGTCTCCCCTCCCAGTGTTAGGGTGACAGACTCAGAGTGCCACCCCTGGTGTCACGAGGGTGCTTGGGATCTGAGTCCAAGAACTCACACTGTGTGACAGATACTGACTGTGCCACCTCCCGAGCTCCACATTTTTTGATGTTACAAACTATAATTTAATTAGCGCTGTGGCAGTGACATCTGTAGGAGGATCGGTCACTCAAGGCCAACTTCTACTGCAGAGATAGGCACATGAAACCCTGTCTCAAACAAGAAAGTAATTAAAGATTGAGACGTGTTAAGTGATTCTGCACTAGCACATAAACACCCTAATGATGGCTAAGTCTTACTGATCTTTGCCCTCCCGTAGCCCCAAGCTCCTCTCCATAAGAGGCATTTTGGAAATATCTAGAAAATGCTCTAGTGCAGCTCTCAACCTTCCTAATGCTGCAGCCCTTTAATACAGTTCCTTGTGTTGTGGTGACCCCCAACTGTAAAAGGATTTTCGTTGTTACTTCATAACTGTAATATTGCCACTGTTATGAACTGTAATATGAATATCTGTGTTTTCTGATGGTCTTAGGTGACCCAGAAGTTGAGAAGTGCTGCTCTGGAGGCAGAGTTTTGTTCTACTTAATACCATTATATGAGTATACCTGCTCTGGGCAGCAGTACCGCAGGAAAGTCAGGAAATAGAGGAGAGCTCCTATCTGTCATGTGACCACAGTTTCTCTGAAGGTATGGCTGTACCACCATTTCAGGTAGCACTTCCTTTCTATCCGGCTGGTTTCAGCTGTCCTCTCTGTTTCCACCTGCACGTCCTGCAGTGAGTGTCACATTCACACTAACTCTCCTCCCAGTTGTGACCGGTAGTCTGTCCCTGGGCCCTCAGCCAGGAAGCCTGGCAGTGTTCTCACCTGCTGCTAATCATTTAAAAACAGATGTTCTGTATACAACCTTTTCCTTGGCTCTCACGATGTGGCTTCCGTGTCTGACTTATCCTCTTTTTGCTGAAATTATGCAGATGCTTTGTGTGCTCTTCAGCTCCTTCTCAGACAGCCACTACCAGATTTATCTTTCTAAGTTACATCTCTGATCCCTGCCACTTCCTTGCTTGTAAACCTCTTACGGTTTCCTGTTGCTTATTCCAAGGATCTGCAAGGTGTAATTGCGGGCAATACTGACTGTCCACTTGAGTTTTGGTTTTAAGGTTTATTTGGGGCCAGGAGAGATGGCTTAGAGGTTAAGAGCACTTATTGCTCTTATAGAAGACCTGAGTTCAGTTCCCAGCACCCACATAGAGTCTCACAACTATCTGTAACTCTGGGCTCCTTCATGCATGTGCACTATGCATATACTTGGGCATGTACACACACATAAAAATAAAATTTTAAAAATTGTAAAGGCTTATTTATTTTAATTTTATATATATGAATACTTGCGTGCATGTATATATGTGTACTACATGTGTGCATGGTGTCTGAGGCCAGAGAGAATGTCAGATCCATTAGAACTGGAGTTACAGGTAGTAAATAAACATCAATAATATAATCATTATGAAAATTGAGCTTCCCAGTTGAGAATGTTCTTAGTGTGATACTCTTTCCCTACCCAAGTGTTTACTGTGATTCTGGGCTCTTGGTGATCTGGGCCCTTTTCTCCTGAGAGGTCTTTAGTTGGCTTCCCCTTTACAGCCAGTGAAACCCCGAATCTTTAGTGAGGTCTGTATTAATCCTTATTGGGACTGAGCTCTTAGCTGCCTTTCTCCATCTTCATCAAAGCCACCTGCTCCACTTCATTACTTGTTGGCTATCTTTGGTGGCAGTGAGTGCTTCCTTGTTGAGACCATGGGTTTGGATATAATTTCCTTTTTCTTTGCTATGCCTCTTTTGCACATCCTTAATCTCATAAGTTTCCATGCTCTTCTGTCATAGCTCATCCCTGACCCATGCAGTTTAAGCCCCAGGAGGGTCACAAAGCAGTGTGTGGAAAAAACTACACATTTTCTGCTTTTAGAAGTAACTTCTTGCCGGGTGGTGGTGGCGCACGCCTTTAATCCCAGCACTTGGGAGGCAGAGGCAGGTGGATCTTTGTGAGTTCGAGGCCAGCCTGGTCTATAAAGTGAGTCCAGGACAGCCAGGGCTACACAGAGAAACCTTGTCTCGAAAAACCAAAAAAAAAAAAAAAAAGAAGTAACTTCTTCCAACAGGCACTATGAGAAATGAGTTTGATAATGGCCTTTTGTGGGAAATGAAGTTCACCTCCTGTGACCTTTGGGTATTGTTTCATATTGCAAGTGACCTTCCTGATATCTGGCTTTTCATTGGTTAATATTGAATCCCTCGCTAACAATCTGATAACATGTCTGCAGGATATCTTGCTCAGAGTCGCTAATATTGCTCTTTGTTGTACCAAGTAGCTATGATATTGGCTGGTAGGTCACCTTGGCATGTGACACTAAGTTCTGTACTTTGTTATGGTGTGTCTGGAAATACCAGTGGGTTTACTGATCCCCTCTGACTTGGTGAAACTGAGCTCCAATATGTTTTCCATGCAATGAGCAGGATCTCTTCTCCATTCTTTCAGCCATCACCTGTCTTTCCTGCTGGTTTTCTTGGG
Organism: Lophiomys imhausi; assembly: GCA_907164525.1. NCBI lineage: Eukaryota > Metazoa > Chordata > Mammalia > Rodentia > Muridae > Lophiomys > Lophiomys imhausi. The sequence goes on along the minus strand of CAJQZJ010032218.1, from coordinate 236,282 downwards.
GTCTCCACACATGCACCAGATGTTCAGGAGTTAGTTGCAGGTATTGAAAGAGAGTTTACACTAGAGTGTTTGGGTTATCCCCATGACTTACTCTTGATTGCAATATCGTCTGCTTCATTTTCCAGCTGACCTGACCTATCAAATTAGTAATTTCATGGTTTTCTTGTGTTTCCTGAATTGGAAATGAAGGCTTTGGGCCTGGGTTTGACTAAGCTCATCAGCCTACCAACTCTCCCATACCCATACCACCAGCACTGCCCCAGTGAGCTTACTTAATGCCAAAGTGGGCATGGGGCAGAGCCAGCTCTCTGCTGTCATGCCCTTGGGGCCAGCTCACCAGCATCCATGCCTACAGGGCCAGTTCTATTGTGCCACCCTAGCGAATTGCAGGGCTCACTCTCCTGAGTACTGCAGCAGGTGAGGTGCAGGGCCTGCTCTCTCAAGTGGTGCTGCTGGTGAGGGACAGAGCTATATCTCTCCTGATCTTATGACCTCTGGGCCAGCTCTCCCACTTGCTGTAGGTATCTAGGGATGAGAAGTTAACGACAGCTCTCCCTCACCTACAACACTATACAGCAGGGAAAGCTCACCGTTGCCCTGCCACCATGGTCAGCTCTACTGTGCTGCCCAAGCAAGCTGTAGGGCTGGCTCTCACAAGTGCTGCAACTGGTGAGGGGTGGGACCAGCTCTGTCATGCCCTTGGGGCCAGCTCACCAGCAACCATGCCTACATCAGACATCAACATAGCCCCAGGCAGCAGGCCAGATCAGAGACTTCTGTCCTTTGGTGATAACAGAAACCTGCTGTTGTAGGGCCTCACTATGGCCTTAGGTGGCGTTGTGGGCTACTCACATCAGGCTGTTCCTCACTACCCTTGAGTTTCTAGTTCTGCCTCTCTTCATTGTACACCCATCTTTCTGCTTCTCCTCCCTCTTTCCACCACTTACTTGCTCATTTTAGTGGCACCTGGGGCCTCTGGGTATCTGGGGTCATCTCAGGAGTACTATCCCATTCCTGTGCTGTGTGGAGCCAGGCTGGGGGTCATCTCAGGCTCACAACATTTATTCTTACCCTGTTAGCACAGAGATCTTTCTTTTTTGAAGTCTAGTTTAAACACAAAACAGCCCTTGCACAGGAGGAGATGACCCTAGTCCCTAGTTTCAGTGTTTTAAAATAAAGGTTTTGCCGGGCAGTGGTAGTGCAGGCCTTTAATCCCAGCACTTGGGAGGCAGAGGCAGGCAGATCTCTGTGAGTTCAAGACTAGCCTGGTCTACAAAGGAAGTCCAGGACAGCCAGAGCTACACAGAGAAAACCTGCCTCAAAACACCAAAATAAACAAACAAACAAACAAACAAATAAATACATAAATAAATAAAATAAGGGGTTTATGTTTTTCTTGTCCTTTTTAGAAGTTATGGCGGTTCTGAGTTTCCTGTTGGGGCCATTTTTTTTTTTAACATTTATTTATTACTTTTAGTTACATCTCCATTACTGGGGCCATCTTTTTGTTTTTATTTTATTTAGTATAGTATGCTCTTCTCTTTCACTTATTTATCCTTGTTGTTGTTTTGAGGTGGTCTCACTATGTACCCCTGGCTGAACTCAGTCTGGTGGCCTCTGCCTCCTGAGCACTGGGATCAAAGGTGTTTGCCCTATGGGCTGGTTGGTATGCTGGACTCCCTCCATTAACTATTGTTCATTATAGACTAACCTCAAAACCTAGAGGTTCACGTACCTTATGTTTTACTTAATAGGTTCTTTGGGTAAAGACTTTGGAAAGGGCCCCACCAAGATAACGTTTCTTTGCTCCATGTACCTGGCACCCTACCTGGGGAGGCTCAAAGCATAGGGTGACCTACATCTAGGATAGCTGTCACCTACCAGCATCTTTATTCACACATCGGGCCCTTGAGGCTGTTGGCAGGATTTCCTCACAGCATGGCAGCTTTGGAGGTTTCTGTGCTCCCCAGGACTCATGTACTGGTGTGCAGGGAGCCAGGTGGAAGCTGCATTGCTCACTGTGGCCCAATCGCAGAGGTTGTGCGTGCGGCGGCGGAAGTTACATGGCATCCCTTCCTCCATTCTGGTCAAGCAGTCTTTATTGTGTCAAATTCAAGAGGTAGGAGACATTACACAGTATAGTTTCTCCTATTTTGGTCTTGACTGTTGACTCAAATTCAAGGGATGGAAAACACGCTTTCCTCTGAATGAAAGATATGTCAAAGAATTTACAGAGAGCCTTATTTTCATTTTCATTTTGTGGTGTTGATGATCAAAGCAAGGTCCCCTTTTTACCTCTGTGTGCTGCTCCACCGTCTGCTGTTACTAAATCTGAAATGACCTTTTAAAAAACTGTAGCTCCCTCTGGTGTCCAAGTCCAGTCCTGCATACATCTCAATAGGTTTGGTTTTGCTTTGTTGTTTTTTTGTTTGGTTAGTTGTTTTTTGGTTTTGGTTTTTTGGTGTGTTTTTTGTGGCAGAGGCTCATTATGTAGTTCTGGCTGTCCTGTTAATAGGCACTTCTTGAAGTGTAGTTTTTCCTAACTGTAGTAGGTAAGAACTTAAGACAGTTTAGGATTAAACCTCTAAGAAAGGAATCAAACGTTTTATTTACTTATTTTACTTCGAGACAGGATATCACTATGTAGCCCTGGCTAGTCTACAAATTGCTGTGTTGACCAGGCTGGCCTAGAACTCACAGATCTACCTGCTTCTGCCTCCCGAGTGCTGGGATTAAAAGCGTGCACTAGCACACTGGCTAGATGTTTTATTTCTTGAATGCGTTTTCTGGGGCTAGGGAGGTGGCTCAGTGGTCGGCTTCTATTGATCTTCCAAAGGACCCAAGTTTGGTTCCCAGTACCCATTCAGGTGGCATGGTGTAGTTCCAGTTCCAGTTCCAAGGGACCCTATGTGCTCTCCTGGCCTCTGTGGGTACCCCCCCTCCCACAATACATACAAAATTAAATAATTTTTAGACAGCATTTCTTTAGGTTGATTATTTTTTGTCTTTTCATTTGTAGGAAACATTATTTACTGAAAAATCTATGCTTATGGAGTAAAAATGGCAGGCTTCCTGGATAACTTCCGATGGCCGGAGTGTGAATGTATTGACTGGAGTGAGCGAAGAAATGCTGTGGCCTCCGTGGTTGCAGGCATACTGGTAAGTGAGCTGTATTGGTGACATTATGCCTTTGCATTTGTCTTCGAAATTAATGTCAATGTCCTTAAATGGTGAACAGCCTTCCAGAATTATCTCACTGATGTTGAGGATAGGTAACATTATTACGTAGTCTGGGGGGTGTGCATTTTGTTTTGGGGAGTAGGGTATTGTATAGTCCGGGCTGGCCTTGAACTTCTGGTCCTTCTGCCTCCACCTCTCCACTTGCAGGTGTTTGGTGCCACACTAGGTCTTGCGCAGAGCTGGGTATTAATGTGGTCTAGGTAGAGCTAGCAGCCGGGCTGTAGTCTCAGCCCCTTGTGCATGGGTTAGTTTGATTTTGAGAATGATTTAAATGTAGTGCCTTTTCTTCAGTTGCAGCACTTACTACAGCCTTTTAAAGTTAGTGAAACAATATTTGTAAGTACTTAAGGTCCTCTCAGTCTCAGAATTTGATGTCACTCAGAGTTACTGTGACTCAGTGAAGGTTAGGCAGTATAGACAGCGGTAACACCTTAGGCTCTGTCAGAACTGAAGCCACAGCACTGGAGACCCAGAAAAGAAGTTTGTGGAGGAAACTTTTCTGATTTGTTTTGTTTTGAGACAGGGACTCATGTAGCCCAGGCTGGCCCCAAACTCACTATGTATCCCAGGCTGGCTTTAAGTACTAGGATTGCAGGTGTGAACCACTGTTTCCCTTTCTTTCTGTTTTGTTTTACTTAAATACTTTTTTTTATTATGGGAATTATTAAGACTAAAAGTAGTTGTAACAGCAACTCTTTATTGTGATCTAGCTTCACAAAGCTTCTGTTTCATTTATTTATTTTGGGACAAGGTCTTCCATAGGAGCTAACCCAATTCTGCCTCTGCTTCCTGAACACTGACTGGGATTACAGATGGGAGTCACCACGCCCGACTTGTTTTATTTTGCTGCTATTGTTGTTTTGTAAATCAGGACTTAACCAGTCTTACTTTATATTCTGTGGGCCATTTCGTCCTACCTCTAGTGTAGAAAATACCAATTACTAGATACTGATTTATTCTGTGATCTACTTAAAGCTCTGCTCCTATTGCCTGTTTGTCAAGCATGACTTCACTTGCTACCTGGAACAGAATGACCTGGAGAAGTAGCTAGAAATTGGGTCGTTGCCCTTAACAACCTGCTGACTGCCACACATGCGTCTGTAAAATCTCGATTGCTTGATTGCTCCCTTGCCCACCTTGTGGTTTCAGTGTATAAAGTGAAAATAGAAGCTAGAGCTGAGCTCGAGGGTTTTCTGGAGCTGTCCTGGCTTCTTTTCAACTGCGATATCTCCTTTGTGACATCTCATTGGTGTTGGAGGGTGTGTGTTCTAGAAAGAGTCCTGCAATTCTTCTACTGCTTTTAAAAACAAGTTTCATTATCTTTTATATTTTTTTAGTATGTGACCCCCTGCTCTTTGGAAACAGGGTCTTGTTATATATCTTAGGCTGGTCTCAATTTTTGTTTTGTTTTGTTTTGGTTGTAGTTTTTGAGACAGAGTTTCTCTGTGTAGCCCTGGCTGTTCTGGAACTCACTCTGTAGACCAGGCTGCCCTCAAACTCACAGAGATCCACCTACCTCTACCTCCCGAATGCTGGGATTAAAGGCCTGCACTACTACCACCTGGGTGACTGGTCTCAAATTTAAGGTCCTCTTGCCTCCATTGCCCAAATGTTGAAATTACAAGCATGTACCTCCTTGTCTGGCTTTCTCTCTCTTTTTGCCTTTCCCTTTTTTCTTTTTTTTCAAACAGGTCTCACTGTGTAGGCCTGGCTTACCTAGAACTCACCCCAAGGCCCAGTGTGGCCTTGAGCTGGAGGCAGACCTTCTGCATGCTGGGACATTAGTCATGGCTCACAGGCCATTGTGGTGACTCTCTTCTCTTTCATTTTAGCTTTCTTACCATATGTACTTATTTTGTGTGTGTGTTGAGGAGTGCACTGTGGTATTTTGTATGTGTGTTGAGGGGTGCACTGTGGTGCATATATCAGGTCAGTGGATACCTTTGGGGATTGGTTCTCTCTTTCTACCATGTGCATCCCTGGGGTGGAACTCAGGTCCTTAGTCCCACAGCTTCCCTGCTGAGCCTTTGGACGGTCCTTTGCCTCTCATACATCCCAGGCTGGCTTTGATCTTGTGATGTAGCCAGGAACGACCTTGTACTACTTTGCCTGGCATACGCAGTGCCAGGGTTCAGGCCAAGGGCCTCAGGCAAACATGAGCTCTGCCAACAGGTTGCATCCCAGGCTGAATAGATAGCCCTCGAGGGGATTGCTCTGGTACTCTGCTTGTTTATTAAGCAATTTCCAGGTTATCTGTTATTTTACTCAATAAAGAGCTTGTAGGCTTTCCATAGATGTTTTAAAATGGATTTTGGATGATCCTAAACATTAAGATTACATAATTCTCTTATTCTGTCAGTTTAGAAAAGGGTTCTTACACCCTGTTCTTAATTTCTCTGGGACAGTCTTTAGTACCTGTCTCCTTAGGATGGTCAGCTTGGTTGACATGGAACCCTTACATTTTATATAGTCTTGTCTAGTCAGCTACACAGTATTTAATTATATTACATAAGCTATAAGAATAGGCTTTTTTTTTTGTTGTTGTTGTTTTGTTTTTCAAGAGAGGGTTTCTCTGTGTAGTCCTGGCTGTCCTGGACTAGCATTGTAGATCAGGCTGGCCTTGAACTCACAGCGATCCGCCTGCCTCTGCCTCCCGAGTGCTGGGATTAAAGGCCTGAGCCACTGCTTCTGGCACAATCGCAGCCCTTTATAGTTTGGGAGCTACAATAACTGGCTGCTGTGAAGCAAGCAGCCAAGCAGCCATCTGTGGGGCAGGAGTGCCGCGGGGCTGTTCAGAGAGAAGAAACCTTCAGGGAGCCAGGGAGCATTGCTTGTTAAGAAGGGTCATGATGGTGGAGGGAGGAAGTGAGCCATTCCCAAGTGAACGCATCTTACTTGACTCTTACTCAGATTTGACTGGATGTTTCACACCATCAGTTGTAAAGACGGGGTAAACCAATGATGTTTATTTTGATGGTCTAACATCCAAAACACAAGAAGAGTAAAGTACTTTGTTTGATTTATCCAGTAGGGAGGTAGGCCATGAAGAACTGGTACTGTGAATTTCATGTCCCGCCCTCCTGGGCTCTGCAGTTTTTTACAGGTTGGTGGATAATGATTGACGCAGCGGTAGTCTATCCTAAGCCTGAGCAGCTAAACCACGCTTTCCACACGTGTGGTGTGTTTTCCACACTGGCTTTCTTCATGTAAGTGTCAAGTGATTCTCAATTCAGCATTGCTTGTTGAAAAAAGTAGTTTTCTTTAACCTTTAATTTTTGTTTTGGTTTTGGTTTTTTGAGACAGGGTTTCTCTGTGTAGTCCTGGTTATCCTGGAACTCACTTTGTAGACCAGGCTGGTCTTGAACTCACAGAGATCCACCTGCTTTTGCCTCCCGAATGCTGGGATTAAGGGTGTGTGCCACCACCCCCAGCATTACAGACAGCTGTGTACTGTCACATGGGAGCTAGGGTTTGAACCCTTGTCCTTTGGAAGAGCAGCCAGTGCTCTTAACTGTTGAGCCGTCTCTCCAGCCCCCCTTTAAGGGCTTTTTTTTTTTTTTTTTTTGGTTTTTCGAGACAGGGTTTCTCTGTGTATCCTTGGGTGTCCTGGACTCACTTTGTAGACCAGGCTGGCCTCGAACTCACAAAGATCCACCTGCCTCTGCCTCCCAAGTGCTGGGATTAAAGGCGTGCGCCACCACCGCCCGGCTGGGCTTTTTAAAAACCACTTCTAAACTTTATTAATGGACTCTTCTTTAACATGATTAATTTATTTCCCTTTTATTAAAAGTCTTTTTAATAAATTTGTGTGTGCAAAATTTATATATATATATATATATATATATATAAAGGTTAAAAGACCCCACAAAAGGTTTCCAATTTTTTGTGCAGTGGAATACCTGGCAAACCTTAGAGTGATCTAATCCAAAGAAACAAAGCCTCAGACTAATTTCAGTCTTGCCCTCTGTCCAGATGTGGGTGGGCAAACACAGTGAGAGAACACAGGGAAAATAGCAGTGTCCAGGGTAAAAGCTGAGCACATAGAAAGGTGACATGTAAAAAAATAAAAGAAAGGTGACATGTTCCATGAAACCCAAGGTGCTGCTGACTGCATGATAAGATATGCTGTGAGTTTTTAATGCTGCCAAGAAACGAAAAGTGCTATGGGGCTGGAGAGATGGCTCTGTGGTTCAAGGCACTGGCTGCTCTTAACCGAGGACCAGGGTTCAATTCCTAGCACTCAAGAAGCGGCTCACAGCCGGGCAGTGGTGGCGCACGCCTTTAATCCCAGCACTTGGGAGGCAGAGGCAGGCGGATCTTTGCGAGTTCGAGGCCAGCCTGGTCTACAAAGTGAATCCAGGACAGCCAGGGCTACACAGAGAAACCCTGTCTCGAAAAACCAAAAAAAAAAAAAAAGAAGCGGCTCACAACTGTCTTTAACTCTTGTGCCAGGGACCCTGATGCCCTCTTCTGGCCTCCACAGACACCAGGCTCCTGTGGTGCACAGAAATATACTCAGACAAAACACCCCCCCACCCACACACTAAATAAATAGATAAATAACTGACAAATATCCCAATTCCTAAATACAAGGAGAAGTGTACATGGTCATCTTGCAGCTGCTAGAAGGGCAGACTAAACTCTATCCTCATTCTTAATGACAAGAACAATGAATCTTGGATGGCAAGATGGCTGAGCAATCAAAGGCACAAGCTTAGAGCCCCGAGTCTGATCCTCAGAACCACAGAAAGGTGGAAGGACCGCCAACTCCACCAAGTTCTTTTCTGAGTGCCACATGAGCAGAGAGATACATGGACACACAGACACACGCACACACTCAATGGTGCATGCCCAAGACACAGGTACACATGCACACATGTACAGACATGCATACATGCTCATCCTCACACAAAAAGTAAAAAAAGAAAAAAACTTTATTTTTTGAGACAGGGTCTTATTATGTAGCCCTGACTGTCTTGGGACCTCTATGTAGACCAAGCTGTCCTCAAACTCACAGAGATCCGCCTGTCTCTACCCCTCAAGTGCTGGGATTAAAGGTGTGTCACACCTGGCCTAATAGTTTTGTTTATTTTATATGTTTATTTACCAATTCATTTATTTTGAGATAGGGTCTCTCTAGGTAGTTCTGCTGGAACTCACTATACCAACCAGAGGTTTATATTATGAAAGATAAAACTGCTTACTACCCATTGAAACTGCAAGTAAGCGCCCCATTTTGTTAGCACAGCTTGCTGTCCCTCTCCCTTCATTCCCTGTCTCTCTCAATTTAACCCACAGCTTTGTGCACACTAAGCACATGATTTGACACTAAGCTGTACCCCAGTGGACTACTTATTCTTTTTAATTGTTATTTTTAAATTTTTTTTTATTTTATTTAATTTGTACAGGTGCTTTGCCTACATGTTTGGAAGTATGCCCACATGTATGCAGCACCTGTGGAGGACAGAAGAAGGGCATTGGATCCTCTGGAACTGGAGTTACAGATGGTTGTTGGGAATGGAACCTGGATCCTTTAGAAGAGCAGCCAATGCTCTTACCCACTGATCTGTTTCCAGCCCACCCATTTAATTCTCTATCATAATGAAAACTTTAAAGTGGGATAGCTAACCGTGAGTCATCTGTATACATGCATAAAGCAGGTAAAGAATGAGAAGCCAGGTGTGCTGGCACGTGACTTTAATCCCAGCACTTGAGAGGCAGAGGCAGGAGGATCTCTGTGAGTTGGAGGACAGCCTGGTCTAAAGAGTGAATTCCAGGACAGCCAGGGCTACACAGAGAAACCCTGTCTCGAAAAACCGAAGGGGGGGAAAAAAAAGAAAGAAAAAGGGAGGGAGGGAGAAGGGAAGAGAAGATTAACTGCTGTCTCATACAGTCTGAAAAAGTGGTAATCTGTGTGTGCTTTCTGGGTGTGCTTAGTGGAAAACAAAGAGTAATATTTCTATGCACTAGGATTTCTGTCTAACCACCTAGCTATCAAAGTATTAGCTCTCATTAAGAAACAATCTGTTTCTCTTCTAAAATATGCAAATACCTTTGTATATTTCATGGACATGAAAGCTCATTGGCTGATTCTGTATCATTTAGGATAAATGCTGTATCCAACGCACAAGTGAGAGGTGACAGCTATGAAAGCGGCTGTTTAGGAAGAACGGGTAAGAGCACTTAGCTCTGAAGGAGCACTCACAGAATAAGGAGAGTCCAGAGAAGAAGCAGAACCACCTCAGGGCGCTCTCAGTCTTCAGTTTCTTATGTGTGTGAGTGTTTTGCCCAAATGTGTGTAAGTGCACTGTATGTATGCCTGGTTCCAAGGAGGCCATAGGAGGGTGTTGGATCCCCTGGAACTGAGGTATGGACAGTTGTGAGCTGCCACATGGGTGCTAGGAACTGAACTTGGGTCCTCTGCAAGAGCAGCAAGTGCTCTTAACAGCTGATCCATCTCTCCAGCCCCACACTGTAATTTTTTAAGGCAAGGTCTCTCATTGATCCTGGAGTGCATAGATTTGGTTGTCAGTAGGTTCCAGGGCTCTGCCTGTTTTCACCCACCCAGTGCTGGAGTACACATGCGTACTCCATGTGCATTAACTATATTGGTTTTTATTAACATGTAGGTGCTGGAGATCTGAACACAGGTCCTCATACTTGTGCAGCAAGCACTTTGCTAACTGAGCGTCCCCCGGCCCATGGAGTGGTGGCACCCACACTTAGGGCAAGGTGTCCCATCTCAGTTAACCTGCTCTAGAAACACCCTTACAGACATGGCCAGATGCGTTTCCAGGGAGGTTTTTGACCTCATCAACTGACAGTCACAATTAGCCATCACTCCCACTTTCTAAACGGTTCGGTCCATGGGAGCATCCGGGCGGTTGTCACTGAGGTGCTAGATGTTCATACGGCCAGGCTGAACCTGTCAATAGGGTGTGGTGCAGCTTGGCTTCCTTGTAGCCGTAGAGCAGTCTGTCTATAGGGACAGCTGCTGAGTAGTGGTTTGAGTGTGCTATGGAAGCGAGCCACTGAGCAGAGGGCCGGCAGGTCTCACTCCCATATGAGCCACCGCCATCTGATACAGGAGTTATTTAATCATGGGCACAAGTGACCTTTCAGTTATGGTTTAATAAGTCAATTTAGTAAAATAATTGTCAATGGATATTTGCTTACCCTGCTCAGATATTAGTTTCTCTAGCAATAAAAAGGTAACTTTTCTTCTTTTTACCTTTCCAAAAGTTGTTTAACACTTTTACCTTTTTTGTTTTGTTGTGCATGTGTGTGTGTGCGCGTGCGCATGTGTATTAAATCTTTACGCAGTTAATCGTTGTAGCTGCAGTACGCAGGATACATGAAAAGTCAGCCATTTATAGTGTTGCATGTCTGTTTGACATTATAGAACTTTGCACATGAGCAAAACTGTAAATAAAGCCTCTTGTTCCCCAGGAGCTCGTGTCTGGCTCTTCATTGGTTTCATGCTGATGTTCGGATCACTTATTGCCTCCATGTGGATTCTTTTTGGTGCATATGTCACTCAAAGTAAGTGTGCGTTTCTCCTTTATGTAACCTGGAGATTTGTCTTTTGAGTGGGACAGCCCATGGGAAAGCCCAGACTTGAACCACGCTAGACCCTCTAGCCATCTCCAGAGTTTCTGAATGCCTTCTTCCCTGGGCAGCTAAGTTCTTAAACTAGAGGCCCACCCACTGGGGGTCACAGTAATAAAGCAAGAAACTTGTATTCATTTCCTTATACTCAGTTCCAAAACTCTTATACCCTGAATACTGAAAATCAAGCTGTTCTTTGCTAGTTTCCAATGAAACTTGATCTAAATGGACATGTGGCTTATCGTGGTCTTTATCACACTTATTCTAAGTGTTTGAAGTGTTTTATTGCAGGAGTGGATTTGAATTAAGTGTATTTGGATGTGGGATGCTGGGCCAGACCCAGCTAGGGGTGCTGCAAAACATCAATTAGTTTTTAGTTGGTTTCCAGACTAAGAACTCAGAAGTGGAACTCAGTAGAAAGAGAGCTAGGCAATGGCTTCTGCTTCTTTCATCTGAGAAACAGACAAACTGTTGTCAGTTTCTCTAGTGGAGGTGGGAAGAAGGTAGCCTTCCTGTGCCGGGCTGGGAACCTGTGACACAGTGCACAGTGAGAAGCTCCTGAGTCACACTCTCATTTATTTCGTCAGTGCTGCTCATCACTTGCACTTCTCTACTTAGGAAGTGAGTGTACTTCTAGTTCGGGGCCATTTCTGACATATTTCAAATTTCTTGAACTATTAATATTTATAACGGCAGCTACCATTCATGTGTACATTGAATATCTCTGATTTGAAATCTAAAATGCTCCACAATTGGAAACATTCTGAGTTCTGACCTGACACCACAAGTCTCGTAGTCAATCCCTGTCCTCCTGACTTCATGTGAGGGGTTGCAGTCAAAACAGGTGTAGAGGGGCTGGAGAGATGGCTCAGCAGTTAAGAGCACTGTCTGCTCTGCCAGAGGACCTGAGTTCAATTCCCAGCAACCACATGGTGGCTCACAACCATTTATACTGGGATCTGATGCCCTCTTCTGGCCTGCAGGTGTACATGCAGATAGAGTTCTCATATATGCAAAATAAATAAATCTTAAAAAAAAAAAAAACCCAAAAAAACAGGTGGAGAATCCCTTTTAAACTGTGTGTCAAGGTGCATATGCAACATAACTGAATGTCCACGCTTGGGTCCCACTCCTGAGATGTGCATATTTAAGGATCCCCAAATCTAAAAATTGAAACCCCGGGGCTGGAGAGATAATTCAGTGGTTAAGAACACTGGCTGTTCTTCTAAAAGACCCGGGTTCAAATCCCAGCATCCACATGGCAGTTAACAGCTGTCTGTAATTGCCAGGCGTGGTAGCACACACCTTTAATCCCAGTCTTGGGAAATAGAGGCAGGCGGATCTCTGCAAATTCAAGGCCAGCCTGGTCTACAAAGTGAGTCCAGGACAGCCAGGGCTACACAGAGAAACCCTGTCTCGAAACACCCCCCCCCAAAAAAAAAAACAAAACAAAATTGAAACCCCCATCCCAAGCATTCTAGATAAGGTGTGTGCATCTGGTATCACTTAATGGTGCAAGTACTGTTGCAGCCATCATACAAGGCTACCCATTTAATTCCCACTCCCTGTGGGGTGACACTGTTATAATGCCCATTCTACAGATGAGAAAATTAAGACCTTGAGATTTAGTAACCTGCTCAAGGCTGTGCATTTAGTCAGCAACAGAATTAGGATTCAACAAAAGCTTGAAATGTAAACCAGTTTCTTTTTCATGCCCAGTGGTTTTTACATCAATAGTTACGGTTTAACAAAATTTCTGTCTTCCTATGGATACATCAGCTGATTCCCACAGCCAGGAAAAGAACGTGCTGGTTCCTTTTGTATCACTCAGGGTTTGAATGGTGTCACATAACAATCATGGAAGGGAATAAGTCAGCACATTTTAATGCTCGAGAATGTGGCCAACCTCCTTTTCTATTTCTGTGTTGGCATTACCAGGCAAAGATGTTTTGCTTTCTTGGTACTGTTTTGTTTTGTTTGTTTTTGAGACAGTGTCTCTGTCTCTTGGGCAGAAGTGGTCCTGCTGTGGTAGCCTCCACATAGCTGGAACTGTGGTGCCCAGTCCTGGTGGCTTTGATGTGGCCTGAGCCACATAAGTTAGACCGAGAGAGCGCCCAGTGAGTTCATTGACGCTTGTTTAGAGTAGACGTAGCTTTTGTTTTACGGATGCAGGTGTTCGTTGTGGACATCCTAGAGTCGTGAACACTTTTGTTTTAGGGATGCAGGTGTTCATTGTGGACATCTTAGCGTCGTGAACACCTGCGTTCTGATGCTAAGAGCGTGTCACTCTGAGCCGTGTAGGCCGGCCAATGTCACTCCTAATCAGTTTCACTTTTTGTGTGCAGATATTGATGTTTATCCTGGACTAGCTGTGTTCTTTCAAAATGCTCTTATATTTTTTAGGTAAGTTGTCTAATTTCCTTTTCTTTTATATTTTAAAAAAGATTAATTTTGAGCCGGGCGTGGTGGCACACGCCTTTAATCCCAGCACTTGGGAGGCAGAGGCAGGCGGATCTCTGTGAGTTGGAGGCCAGCCTGGTCTACAAAGCGAGTCCAGGACAGCCAGAGATATTCAGAGAAACCCTGTCTCGAAAAACCAAAAAAAAAAAAAAAAAAAGATTAATTTTATGTGTGTGGATGAGTGCCAGTGTGGACGTATGTGCAGCTGGCATGGTACCTGAGGAGGCCTGAAGAGGGAATTGGATCGCCAGGAACTGAGAGTGCATGCAGGCGGTTGAGCCACCCTGGGGTGCTGGGAACCGAATCTGGATTATCTACAAGAGCAGCAAGTGCTCTTAACTGCTGAGCCACCTTTCTAGCTTCAACTGCCTAATTTCCCACTTACACCTCAAACATTTACAGAAGTGTCAACATCATCCTAAGAGTGGCATGGCTGTGGAACATTAGTGAGAAAACTTTTAGCCAGGGTCCTCTTGTGCGCCAAGACCTTGTTCACCTGGATGCTTCATGTGTTCCCCTTCCAGTTCCCGTTACTGCTTACATAAGTACCAGGTGGTATTCTCATTTTATAGGTGAGACGAGCTCAGAGCTCCTGAAAGACACAGCACACAAGTGCAGAGCAGGAACATAAATTAGTTTGTTGCTTCCATAGCCTGTGCTGTGCCTCACAAAAATCATGCAGATTTATAGCAAAGAAAAGGAGCAGGTGGATCTATGAGTTCGAGGCCATCCTGCTCTGCATCACTAGTTCAGGGCAGCAATGGCTGCACAGTGAGACCTGTCTCAAAAGAAAGAAAGAAAAGGGAGATAGTGTATATAGAACCCGGTGGGACTTGAGTTTCCTGGACAACTTAAAGTAAGTGTAAAAATAGCATAGTATTAAAAATATTTCCTAGCAGAAACTTCTTAAAAGCCTTTTGTGTAAAACCTGTATGCTGTACTTTTCCAAAGGGACATCTTATATTAATGTGGATATTTCAGCTGTCCACTTATAGCTGTCCACAGGAGTGTCTTTCTATCCAAATCAGAGGAGCCCAACACTGAACTTTGTTGTTGGCCACAAGTTGTAGCAATATGGCTATAGTGTGGTACGGTTTTCTTCACATTTTTTATGCTTGGGCTTCATTGCATTAAAAAAAACATATTCTGTGGCTGGACTTTGGCATGCACCAGGCATGGCCTCATTAGACTCTGTTCCCCAGGAGCACATTTGCTTATGTAGATTCAGCATGTCCCAGTACTTAGCCAGAGGCCTGGTGCAGCTCAGTGTTCAGCCCACAGTAATTGCTAAGGAGTGGAAAATTACATCTGGTCTGTTTTAGGATGTTTCTGTTACCATAGCACAGATAAAGGTGCTCTTAGAGCCGTGGTGTGACCTGTACCCACCAACTGCCACAAGGCGCCTTTCTCGCACACTGTATATGCAGTAGCTGTCTAGCCTTACATAGGTGTTCTAACACAGATGTCACCAGGCATCTGCTTTACAGAACCGGCACGTTCCTCAGCAACACCTCTGATCATGCATTTGCTTTTAGATGTTGATAAGTGGTCAGTGACCTGTCTGTCAGAGTCACAGAAGGTGACTTGTACGTGTCCCTCACAGGCTTACCCTTCCATTCTAGCACTCTGATCTACAAATTTGGAAGAACTGAAGAGCTCTGGACCTGAGGTCACCTCGGAAATTGGACCTTCCTCTGTTGCGTTCTCTGCGTAGATAACTCTTTATCTCTGGTATAATTTACATATTGCCAAATGGAATGGATTGTGCACTCAGTATTTCATTTCTTCATAGTTTCATGCCCCGAGTTTTGAATTGCTTCTGCATCAACTAGATAAGTTAACCCATAAAGAAAATATGAACGTCAGGTTTTTACTCCCAAGACTAAGACTGGTATGGGTCCCGAGTCGGGTTTATATTGTCTTGATATTTAGAGGTAAATAATCTGTCTTGGTATCTCTGATGTTTAAAAATGTGCAAAATATACAGCTTCATGTCTCCAGAAGAAGCACTGAGCTGTTAGAGAAGGTTTTTCTGCCAGGTGTAGTTTATTTTGACTTTGAAATGAGTTTTTTTTAAAAGGAAAAAAACCGTTTGTGTGTATGTATTAAAGAACTGGACATTTTATATGAAGATTTTTTTTAAATGCCCAATGGACTAGTTTGAAAGCCCCCTTTAAAAAAAAATTCCTCTAACAGGACTTTTATTTGAGAAGGGATAGCACACAGATAAACTCCATTTTTTTAGAGATGGTGTGAAAAGACAGTAAGAGGCTGAGCAGTGTGCTTCCTGTCTTGAACAGCTTGCCACCCTCCAGCATCTGACACTCACAGCAAGCGCCCCGAGAGAGACAGGTAGTTTAGACAAATGTCACAAGAAGTGGAATAGCTTCTTCCCAAAGGGCAATTATGACTCAGCGAAGAGTCAGACATTTTAGTCCTTTAGTTCTCAATGCTCTCTGCTGTAGCTCTCAGGCTGTGGTGGCCAGCTGCTGCAAAGTATTGTGTTCTGGAAGCTCACATCCACGCCAGAAGCATCTCTGCCACGCTTGAGAGCTGTGCTCGCCCCATGTGTATTTCCATGGGCCTTCCCTTTGTTGTAAAGATTTTGCATTGCACTTTTAACCCCAGAGGATTTTTATAAAACCTTTTGCTGTAAAACAGTAATACCAATGGCAGCATATGCAACCTCTACTTAGCGTGCCTCTCTGAGAGGCCCCTCTAAGCACAGTGTGTGAAGCAGCTGCGGATTGCTTCGCTTCATCGAGACAAGTCTCACTTCATTACTTTCCTGTCGTTTCCTCAAAATGCCGGCTTTGTCTTGCTTCCAGCAAGCTATAAAGCTGGCCATGTTTCTATTCTTAGACCCTAAGCAATAAATATTCCCTCTCCCACATGCTGTACAGTTAGGTGTGCTGGGGGAAATGAACCATAAAACCTGGCTCTCTGTTCGTTCTTCACTGTCCAAGAAGCACTCATAAACAAGGATAGAATATATTCTACTATAACATGTTAATGTGGAGGTTTATGAAGGGCAGCCCTGAGGACCGACAAAAAATGCCAGTGGCTTTTCTTTTTTTTTTTTTTTTTTTTTTTTTTTTT